>CM060371.1:31295331-31757831 GCA_030545235.1 Helianthus tuberosus | reverse complement strand
TTTTGTTTTCGCAACATATTTTGCTATGGATGTTGCGATGGAAATTAGTAAATTATTTTTTGAATGCTTTCTTTTTCTTATTTTGCAATGAATTTTTCTATGGATTTGCTACAGATTTTGCTACGTTAGTTTTTAAGAATTTTTCTAGAATTTGCTACCAATTTTTCTACGGACTCTATTTACCTACCGATTTTGCTACCGTTTTTTTAAACCTCAGTTAGTTAGCTTTTAAATATTTATTTTTATGATTTAGCTAACAACTTTGCTACCAATTTTACTAAGTTTTTTTTATTATATTTATTTTCATAATTTTGCTATCGATTTTGCTACATATTTTATTTTACTTTTTTTAGTTTATTTCTAAATACTTATTTTCATGGTTTTGCTACGGATTTTGCTACCGGTTTTGCTACATTATATGTTTTATATTAATTCCGTCTATTTTGCTACGGATTTGCTATGAGTTTTGCTACGAAATTCATTTGCGACGGAAGTTCGTAGCTAATGCGTAGCTAATTCGTAGCAAAATGTGTTCGTAGCTAATCCGTAGCTAACTCGTAGCAAAATTTGCCACCATTTTTTTCCATAGCAAAATTTCATAGCAAATGCCTCTTTTTGTAGTAGTGCCATTGGACTTAACTACAACGTTGAAGTCCATTAAGGATTTAAGATAGTACCTTTAGATATCCTACTATGAATCCCTCATATGAAATATGGAAGATTCTATGAGGATTTGGATGGATCACATAAAAACACAAAACATATAAGAAAACACTTAAGCACATAATCACATAATTGATTAACTTGATTATTAATTTGTAATCTTTGGACACGGATATTTAAAGCACACCAGGAATCCAATTCGTGGATTTCATTTGGCACTTTAAACATAAGAATCTAACTATGGAGATTGAAAGATCTTTAATAGGAATTCGGATTTATCCTTATTGAATCGTAATATACGTATTAAGGCATACGAATAATTCAATTAAGGGCTCCGATTTGAGCGATAATCATCCATAAAGATCTAATTGTGAAGATAAAAAGATCCTATATGGATTTTGGAATTTGTGTAACGAGAGGTGTTTCGACACCTTGCACTAGGCGTGCTTAAGTCGATACACAAGGTAGAAAGTTCATGAGGTTGAGGCGCTAGATATGCCTGGCGACATATGAAGCAGAGTTTGAAGGTTGAGCAGCAGCAGGATTTGTAACAGCTTTACTTTCGATTGCAAAGCGGCACATGTTAACCAAATGTCCCCATCGTCCACCGTGGGTATATTTGAAACAAGGTATTTGATTCGGATGATGACGGTGGCATTGATTGCTCTAAGGAGCGGTTCCCTTGTATGGCTTCATCCCTGAGACGAGTCACGGTGATAGGTAAATCAACGGCTTTCTGGTAGTACGACGCCTAATTGATGGACAATTGCAGCAACTAGTTCGGACATTGTTGTTGCGATGAAGAGGCACCATGAAGAAAATGGGAGACATGGGAGGAAACAAGGGAAATGAAAACAGAATAACAATGCATAAAATTGCGATCATTTGTTTGTTACCTAAAGCAAACAAATGAGACGGTGACTAATCAAAGTAAATGGGTCAATATAATGTATCGCGAAGACATGCTCGCCTATAAGTGACCACTCACCCCAAAAGTTCCCAGGTAAGAATGACTAATCCGATACTGCGGATTTGTACGAACACTCTAGCCTTAGACAGAAGACCCAGGGTACAGGCACCCACCCTTCCAGTTTGCACGTGTTCACATTATTTAGACCAAACTTTGACGGGATCTCAAAAACTTAGAGGGTTCAAAACCTTACAATCAATCATTCTAGAACAGATGATTAGTTTTCAAAGCAGGATTGAAATTTGTGTTCTTATTGTGGTTGTCACCTAAGAATAAGTGATGGTATTGTTTTAAAACTAAACACAAGAAAACTTGTGTTAGGGTCCTAGGAAGGTTATAGTCTAGGTCAAAGCATTACTAATAACCTAATTCCCTATAACCATTGGCTCTGATACTAACTTTTCTGTCACACCCCGACCACGTAAAACAACAAAACGTGGCGGAAACGTCGGGGAGTGTTGTAACAGAATCATTGTTTCACAACCATGGAATAAATAATTTTGTTTTATTGAATAAATGAACTCATTGTTTTAATACAATCAAATAAGTACAACTATTATCTTTCAAGTTTTAAACTCGCTAAGGCACAAGTCCATCCTAAGTGTAGCATATATCATCAATCATCACAAAGCAGTACCTGAAACATGTGTAAAAATAGGTACGTCAGCATAAAAATGCCTGTGAGATACATAGGTTTTATTGTAATTAGGATTCATGACTTATGAGTTTAAAGAAAAAGTTTTAATAAAAGTAGTCATGATCCTTGTAAAAGGTTTTCTTTTATAAATCATTTATAAGAAATCAGATGATATAAAATAATAATACATAGGAAATTAAATAAGTAAGTAAAATGAGTTTGTATAGAATATATTGTTTGAAAAACAATATTTTGATAAAAAGGTTTATAGTATATATAAAAATATACTTTGCTTTTTTTAGAAAGTCGAATAAGTAATATATTAAAATATATTTCAGTTCCAATATTGTTAACCCAAGTGTACTAAATAACAACACGGTAAGTAATGTGATGAAAACACTTATATATAAAAAGTACCAGCGGTGTATCTACCATGTTTTCATCACATCACACCCGTCCCGTTATCTAAACACTAACCAAAACCCAATCGTTAGACAAATAGTATATTAAATATACCTTAGTTGTTTAAAATAAAAATTTTCAGTAGTATATCAAAGTATACTTTGGATTTATAAATAACATATTAAACTATGTTTTGGATTACAAATAACATATTAAACTCTGTTTTGGATTACAAATAACATATTAAACTATGTTTTAGATTTTTAACAAAATATATGTTCGTTTTGTACGATATCACATATGAGAGCATATCAAACTATACTTTTAGGAGTATAACTTAATATACAATAATAATGTGACTTAAGAATTCATTCAGACCTAGTGTATCAAAATACACCTTTGAGACTATAGGGATACCACAAAGGAAACCGCTATTTGGATGGAGAAACAAATTGGTTTCAGACATTCCATGACAACAGGAATGGGGTGTCAAATCCTATAGCGCTATATCATACTACCAACCGGTCTGGTGAACATAAAATAAGTACTATCCAACAATTTAATTTTATAATCTTTGGAAAAATTAGTGTTTAAACCATAAATAATCATTCAGTTTGTAAAAAGATAAGTACTAATATGTATAATCAATTATACTTTTGAAAACAAGAACATAACAAATAGGTACACATATTTCACCCCAAAACATTTGAAAACAGTAAAAGAGGGGACTATGTACTCACATGAGAGTGCTTAGAAGTCTTGAACAACTACCAAGCAAGCTAGAGGGAGCACGTAATCAGCCGGCACCTAATATGGGTAACTATATAAATAAACCGGACCTAAATCGGAAGATCGGATAGGATGAGGTCTCGTAAACCAAATGAGTGTGGGATCTCATATGATATGGTTTAACAAGGCCTACATACTAAAATGAAACATAGCATAAGTGCTTTCGACCCATCGCGACCCATTAAGGTAGTTTACGCTACTTTAACATGTCGTGTGCGCAAATGCGCGTTCGAGACGTCTAACTAGTCCTATGACAAGTATTATATGCCAAAACATGTTTAAATATGTTACATAATCAGTTACGTGACAAAAGTTTAGGTTACATATGCTTAATTACCAATTACGCATGAAAAGGGCATTTTGGTAATTTACCTAAGGCATATAAACTACCTATCATACAACTACTTAAACTAGGTGACCATAAGGTATAACCTCGGAAGGTTATTTCCTATACAACTATGGTCACTAAGCATGTTTGGTCGGATCCTAATGATCGACCAAACGGGTCGTGTTCGAAAGTCTAAGCGGGTGTTTAATCCGCTTGACTTACGACTCTACACAAGCACTAAACTAAAAAGTGACGAGCTAAACATGCTAAAACATGTTTAGTTAGGTTATAAAACAGGTTTGGTATCAAAACAAACGGTTTTGATACCTAAAGTAGTTTGGTTACAAAATACGCAAGAATGCGCATTTTGGCTGAAACTACGACTCGCCACTAATCCTAGATAACGTGGTAATCAATAGGTATAGTCACTAGGGACTATAACCATCGTGATAACGCTCACGTTATGAAGTTCAAACGAACTTCGCATTGACCATAAACTGGTCAATGCAGAAAGTCCAACTCGGTTTGACTTTCAGACTCGAAAAGCGATAAAAGAATGAAAGAACACTTACAAAAGGTCCCCGCAAGCTCTTGATCCGATTTACCTTCAGGTATGAAGTATAAACTTCAACTTAGAAGGCCAAAATCAGATCAAGTATGAGTTGGGGGAATGAAATGGGGTGGGTATTTATAGGAATTCAAGAGCTGTTAGGATCGTTTCTCGAAGATTGAGCTTTGATCTCATCCGTACAAGTGTGCACATGGTATTTGAATACAAGGGGCACTCAAAAACCATCAAAATTGGCCCATAGATTGATCAAAAACCATTTGCAAGAGCTGGAATGAGCTGGAAATGGCTGGAAACACATTCTGCTGGTCTGGGGATGGCTTACGAACCATAAGCAAAGTTCCATACGGACCGTAGGGACCTTGCAGGTCAGCAACTTTCAAAATTGGCAGTTTTAGTCCCTGAAGCCCCAAACTTGGTTTTCGATGCATTTCTGACACGTTTAAGCCCCGTTAACCCCATTTCAAAGATCTAAAATGAAGTTAAAGTATAGGGAACTTAAAATGTGCTAAAAAATATCTCAGATGTCGGCTCGTTTGGTCGTACGGTTGCGTTGTTCGGTAAATTACGACGGAAGTCGTAACGAACGCAAAAACGATCCAAATTAAGCGACGAATGGATTTTATCATGCCAATCATTAAAACATAATATTTTAATGATTACATAAATATTTGGATGTCCGGATATATTCAGAACGGAAGATATGCGCGAAAATGCAAACTTATGCACTTTTTGACGCTTTTAGTCCCTATGGATCAATAAAGTTTATTTTAGCGCACAAAACACCTCAAAGCCTATTTCTAAGCTATCTGAAGGATATTTAGGGCATATTTAACTTGTGATAAAGTTCTGGAATGTTCGTTACTATACAAATTGGTATAGTTTCGCAGTTTGACACAATTAGTCCCTGCGATCGAACAAACTTGATTTCAACACACCAAACCATCCAAAACTTATTTCTAAGTTATGTGGGGGTTATTTAAGGTATGTTAAGCCTATTTCACTATTATGGAGTGTTCGTTGCATTAAACTGGTTATATTTACGCATCAGAGCGCGTATAACCCTCCAGAAAGTGATTTAAAGCTTGAAATCGAACAAGAGTTGATATGTGCAAACGATACACATATTTTTACAAATTCCAAGTATGAAACACAATATTTCATTGGTTTGGTATTTTTTTGATGTTTGAAGTGACACAGGTGTCACACTGGGTGTATGTCCGCCCCTGATTAGCACAAAATTTAGATGAGAAGTACAAAGAATTAAGATACATGGTGATGGATTTGATCTAGTACGTTGCTAAAAAACAATGTTTTGAAATGTACATAGTACTGAAGAGAAAGTTTTTTTTTAAACGGCAGATCAACTGAATTTCTAACTTACTTCAAAGGGCCAGCATATGCTGTTAAAGCCCTCACCCCAAGTTCGAATCTCTCCAAGTAATACTCACCCATATATTTACATAATATGCATTTAGTAGAAATCGAAGCTAAGACCTTCTTAGAAGGAAACCATTTAGTAAAAAACCACTGAACCAACTGAGCTATACCTTAAAGAGAAAATTTGTGTTTGGGATATGGGTGGAGGAGTAGGATCAAATACAAACCACATTTCGCATACAAATTGTAAGAACCATTTAAAAAGTGTCACGTGTCATCCAACCAATTATAGAGAAATGATAAAATAATATCCTAAATAATATCAATTGTATTGAATTCTCTATAAATATGCTAACAAGCAATTAATTCTTTATTTGGATCTTTCTTTTGTTTTCAATGTGTTGATTAAGAAAAGTGCTGATATCATTCAAATATATGCTAAAATCAATTATCTTGATTAATTTTCATGTGCTAATATAATTCAAATGTACTACTTTTATGTATGTATTGTTTTGGTATGTGGTAATTTAATTTTTTTTAAGTGCTAGGATCTTTTTTTTTTTGAAAGGTAAATTTCATTAGAAGCCGGCCGGCCTGACTAAAAAAGCTCAGGACCACACCCAACCCAATTACAACATATACAAAGGGGACTTACACCAGTCACTCCAAACTAAGTTACATCGTTTGGACCTATTTTTATACCAAAAGAAACTAAGGGCCTTCACCTCCCCAACGATTTCGGCAACATCGCCTCTACCGTTAGAGAAGATCCTCGAATTCCTCGCTTTCCATAAGCACCAACATGTCACCATTACTATCCCACGAATGATTTCCTTAGCCATCGAGTTACCGCCACTACTGTTGTGGACATCCAGAAAATCCGTGAACGAGAAGGAATAAATTGGTGGAAGGTTTGCCCACCCACTTATCCTATTCCATAACCGAATAGACGTCGAACAGGCCGTGAAAAGGCGGTCCACGGATTCCGGCACCTCCTCACAGAAAATGCACTCCTCAGCACCGACCAAAATGTGTCTACTAGCCAGAGCTTGCTTTGTCGGGATACGATCGAGAATTGCCCTCCAAATAAAAATGTTACCTTTTAAAGGAAGCCACTTACAACCCTTGACAGAAAAAACAACCTCCGAACTAGGGGGAACCGCCGCCATCTCTTTAAAAGGCGCAGTAGAGAACTTCCTTGAGACATCAGCCGACCAACACCATTTGTCCTTCTCCTCCGACAAAGTCGTATATGACAGGACCGTCGAAGCATCCACCAGCTCGGACACCTCAGTCGGAGACGATGGAGGACTGACCCAATCCCATAACATGCTGCCCATCCCCTCCGCCGAAATACGATTGCAAACCCAGCAGCTTTTATCTTTCTCTAACGCAAATAAAAGAGGCCATTTGTTCATAAGAGTGGATTCTCCAATCCACCAATCGATCCAAAATCGAATACTGCACCCGTTCCCCAAAATTCCTTTAATGTAACTATGCATTCGTTTACTCTTAAGCATCACTTTAGACTCCGATCTCGTAATGTTTTTCCACACTACCGTCATACCAGGTTTTGACGGAATAGGCGACCATTTCCTACAATTCCCATGACAAAGGTACAACTCTCCTCCATAAGCTGGAATCTTCCACCCTATATCTCCATACCCACTTAGCCAAAAGCGCTTCGTTCACCGTTTTTAGCTTACAGATGTCGAGACCACCGTGTTTTTTAGGCATAGAAACTTTATCCCACGAAACCCAATGCATTTTCCTAATACCATCCGAACCCCCAACCCCCCCCACAGGAAGCTCCGCATAAGGGACTCAAGAATGTCAATCACTTTCCTTGGCGCTTTCAAAATCGAAAGATAATAAATTGGGAGGCATTCAAGAACTGACTTGACGAGAACCAACCCCCCCCCCCCCCCGATTGACAAGGTGTTATCTTTCCAAGAAGCAAGACGATTCTTAAAAATCGACACAATTGGATCCCAGTTACTCACCCGATTCATATTGGCACCGAGAGGAATGCCTAAATATTTGAACGGAAACACCCCTTTAGCACAACCCACTATCGACGCTAAACGAGAAATTTCACCTTCTTCAACTCCCACCCCCATCAAATTAGATTTATGAATATTAATCTTCAACCCTGAGCACGCATAAAAAACCCGCAGAATTCTCGCCACCGATAAAATATTTTCCTCCTCCCACTCCCCAATAATCAAGGCATCGTCGGCATACAAGAGGTGTGAAATCACAGGACCTCCGTTCGGGAGATTAATCCCTTTCCACCTCCCCGTGTCACAAGCTCTAGAAACAATACAGGAAAGAGCTTCCATGACTAAAAGAAAAAGGAAGGGGGAAAGAGGGTCACCTTGCCTCAAACCTTTTTGACATTGAAACTCGAACGTGGGCGAGCCGTTGACCAAAACCGAGGACCTAGAGGCAGAAAGCACCCCTTTAACCCACAAACACCAAGACTTAGGGAAACCCATTTGCGACATCAAATCCACCAAAAAGCCCCAGTTAACGTTATCATACGCCTTTTCAAAGTCGATCTTAAGGATGAAAGCTTTTTTCCTTGACTTATTGAGCCAAGACCATACCTCGCTCAAGATTAAGGGGCTATCGAGAATATACATATCCTTCACAAAGGCCGATTGAGAAGAAGACACCACTTTCCCAATAACCACTTTTAGCCAATTAGCTAGAATTTTCGAAATCACCTTACAAATGATCCCAATCAGGTTTATCGGCCGATGATCCCAAATGCTAGAATCTGTTCTTACGGTTTGTAGGATGAATATGGTTTGTACCGGAACTAAACCCGGTGGGTGGAATCTAATGTCGTGTGACGTGGCACATTTGGATGCTTTAGAACCACATATTGTTATATTTCTTGGAGAGGTTTGATGATTGGCTAGTTTAGCAAGAAAAAATGCAAAATAATCCACACCAACAACTACAGGATATATGATTGTTTAGTGAAATACAGATGGCAGAAGAATAGTGGTTGGAACATGAAATAATGCACGAGAAGTTGAATTGGACGGCGGTGGTTGATTGTGAGTTGTGACACGCCTACTCACACAGTTCATCATGGTCGGCTTCATACTCAATTATTAATGATACAAGTAAAAAATAGAACAAAAATAATTATATGGCGGTAAGACCGGTGGGTATGGGGAGGATAGTCTCTTTGGAGACTACCCGCCACGTAATTACGGGAGTAGGATGCTCCTCTTGGGGACTACCCAAAGGTGTGGAGAGACTACCCACTTTAATAAAAAAACAATATATATTCAAGGAGATAGAGATAGAGGGGCCCACCAATGAAAAAGGCAGCCAATCACATGGATCGTCTCCTCCGTCTGGATTCCGACGTTGGCGACGCCGACGTGCCCAAAGGGGCGGTGTTCGACGGGGCTAAAGGGGGGGACGGCCCTCTGCCGATCCCCATACCCAATGGTCTAAGAGCACGGGGAGTGGAACTGTAGAAATGGTGGTACACCTAGGAATCTAGGATCTTATCTCAAATCGTGTAGAAACTTTTTTTTTTTAAATGGCCATCAGAATTAATTACGAGCATTTTCAGGGCATTTATTAGACAAACGGAGTACTCCGAGAGTAAACCGATTCCATCACCAATTCCGGGAAAAACCCTGTAACTCACCCGTCCGAAGGCACAACAGTAAAATTACCGGTAAAACTCGTTTGGCTCAAGAATCCAACCCAGGTTTTCATGGGTCTTCTATCATTACCCACCAGCGAGGAAAAAACTACAAGCTTAAAGTTATTTGGATTAGCGATATTTTGGTATGTGAAATGATGATCATCTTTAAAAGGTCGAGATAGAAGTAATGTTGTAGACGACAGTGTAAAAGTAGAAATATATTAGATTGATGTTTAAAAAAAATAATATGTGAAGATGATCCTCAAATTCATGTTTGGGCTTAAAAAGCTTAATAGTATTTGTGTAAGTATAATAGTAATTATTTAATATAGTAAATGTATAGTTGCATAGCAAATATCATTTACATTCTTTATAAGAAAAGAACCTAACACAAATTCAAATGACTTTGTTCTAGTTATTTGAAAAGGTATATATCCAATTCAAATGCATAGAACTATAATTAATTGCTGCGTTGAATAATTGAATTGCATGATTTGTACCACAAATCGGAAATTTTACACCTTTTTTATAGTCTTTAATTAAGGTTCCACATCATTCCACATTCGTACCAATATAAATACTACTCCTACTCTCTTCAACTCTTCTCATCAGCCACCACTCTAAAACACTATACAACCCTTAACTAATATTATAGTGATATAGTCTAACAATGGGCAAAGACGTTGAAGTTGGAGGCCATGAGTATGGTGCAAAAGATTACCAAGACCCTCCACCGGCTGACCTCTTCGACGCGGAAGAGCTCACCAAGTGGTCTTTTTACCGAGCCATCATTGCCGAGTTCATTGCTACCCTCCTCTTCCTTTATATCACTGTCTTGACTGTCATCGGCTACAAGTCCCAAACTGACCCCGCCCATAGCCCAGACCAATGCGGCGGTGTTGGCATTCTCGGCATCGCGTGGGCCTTCGGTGGCATGATCTTTGTTCTCGTCTATTGCACTGCCGGCATTTCAGGTTAATAACTTTTATCTGCTAAACAAACGAGTATTATTGACGGAAAGTAAACGGTATTCAGTCAATGAGAAATATAAGGTTATTTATTATTTTTGTAGTGTGTCGGTAATTTTGTCACTAAAAAGTCCGTCGGTAATTTGCACTGGTTTTTGTCGGTAAAAAAAGAATATTGTTGACGGAAAATCCTCAAAATTCCATCATTATGATAAATGCATCGGTAATTTGTTGTTAACGTTTACTATTAAGCAAATCAGTATCATTATCATAAAATCATCGAAATATCGTTGGTATAAAAATAATTTTACTAATTATGTATTTTTTTTCGTCGGTAATTCTGTCGTTAAGAAGTTCATCAGTAACTCGTTGCTAATATCCATAAGTAATCCAACTAGGCCATATTATATATTTTCGACGGACTATCACCGACGGAATCTCATCGGTGACCACAGTCGCTGGCGGAAACATGATTTGGTGTTATTAATTTGTTTAGTTGTTTTCATTTAGTTAACTAGTTGATTAATTTGATAATAACATTGGGGTGGATTTTGACCAGGAGGACACATTAACCCTGCGGTGACATTTGGGCTGTTTTTGGCTAGAAAGGTGACACTCCCGAGGGCGTTCATGTACATTGTGGCTCAATGCTTGGGTGCCGTATGTGGTTGCGGTCTGGTTAAAACTTTCCAAAAGACTTACTACAATACTTATGGCGGTGGTGCCAATGAGCTCGCAGATGGCTACAGCAAAGGCACCGGTTTGGGTGCCGAAATCATTGGCACATTTGTCCTCGTTTACACCGTCTTCTCGGCCACTGATCCCAAGAGAAATGCACGAGATTCCCATGTCCCTGTCAGTACTACTAATTATTACTAGAAAACTGAGCATTTGCGACTAAAATTCGCAAACAAAATCAAATTGGTCACAAATTAGCTACAGCTATTAGTCTAGTCGCAAAATTTGGTGCCGTTTCAAATTCAGTTGCAAATCATTTGAAATAAATAATTTAGGAATAAAATAATATTTGAGGTCGTAGAGTTGTCACAAAAATTAAAAAAAAAATGAGAACATTAATAAATATAAAAACTCTTTATGTTTTTTTTTGACATATATAATTATTTGGATTTAAGGTATTGGCACCTCTCCCTATCGGATTTGCCGTATTCATGGTTCACTTGGCCACCATCCCAATCACTGGCACTGGAATCAACCCTGCCCGTAGTTTCGGTGCCGCTGTCATGTACGGAAAAGACAAAGCCTGGGATGATCAGGTAAGTTTTACTAGCTATCAATGTCATGTCTTGCACCATGTTGTTCAAAGTTTGTCCCACAAGTTGATCATATTGTGAAC
Source organism: Helianthus tuberosus (assembly GCA_030545235.1). Lineage (NCBI taxonomy): Eukaryota > Viridiplantae > Streptophyta > Magnoliopsida > Asterales > Asteraceae > Helianthus > Helianthus tuberosus. The sequence goes on along the minus strand of CM060371.1, from coordinate 31,746,096 downwards.
TTTATGCAGTGGTTATTCTGGGTGGGACCGATGATTGGAGCCGCGGTAGCTGCCTTCTACCACCAGTACGTATTGAGGGCAGGTGCTGTCAAAGCTCTTGGATCCTTTAGGAGCAATGCTTAGGAGCCAGAGCATAAAGTTTGCAGTAATTTCTATGTTGGTTTGAAGAAATTGTACAAATGTATCTGGTATTTGTGGCAGTTAGTTTTTGAATGTGCCCACTATGGTCCTACTTTTAAGTCCCATAAATCTTCTTTTTTTATATCCCTTTAGTCCCTCTTGTTTTGTTGTAACTAAAGGGTGTATTCGCTACTCAAATAATAAGATGAGGTTTTGTTGCAGTATTTCATATCTTGGCTATCTTTTTTTTTTAACGTTAACATAATCAATCGCGAGCACTCTCGGGGCTCCTACTGGACCAAAAGAAGTACTCCGAAAGTAACCTGAGTCTACCACCAATTTCGGAGAAAACCGGGTAACCCACCCGACCGTATGCACGACGGTGAAATTACCTATAAAACCTGTTTGGCTCAAGGATCAAACCCAGGTTTCCATGTATCTCCTATTATTGCCCACCAGTGCCTCACTTTGCACCAAGTGAGATGATCCTGCATCTCCCTGGAGAAATGCAAGTCTTCCACCACTTGATTTAGAGATCATTGGCTATCTTAATGTGTCATCTAGAGCTTGTAAGTCTTCCCTATAAGAAATCTTCTCCGACACGTTGACTTTTCCTGTTTCCCGACGACTTGCTGTTTGGAAAAGTCTAGTAAATAGAACTGGGACGCTATTGCTCAAACGGTCGTCGGGATAGTGTCATCGGGATAGATCTACGTTTAGCGAAGACAAGTCATCGTTAATGGATAATTGGGAGAAAAATAGTAAATGTCAGTGTTTTAGTGTTTTACTGATGACCAGTCAGTTTTACTAAACAAAAAGATATTCCTTCAATTTTTTTCAAGAGTAAATTACAAGTTTTGTCCTTTATGTTTGTCTCAAATTTCAGGCGTTGTCCTTTACTTTTAAAATTGATGACTTTTGTACTTAATGTTTGAAAATGTTGCACGTTATGTCCTTTAGGGAAAACTCAGTTATAATTTTCAGTTAAATTATGTCATGTGCACTGCACATGAGGGTAGAACGGTCATTTCACCTCCCCACTTGTGTTTCCCCCCTTTTAACACCCCAATTCATCACTTTTGTAAATTATGGTTCAACATCACCCACCAAGACAGATCCACCCCTGCAAACCCCTATCATCTCCACCACATCAACTAAACCACCACCATCATCACGTGTTCAGAATTGCATCAAACTCTATAAGCAGATCCACACTTGTAATGTCAATATGAGCACTCACATTTCAGCACAAGATGTTTGTAGAGTGATTTGATTGCACAAAGATCTTGTCCTTACAAACACATTTAAGCACAAAGGGGGATTAGCGCTTGCAAATTAGAGGAACAAATTGATGGTGTTTAGCTTTTTCTTCACAAGAATCTGGAATCACCGCCTGTGGGTACTTCAGCTTCTTCTTCACAAGAATCTGGAATCAAGCCTGTAATTGGTATCGCAGGTCATCGTCCTCTACATCATCATATTGCCCACTTACGGTCGACCGATTGACAGCTTGATGGTGTTTACGGATACCTTCATCTGGTACGAAACGTGGCTGGTGGAAGTGAAAGAAGAGGCAGGATAGCAGAGGTTTGTTGGATGAATTACGACTAATTCATTGTTAAAGTTATATCCTTTTCTTCTTCAATAATGCTGAAAATATTACATCTTTGTTTGTTTCAGATTCGCAATGTCTTGGATCTTATACGCAGGGGAGAAAACTTGCGATTTGAGGTTAGTTCTTTCTCATATACAGACATTTATTTATATAAAATAATCCATTTTTTAATCTAATTTTGTTTTTATTGTGTGACAGGATGTTATGGTGTTAGATCAATCAGTTTTCTATTGCGTGGCTGGTATTCATGATCGGCACAGAGATATGCAGCTCGATGTTGATAACATGTCATACGGGGTAACAAAAGAAAACATTTTCTCCGATATTGCTTCAACCACGAGTAATGAATCGTGATTTGTGAATCATATCATGTATTTTGTGTTCAGGAACTATTGGCACTAGAAGAACAGATTGGAAATGTGAACACTGGATTGGGATGTTATCAGGATATTAAAGAGGGGGGAAAGACAAGTGGGAGGTGAAATGACCGTTCTACCCTCATGTGCAGTGCACATGACATAATTTAACTGAAAATTATAACTGGATTTGCCATAAAGGACATAACGTGCAACATTTTCAAACATTAAGTACAAAAGTCATCATTTTAAAGGTAAAGGACAACGTTAGAAATTTGGGACAAACATAAAGGACAAAACTTGTAATTTACTCTTTCTTCAAAAAACAAACCTTCAAAGATGAGATGTTGTCGTGACAAGACTCAAAACCTTCAAATTTCTCCGTTACATACACAAATACACATATAAGCTTATACAAATTTTAAAAAATATATACACATAACTAAAAACATAAAGAAAATAACTAAATAAACAAATTGTACCTTAAAACGACTTCAAAGCTAGCGAGTTGTGGTCGGGATAAGTCTCAAAACCTTCAAAGACGAGAAGTCTTCAGGATAGCTTTGTCTCAAAACCTTCAAATCCCTCCATTACCTATACATAAACAATATCACAAATTTGGGGGAAAATCAAATTTTAAATACGATATCAAAATTTTTTGGGGAAAAATAAACTATAGTGGTACCTGGTGGTTGACCTCGTGGTAGACAGCGGTGGTAGAAGGTGGAGGTGGCAGGACGGCGGAGGAGAAGGTAGACAATGGAGATGGCGGTGGACTATGAGGGAGCGGTGGTAGATGGCGTGGTGGTAGACGGTCTACGTGTGTGTGTGTGTGTGTGAGAGAGAGAGAGAGAGAGAGAGAGAGAAAGAGATAGATAGAGAGAGGGAGAGGGAGAGTAGGAGTGAGACGACTATGGTTTGTGAAATTTGAAGTCCGGAAAATTGGTTCAAGACATTTAGGGTTTCAACCCTATTGTGACGACCTATCGCCGAGAAAGCATCTATAAAACGGAGACGTATTTATACACCTGCTCAATTAGCGTTTAGAAAATAATTAAATAAAAAGAAAAAAACTTTTCCCGACAACTTGTCATCTGGTTACGAACCTATTTTTTTTTAAATGTGGAACCGGGTAAGAACATACGGGTTTTTTGAACCAGGACCGGTTTTTCAATAAAGCGGGTAGGAACTGGAATCCGTTCCAGGTCGGGTCTACCGGGTCGGGTTTGGAACCGGTTATTATACCCATCTCTAATTCCATCACTGCCTCTATATAAAACCTCAAAACTTATTGGACCCTCTATATTATAATACTGTGACTTTGCTATGTTTATTGTTATAACGTTAATCGTCGTGTAAAAAAAACTATTTTGTATAATTCGTTAGGGCCCTTTTTTCCGACTTGTACTGTACACTTGAATTCTCACGATCGGCCCTGATAATATACATCCTAGAAATAAATTTTAGAGCAACACGTAGATAAAATAAGTTAATTATGACATGAGATTAACACAAGAAAAAAAAATCAATAGCACAAAATGCAGATGAAATGTAAAGAATTAAGATCATATGGTGTTGGATTTGACAGTGTATGTTGCTTAAACATGGTGTTTGAAAATGTACATAACATTGAAGAGAAAATTTGTGTCTTTAAAAATAGGCGTGAAAATCTAAATTTGGATACTTATGAAGCATATATCATTTTTCTCGGAGAAGTGTTCGATGATCGGCACAATACCATAGAATTGTTGGGTTATTTTTGCCCATGAGAAAGCCCAACAAATTTATTCTACATGGGTTTTATTACTATTATTATTTTAGAGTAATAAAAGAAAAAAAACAAATTCGTTTTGTTTTTGTTTTGGAGCTCCCCTGACGTCAACACAAAGTCACAAAGGATCAAATCAAAATTGTTGATTTTGTTTGGTGGACTTTTGGGCTGCATTAGTGCATGGCACATGGGTCCATTTTGTGTGGGCTTTAATTCTTACAAAGAATTAAATAAAAGGTCAACAAAGGGTTTCTGTGTGTAACAGTGTTTTTGGCCGACTTACAGTTGACGCAAGAGAAGAAAACCGAGATCTCCATTCTTGGTTTTTTTAGTGCAGACTAGAAAGAAGAGAAGTTCCAGCTTTGGGTGATACCTCTTACTTGTCTTTGTTTCTTTTATTTGATTCCATATACTTGAAGTTAGTTTGTACCAAGTATATGATGATTTTGTATGCCTCTAGTTTTATCTAGGGAAGACTTTGTATTGCTATTTTGGTGATAGTGGATTTTAAGCGGCTCTAGTAGTCCCGTGGTTTTTACTCTCCTTTTTTGAGAGGTTTTCCACACTAAAATTCGGTGTCTCTTTATTATTACTTTTATACCTATTTGTTTGCATCCTCACAGGTTCATTCGAGTTGGAAAAATATTTGATCAAACGAAGTTTGCTTCCGCGTTTTAGTTTACCGTTTGTGACCGGGTTGCGCGTTTTTCCCATCAGAGTGGTATCAGAGCCATTGGCTCTTATTATTGGGTTGAAACTTGTTTGAACCATGGAAGCTAATACAAGTAGGATTGTGAATTTGAATGGTTCTAATTATCATGTTTGGAGATGCAGGATGGAAGATCTCCTTTATGTGAAGGATTATTATATGCCTGTGTTTAATACCGATAAGCCCGAAGGTAAAACAGATGAAGAATGAAATATCTTGCACAGAAAAGTTTGTGGCTATATTCGCCAATGGGTTGATGATAATTTTTTGAACCATATTAGCGGGGAGACTCATGCTCGTACTTTGTGGAATAAGCTTGAGGAGTTGTATGCTCGAAAGACCGGGAACAATAAATTGTTCTTGATTAAACAGTTGATTAACTTGAAGTACAATGATGGAACTCCTGTTATTGATCACTTGAATATTTTTCAGGGTATTATTAATCAGCTTGCAGGAATGGGTATCAAGTTTGAAGACGAGATACAAGGCTTATGGCTTCTTGGTACTTTACCGGATTCTTGGGAGACTTTTAGGACATCATTGTCCAACTCTGCAGCAAATGATATTATTACTATGGAAATGGCTAAAGGCGGTATTTTAAATGAAGAGATGAGAAGAAAATCACAGGGGTCCTCTTCACATTCGGATGTCTTAGTCACAGAAAGCAGGGGGAGAAGTCAAAGTAGAGGTCCGAGTAACAAAGGGAAGCATCGTAGTAAGTCTAGAGGTAAGTTTGCTGATTATGAGTGTCATCATTGTGGTAAGAAAGGACATACAATTAAATTTTGCAGACAACTGAAAAAGGAGAACAAGAAGGCTAATTACAACAATCAAAAGAACAATCATAAGAAAGATAATGGTGGCAACGACACTGCGGAAGTTAATTCTGCTACTGAAGAGTTCTTTATTTGTTGTGATTATGACATGGTGAACATTGCACATGATGATTCGAGTTGGGCTGTTGACAGTGGTGCTACATGCCATGTGACGTCACAAAGGGAATTTTTTTCATCTTATACACCTGGTGACTTTGAGGTTGTTAAGATGGGTAATAACAGGCTATCAAAGATTGTAGGTGTTGGGGATGTTTGCTTGAAGTTTGACACTGGGATGGAGTTGGTTTTACACAATGTAAAACATGTTCCAGATATTAGACTCAATTTGATCTCCGCAGGTTAACTTGATGATGATGGTTACCATAGTACCTTTGGTGATGGTATTTGGAAACTCACTCGTGGTTCTTTGATCGTGGCAAGAGGTAAAAGAACTTCAAAATTATACAGAACGCATCCGAAGATCTCTAAAGACTCGGTCAATTTGTTAGTGAATGCTGATATTGTCACACCCCGACCACGTAAAACAACAAAACAAGGCGGAAACGTCGGGGAGTGTTGTAACAGAATCATTGTTTCATAACACATGGAAATTTAAATATTGTTTTATTGATTAAAAGAGTTACAATGTCTTGACAATCAAAGAAATATAACATAAATAACTAGTCTTGCATCTTTTATTGTCACTAAGGCCCAAGTCCGCCTAAGTGTATCTCGATAAGTCCTACGCATCAACTCCTGAAAACACATGTGAAAATAGGTACGTCAGCATAAAAATGCCTGTGAGATACATAGGTTTTGTGAAAAAATAGGATTCATGACTTGTAAGTTTAAGAAAATGTTTTAATAAAGTTTAGTCATGAACCTTGTAAATTGATTTGTTTTGTAAATCGTTTGAAAACAATAAGTTCAGATGATATGTATAAATAAGAGAATAATGTAGGGTTAAATGAATAACCATGTAAAATGAGTTTGTATACGATAAGTTGATTGTAAAACAATGTCTTGTGAAAAGTATGTTATTTGTATAAAATGTTATATGTCTCAAATTGAAATGATTCAAATAACGCTACGATATGTAATACCATACAAACACTTATATATAGGAAGTACCAGCGGCGTATCCACCATGCTTGTATCATATTACACACGCCTCGTTACTTAAATCACTTACTCAAACCAAACCATCAAGATGTAATGTTTAACAATTGTAGAAATGTTTATGTATAGTCCAAAGTCTATTGTCAAATGTAAATCATGTCAACATATACAAATGGTTCACACGGTTCAACAGTTACAAACGGTTCATATAATCAAATGGTTACGACGGTTCACATAGTTAAATGGTTACAACGGTTCAAAATGTAATATAATGTGTTCATATGCTGGATGAGCATATGCAACAAAATGTAATGTAAAACAATGTACTAAGTATGCACACGATGGTCATACATAGCATGAAATGTAATGTGAAACAATGTACTAAGTATGCACACAATGGACATACATAGCATGAAATGTAATGTAGAACAATGTACTAAGTATGCACACAATGGACATACATAGCACGAAATGTAATGTAGAACAATGTACTAAGTATGCACACAATGGACATACATAGCATGAGATGTAATGTAAACCAATGTACTAAGTATGCACACAATGGGCATACATAGCATGAAATGTAATGTAAAACAATGTACTAAGTATGCACACAATGGACATACTGTAACACCCCGAAAACAGGTTTGGTAATTAAACCCCGTTAATACTAAAGACGGGGAAAGTACCGTTAGTGGTAAAAGTAAACTGGCAAATATTAGGAATTTATTTAATAATCCTAATATTTATTTGAAGTGAATAAAAAGCTTTTAAGAAATAAAGTGATAGAAGGCCCGAGTTAACGGTACCCGAAATAAACTTAGTCATAAATATTCTCGAACCCGCAAAGTTAACTAGGAATATTAAACCTAGTTATTAAGTGGGGAATATTGTTAGAAATAAGTAGGTTGTGCCCTACTTAATTAACTAACCAAATTAGAGGGGCCAATATTGTTAAAATTGAAACTTAACTTTAATTAATTAAATAAAACACACCAAACACCCCACAAGGAGGTGTCTGGTCGTACAAGAAGAACAGGGGGCGATCCCCACACATCAAAACCCTAAATCTTCACCAAACTTGCAAATTGAAGGCTCAATCCAAGTCAAAATCGAAAATCAAGCATAGATTATTGATCCCCATTGCAAGAGGGTTGTAAGGTATGTAAAATTTGATGTTAATTCTCTGTTTGAAATTCTCATGAAATTGGGAAATCTGAAATTTGATGATGCATGTATGATATGTAGATGAAATAGGAACATTTAAATGCTTAGGAGTAAACCCTAGACAAGTATAGATTGAAATCATGCTTAGCTCAAGTAAATTCAGATTTTGTTGATGCTAAATTGATGTATGAGATGTTTTTAGGGTTTTGATCACTAAAAAAAATGTTATGATGTCAAGAACATGCTTAATTTGAAAGCTGAATTCAAACGGTTCTTGATCAGAATTTACAGCCAACTTGTATTGGCTGTAACCTGGACAAAACGTGATAAAAACATGTGTTTCTTGAGCCTAAAATTTAATTCCAGGAAATATCTTTAAAACCCCACTGGAATCGCATTTTTTCGACGAAAATCGAGCGTTTTATGAATTTTACCGTATCAAAGGTTCAAGCTGCGTTTTCTGGCAGAAATTGCAGCCCATCACGAATGTCATAACTCAATTTAGGAATTGAGTTATGATCTCAAATTCTTACAGTAGAAAGTTTTAAGCGATTAAAAGAACCGCCAATTGGAATTTCGTCAATCGGATAAATGAGGAATTTTTAATGAATTTTTCCGTAAGCCGCAGTCAGAAGTGACGAATCTGAATGCAGCTTAGTAAATGAATTTTCACGAATTTTTTGTAAAGAGTTAGATCTTGAAATTTTAACTCAAGGGCTAACCCTCCGAGAGGTACGCCACATAAAAAAATCATAATTTTTGAAGACTTGTAAACAGGTTAAACAAGTCACCAAAAACAGCCAATTTTCATTGATATGAAATGCCTAAATGAAATTGCGGCTTACTAGTTAGTATGTAAAAATTGATTTTGTTAAGAGTTCGGATGAAATATGCCTAAGTGAGTTCAATGAACCAAATGTGCATATGAATATGTTGGTAAGTCAATTGACTTTTAAAAGTCAAACTAACCAATGATAAAGTCAAATAGTAGTTTCGACATAGAAAATACGTGAGGTGGAATAGTCGTGAATTGAAATGACTAATCTAACCACCTTGTGAATGATGATAGTTTGTCGCCTAACGAGCTAGGTGGAGGCTTGGGAAAGAAGCGGTCAAACGAATCAAGCACGAGAAGAAAAGCATATTCGGATGCGAGGTAAGTATAGCTTACACTAGTCATATAGTTTAGAATGTCCTTTTGTTGTTTTGATTTCGAACAAGACAAATGGAAAGTTGAGATATGGTGTTTCCGGCGTGTAGTCGTACGGAACAAGATAACCAATAAGGGTAAAATTGAAATTTGGACACTTGTTGATAATAATTATTGGTTTTGAAAGATACATATTTCGTAAGCCTTATTAGGCCAAAAAGCGTCAAGAGGTGAATTATAGTTAAAACGACCGTGCGGTGTAAATCGGAACGAGTCGTGTAGACGAGATGGCAATAAGCTTTATCTCGCCAATATTATCGGTCATTTAGACCAACGGGTCAAAAGGTGAAAATATCACTTTTTGACAATATCGACTAATGGTTTGATGAGTTATTTGATTTCAGAAATAAATATCGAGTGGATATTTACATCGCTATTACTTAGTAGATATTGAGGCAAGGTACTTAAATGGGTCAATGTAATGATCCGAGCCAGGTACACATAATAAGATAACTCTCATTTAAATGTAAGGCTAATGAGAGTTAAACGAAGTCTAAAATAAGTTTTTGGTTACCTTAATAGGTAAACCAAATGTTACGAACGATGGTCATTATATTTGTTATAGGTTCCTAACCATTACCAAGAGTTTAATAAGGGTTTTAGCCATGGAAATGGGTTGCATTTGATGGTTTGGTTCGAATTTAAAATGACCCTAAACATAATTTCCGCAGCTTTTTATACGGATTTCGACTAATCTTAAAAAAATCATATAAAATCAACTGTTTATCCGATTTGGGTGTTCTATACCTTTTCGGAAAGCTTATGAAGTAAATTTTTACTGTTTTCAATCATAAGAAACAAATGTGGTTGTTAAATAGGCCAAAAGAATGAATTAAACAGTTGTTCAAAACCTTGAAAGCTGTTTGAAAAATGAAAATATAGTTGCTGTGCTGATTTTATAAAAATCATATAAAATCATAGAAAATTCGTTAGAAGGTGTACCTTATATGCTTGCGAAGGTATTGAAGTTTTCTACGATCCATCTTTGAACATGTTAATCTAGTTCGGACTTTGAATGGGTCATAATGGTCAATTACAGCAGCTGTATACAAAATCGCTGCACATTAATTATGTCGTTATTAATCCAGAAAAAGACGTATGATTGCGTATACTTGATTTAGTCATGCCACCGTAAGTTACGGTGGAGCTGATATGATTACGATGGTTACATACTGAGTTACGGTGGAAGGATAGACTTTCAGGGGCTACCGTAACTTACGGTGTCACCGTAAGTTACGGTGGACCCAGAAACAAAGTATATTTTATTTAGTTTAAATTCTCAGATTCGTTTGGACACGTTTTAAACCTTGTATGTCTAAAGTATTTCATGTTTATGGAATATAGGTACTTTTGGATGTCGGAAGACGATCAAGCTCAGCGAAGAACCGAACACGATAAAGATACACGCTTCCGTACTTTGCCACGTTGTAAATTTTAAACAACAAATTCGATCACGTTATGTAGAATAACTTATGATTTGTAAATCTTTTAGTAAACCCGTATTTCCGATGCATATGTAATCGTAATTACATGATTGTTTTCGTAAAAGATTCATTAAACCTTAAATTATAAGAACGGGTGTTACACATACATAGCATGAAATGTGATGTAAAACAATGTACTAAGTATGCACACAATGGGTATACATAGCATGAAATGTAACGTAAAACAATGTACTAAGTATGCACACAATGGACATACATAGCATGAAATGTGATGTAAAACAATGTACTAAGTATGCACAACTAAGTATGCACACAATGGACATACATAGCATGAAATGTAATGTAAAACAATGTACTAAGTATGCACACAATGGACATACATAGCATGAAATGTATTGTAAATCATGTACTATAAATGTACAAATGAACATAGCAAGTATATGATGTGAAAACATGGAAAGCATGAAAGTAAAACAAGTAGGCACATGTGTTTCACCCCAAAATGTTTGGGAAACAGTAAAAGAGGGGTCTGTGTACTCACTTGAGATTGCTTAGTAGTCCTTGAGTAACAACCAAACAATGCTAGAGATCACGGATATCAAACGACACCTAATATAGGTAACTATGTTAATATACCGGACCTAAAATCGGAGGATTGGATTGAATGAGGGCTCGTAAACCAAATGAGTAGGGGAACTCATGTAATGTGGTTTAACCAAGCCCACATACTAAAATGAAACCTAACCTAAGTGCTTACGACCCATTACGACCCGTTTAGGTAGCTTATGCTACTTTAATGCGTCGTTCGCGTGAAACGCGTTCGGACCGCCTAACTAGTCCTATGACAAGTAAAATATGCCTTAACATGTCTAATATTGTTTCCAAAACAGTTTAGATGTCAAAAGTTATGTTACATATGTTTAAAATGAATTTTGGCGTCAAAGGGGTATTTTGGTAATTTACCTAAGGCATATAAACTACCTATCATACAACTACTTAAACGAAGCGACCATAAGGTATAACCTCGGAAGGTTATTCCCTATATACTATGGTCACCTAATGTGCTTGGTCGGATCCTAATGATCGACCAAACGGGTCGGGTTCGAAAGTATAAGCGATTGTTTAGATCGCTTACCTTACGACCCTATATAAGCACTAAACTAAAAGTGACGAGCTAAGCATGTTAAAACATGCTTAACTAAGTTTAGAAAACAGGTTTGGTATCAAAACAAACGGTTTTGATACCCAAGAGTAGTTTGGTTACAAAATACGCGTAAATGCGCATTCTGGCCGAAACTACGACTCGTCAGTGAGCCTAGATAACGTGGTAATCAGTAGGTATAGTCACAAGAGACTATAACCATCGTGATTACGCTCACGTTATGAAGTTCAACCGAACTTCGTGTTGACCATAAACTGGTCAACGCAGAAAGTCAAACAAAGTTTGACTTTTAACGCTAAAGAATAAAAAGAACGAAGGAACACTTACAAAGGGTCCCCGAAAGCTTTGATTTCCAAATATTTCTCAGGTATGAAGTGATAGAACACCCCAACTTAGAGAAAAATCAGATTTCAAGTGGGTTTTGCAAGTGATGTTGGTGGGTATTTATAGGATTTGGACCACCGTTAGGATCGTTTCTCGAATACCGTGCTTTGATCTCACCCGTACACTTGTTGGAATGATATGGAACCCAAATTGGCCCCCCACCATCAGGTATCAACATGTGGCATTGGGTTTGGAAGTGCTTAACAGCTGTAACCAGCTGTTTGGAAGTTTCTGATGCGCTAGGGACCCCTTATGGACCGTAAGCGTCATGGCTTACGGTCCGTAAGCCAACAACTATGCAGAAATGACAGTTTCAGTCTGTGCACCGTGTTTCGTTGCGTAACGGCACTTCTAACACCTGTCAAACCCAATTTCAAGCTCCAAAATGATGTTAAGACATAGGGAACATGAAATATGCTTGAAAACATCTCGGATGTCGGTTCGTTTGGCCGTACGGTTGCGATGTTCGCTTAATTACGACGGAATGCGCATAAGCGCGAAAAACGATCCAAATTGCGTGACGAATGGATTTTTGACAAGCCAAACACCAAAGCATAATATTATAATGCTTACATAAATTTTTTGGAGGTCCGGATGTATTCAGAACGTAAGTTATGCGCGAAAATGCAAACTTGTGCACTTTTTGACGGTTTTAGTTCCTGAATGACCCAAAAGTTTATTTTAGCACACCGAACCCCTCAAAGCCTATTTCTAAGCTATGTAAAGGATATTTATGGTATGTTTAACTTATGGCCATGTTCCGGAATGTCTGTTACAGTTCAAATTGGCATACTTTCACAGTTTGTCAACTTTAGTCCCTGTAAGCGATTTAACTTGATTTTGCCATACCAAAGCCTTCGAAACTTATTTCTAAGTTATGTAAAGGTTATTTAAGGTATGTTAAGCCTATTTCACTATTCCGGAGTGTTCGTTGCATTAAACTGGTTATATTTACGCATCAGCTCGCGTATAACCTTCAAGAAAGCGATTTAAAGCCCGAAATCGAACAAGAAATGATATGTGCAAAAGATACACATATTTATACAGATCCCAAGTATGAAATATAATATTTCATTGGCTTGGTATTTATTTGATGGTCACAGTGACCCAGGTGTCACAGTCTCCCCTACTTTAGGAAATTTCGTCCCGAAATTTTTTCGTAGGAGTCTATCTGTGACTTTGTGTTAAATAACCACCTGAGATATGCAAGGCATAATCCTGTCATTTCCTTAATGGACATTTTTTAGAAATGGAAATGAAGGAAGAATCAGGGATATTCATTTCCCTTTGATGGATAATTTTCAGAAACGAAAAATGCACGGAATGAGTCATTTTTCCTTAATGGGTATTCTTCAGAAACGAAAATGAACGGAATGAGTCATTTTCCACAATTTCTACTGAAACGAAAATGAACGGAATGAGTCATTTTCCACAATTTCTTCAGAAACGAAAATGAACGGAATGAGTCATTTTCCACAATTTCTTCAGGAACGAAAATGAACGAAATGAGTCATTTTCCACAATTTCTTCAGAAACGAAAATGAACCGAATGAGTCATTTTCCACAATTTCTTTAGGTACGAAAATGAACGGAATGAGTCATTTTCCACAATTTCTTCAGAAAGGAAAATGAACGAAATGAGTCATTTTCCACAATTTCTTCAGGAACAAAAATGAACGGAATGAGTCATTTTCCACAATTTATTCAGGAACGAAAATGAACGGAATGAGTCATTTTCCACAATTTCTTCAGGAACGAAAATGAACGGAATGAGTCATTTTCCACAATTTCTTCAGAAACGAAAATGAACGGAATGAGTCATTTTCCACAATTTCTTCAGAAATGCGAATGAACCGAGTCAACTCTAGACACATGACAAAACTCGCTGTGGTTTCTGTGCACTGAATTCCATAATTATGTATGCATCCATAATTACGTAATTCCTTGCATAGTCCGCACAGTTTGTCTTGTAATGTTTAGGGGAGGAAAATCAAACCTGTGATGAGTGTGACTAGACTACCATAGGGTCCTTTTAATTAGATCGACAAATGATCCTTTTAATTAGGCCACCAAGGAGTCCTTTCAGCTATATCATCACATGATGTTCCTAACCAGATTTTTGGATCGATCTGTTTAACTAGACCACTCACGGGGTCTAAGTATGGAGTAGTAATTTATAATCCAAGGGACTTAGCTACAACGTAGAAGTCCATTAAGGATTTTAGGTAGTACCTTTGGGTATCCTACTATGAATCCCTTATACGAAGATATGGAAGATTCTACGAGGATTTGGATAACATAATTTGGGTCACACAAAAACATAAAAGGGAACACATAAGCACTTAATCACATAATTGCTTAACTTGATTATTAATTTGTTATTAACTTGCTATTAATTGAATATGGATATTCAAGGTACACCAGGAAACCAGTCGATGGACTTCAATGTCCTCTGGGATCTATCTGAAAATATAGGAAGATCTCCCAAAAATTCGATTTTGTTTTCAAAGAAACGTAATATTCGAATTAAGGAACACAACACTTTTAGGACTTACGGAAATACCCTTAGGTACCCTATTAAGGATTTATAGTGGTACTTTGGGTATTCGTCCAGTGTTGTAACTTGCGCCTTGTACTTCGTTTCCTTGGAAGAAATGGGTACTTAGGAATTTCGTGGAAACGCAAGAGATCATAAAATAGAAAAATTATTTGGGGGTAGTTTGCTTTTCAAGGACTACGATTCCTTAATTGTCGGTATTGTAAGGGATATGTTGTTTATACATACAACCTCATAAATACATTGCAATGTAAATAAAAGATTTATTTATAAACAATGATAACAACTGTATCATGGACCTTGACAACAAAAGAAAATAATACATAAAACGTGATTATTTCAAAAGGGTGTTGTCTTTTAGTCGGTCAGATGCTCATCCCTGTGCTGGATTTGCATTAGCAAGCTTTGGGCAATTTCTTCGGAAATGACCCATCTCGCCACAATTGTAGCAAGAACCTGGTGGAAAGCAAGCTTGAGCAGGATTGTTGTCAGCTTGATTTGGTGCAACTGCAGCTCGGCAAACTTTTGATGTATGACCTTTAAGTCCACAAATTTGGCATTCGCGGCACTTCACACTAGCATGATGATGAAGGTTACATTGGTTGCACAAGGGTGAAGTTCCATTGTATTGCTTCCTAGCAGGGGGTTGAGCTGGTTGGTTGGGGACGGCTTGACCATTGTGAGCGACCACGGTGAAGTTCTGAGAAGCCTTTCGCTTCTTTGACCTCTTAGGGGATCCAGTCTGTTCATCCATGGTCTTTGATTCCTCGATTGGTTTCTTGTCACTTTTTCGAAACAGTTTACCTTTCCTGATCTGAGATTCAGTCAAGGTTGCAGCTAGCTCAATGGCCTGCCTAACCGTAGTGGGGTTACTACCAGTAACAATGTCCTGAACTGATTCAGGGAGACCATCAATGTATTTTTCGATCGCCTTATCCAAAGGCGTAACCATGGTAGGACACAACAGGCTCAGCTCCTCATATCGATCAGTGTATGCTCGATGTTCACCGCTGTCTTGCTTAATATCGTCGAATTCCCTTTCTAAGGCTCTGATCTCGTGACGAGGACAGAATTCCTTCATCATCAGTGCTCGAAGTTCTTCCCACGTTTGAGCCAGTGCCACTTCGGCACCCCTATCTCTCATCACACCGTTCCACCACGTCAAAGCTCGTTTCTCAAAGACACTAGATGCGAAATCTACCTTTCGCTCATTTGGACATTGAACATGTCTGAAGGTGCTCTCTAAACTCTCGAACCATTGCAGAAGTGCAGTCGCTCCTTGAGACCCAGAAAACTTTGATGGCTTAGCCGAGTTGAACGTCTTGAAGTTGCAGGGGGCATTATTGTTGTTGAGAGCTTGGTTACCTTGAGCAACGATGTTCGGGATTGCAGCAGTCATTTGCTGTGTAATGACAGCTGCCAGCTCTTCAATAGATACCCGATTTTCGCGTCGTGGAGGCATTCTAAAAGGGGAAACAAGAGAGAAAACAAATGAAATGGCATTGGGTAAGAATAGGATGTTATAACTACCGACCAAAATCATGGGTGATGGTCCTTTGTTTGAACCACGAAGCAAACAAACAACACAAAGGCTGAATCAAAGCAAATAGATCCTCATAATGTATCGCGAAGACATGCTCGCCTATAAGTGGACACTCACCCCAAGAGTTCCCAGGTAAGAGTGACTGGTCCGATTATGTGGATTTGTACGAACACTCTAGCCTTAGACAGAAAACCCAGGGTACAGGCATTCACTCTTCCAGTTTGCACGTGTTCACACTATTTAGCACCCAAAACTTTGACGAGATTTTGAAAACTCAAAGGGGTTCAAAACCTTATAACAGAGGGTTCAGAACCATACAATAGAGGGTTCAAAACCTGGTAATCAATCATCCTAGAACAGATGATTAGTTTTCAAAGCGGTTTTGAAATTTATGTTCTTGT
The DNA here is from genome assembly GCA_030545235.1 of Helianthus tuberosus. Classification (NCBI taxonomy): domain Eukaryota; kingdom Viridiplantae; phylum Streptophyta; class Magnoliopsida; order Asterales; family Asteraceae; genus Helianthus; species Helianthus tuberosus. The sequence continues at coordinate 31,729,722 of CM060371.1, read as the reverse complement.
TGTGGTCGTCGCCTAAGGATAGGTGACGGTGTTGTTTTATGACTAAACGCAAGTAAACTCGCGTTAGGGTCCTACGAAGGTTATAGTCTAGGTCAAAGCATTACTAATAACCTAATTTCCTATAACCATTGGCTCTGATACCAACTTTTCTGTCACGCCCCGACCACGTAAAACAACAAAACAAGGCGGAAACGTCGGGGAGTGTTGTAACAGAATCATTGTTTCATAACACATGGAAATTTAAATATTGTTTTATTGATTAAAAGAGTTACAATGTCTTGACAATCAAAGAAATATAACATAAATAACTAGTCTTGCATCTTTTATTGTCACTAAGGCCCAAGTCCGCCTAAGTGTATCTCGATAAGTCCTACGCATCAACTCCTGAAAACACATGTGAAAATAGGTACGTCAGCATAAAAATGCCTGTGAGATACATAGGTTTTGTGAAAAAATAGGATTCATGACTTGTAAGTTTAAGAAAATGTTTAATAAAGTTTAGTCATGAACCTTGTAAATTGATTTGTTTTGTAAATCGTTTGAAAACAATAAGTTCAGATGATATGTATAAATAAGAGAATAATGTAGGGTTAAATGAATAATCATGTAAAATGAGTTTGTATACGATAAGTTGTTTGTAAAACAATGTCTTGTGAAAAGTATGTTATTTGTATAAAATGTTATATGTCTCAAATTGAAATGATTCAAATAACACTACGATATGTAATACCATACAAACACTTATATATAGGAAGTAATACCATACAAACACTTATATATAGGAAGTAGTAATACCATACAAACACTTATATATAGGAAGTACCAGCGGTGTATCCACCATGCTTGTATCATATTACACACGCCTCGTTACTTAAATCACTTACTCAAACCAAACCATCAAGATGTAATATTTAACAATTGTAGAAATGTTTATGTATAATCCAAAGTCTATTGTCAAATGTAAATCATGTCAACAGATACAAATTGTTCACACGGTTCAACAGTTACAAACGGTTCATATAATCAAATGGTTACGACAGTTCACATAGTCAAATGGTTACAACGGTTCAAAATGTAATATAATGTGTTCATATGGTGGATGAGCATATGCAACAAAATGTAATGTAAAACAATGTACTAAGTATGCACACGATGGGCATACATAGCATGAAATGTAATGTGAAACAATGTACTAAGTATGCACACAATGGACATACATAGCATGAAATGTAATGTAGAACAATGTACTAAGTATGCACACAATGGACATACATAGCATGAAATGTAATGTAGAACAATGTACTAAGTATGCACACAATGGACATACATAGCATGAGATGTAATGTAAAACAATGTACTAAGTATGCACACAATGGACATACATAGCATGAAATGTGATGTAAAACAATGTACTAAGTATGCACACAATGGGCATACATAGCATGAAATGTAATGTAAAACAATGTATTAAGTATGCATACAATGGACATACATAGCATGAAATGTGATGTAAAAAAATGTACTAAGTATGCACACAATGGGCATACATAGCATGAAATGTAATGTAAAACAATTTACTAAGTATGCACACAATGGACATACATAGCATGAAATGTGATGTAAAACAATGTACTAAGTATGCACACAATGGGCATACATAGCATGAAATGTATTGTAAAACAATGTACTAAGTATGCACACAATGGACATACATAGCATGAAATGTAATGTAAATCATGTACTATAAATGTACTAATGAACATAGCAAGTATCTGATGTGAAAACAAGGAAAGCATGAAAGTAACAAGTAGGCACATGTGTTTCACCCCAAAATGTTTGGAAAATAGTAAAAGAGGGGTCTATGTACTCACTTGAGATTGCTTAGTAGTCCTTGAGTAACAACCAAACAATGCTAGAGATCACAGATATCAAACGGCACCTAATATAGGTAACTATGTTAATATGCCGGACCTAAAATCGGAGGATTGGATAGAATGAGGGCTCGTAAACCAAATTAGTAGGGGAACTCATGTAATGTGGTTTAACCAAGCCCACATACTAAAATGAAACCTAACCTAAGTGCTTACGACCTATTACGACCCGTTTAGGTAGCTTATGCTACTTTAATGCGTCGTTCGCGTGAAACGCGTTCGGACCGCCTAACTAGTCCTATGACAAGTAAAATATGCCTTAACATGTCTAATATTGTTTCCAAAACAGTTTAGATGTCAAAAGTTATGTTACATATGTTTAAAATGAATTTTGGCGTCAAAGGGGTATTTTGGTAATTTACCTAAGGCATATAAACTACCTATCATACAACTACTTAAACGAAGCGACCATAAGGTATAACCTCGGAAGGTTATTCCCTATATACTATGGTCACCTAATGTGCTTGGTCGGATCCTAATGATCGACCAAACGGGTCGGGTTCGAAAGTATAAGCGATTGTTTAGATCGCTTACCTTACGACCCTATATAAGCACCAAACTAAAAGTGACGAGCTAAGCATGTTAAAACATGCTTAACTAAGTTTAGAAAACAGGTTTGGTATCAAAACAAACGGTTTTGATACCCCAAGAGTAGTTTGGTTACAAAATACGCGTAAATGCGCATTCTGGCCGAAACTACGACTCGTCAGTGAGCCTAGATAACGTGGTAATCAGTAGGTATAGTCACAAGAGACTATAACCATCGTGATTACGCTCACGTTATGAAGTTCAACCGAACTTCGTGTTGACCATAAACTGGTCAACGCAGAAAGTCAAACAAAGTTTGACTTTTAACGCTAAAGAATAAAAAGAACGAAGGAACACTTACAAAGGGTCCCCGAAAGCTTTGATTTCCAAATATTTCTCAGGTATGAAGTGATAGAACACCCCAACTTAGAGAAAAATCAGATTTCAAGTGGGTTTTGCAAGTGATGTTGGTGGGTATTTATAGGATTTGGACCACCGTTAGGATCGTTTCTCGAATACCGTGCTTTGATCTCACCCGTATACTTGTTGGAATGTTATGGAACCCAAATTGGCCCCCCACCATCAGGTATCAACATGTGGCATTGGGTTTGGAAGTGCTTAACAGCTGTAACCAGCTGTTTGGAAGTTTCTGATGTGCTGGGGACCCCTTACGGACCGTAAGCGTCATGGCTTACGGTCCGTAAGCCAACAACTATACAGAAATGACAGTTTCAGTCCGTGCACCTTGTTTCGTTGCGTAACGGCACTTCTAACACCCGTCAAACCCAATTTCAAGCTCCAAAATGATGTTAAGATATAGGGAACATGAAATATGCTTGAAAACATCTCGGATGTCGGTTCGTTTGGCCGTACGGTTGCGATGTTCGCTTAATTACGACGGAATGCGCATAAGCGCGAAAAACGATCCAAATTGCGTGACGAATGGATTTTTGAAAAGCCAAACACTAAATTATAATATTATAATTCTTACATAAATTTTTGGAGGTCCGGATGTATTCAGAACGTAAGTTATGCGCGAAAATGCAAACTTGTGCACTTTTTGACGCTTTTAGTCCCTGAATGACCCAAAAGTTTATTTTAGCACACCGAACCCCTCAAAGCCTATTTCTAAGCTATGTAAAGGATATTTATCGTATGTTTAACTTATGGCCATGTTCCGGAATGTCTGTTACAGTTCAAATTGGCATACTTTTGCAGTTTGTCAACTTTAGTCCCTATAAGCGATTTAACTTGATTTTGCCATACCAAAGCCTTCGAAACTTATTTCTAAGTTATGTAAAGTTTATTTAAGGTATGTTAAGCCTATTTCACTATTACGGAGTGTTCGTTGCATTAAACTGGTTATATTTACGCATCAGCTCGCGTATAACCTTCTAGAAAGCGATTTAAAGCCCGAAATCGAACAAGAAATGATATGTGCAAAAGATACACATATTTATACAGATCCCAAGTATGAAATATAATATTTCATTGGCTTGGTATTTGTTTGATGGTCACAGTGACCCAGGTGTCACATATATGACTGACTTGTGGCATAGGAGACTTGCTCACATGAGTGAAAGGGGATGTCTATGTTGTTGAAGAAGAATGCCTTGCCCGATTTGCATGATGTTCATTTGAAGAAGTGTTCTCATTGTCTGGTAGGTAAGTAAAGAAGAGTTTCTTTTAAGAGTCATCCTCCTCATAGGAGAGACAATGTACTTGATTTAATACATTCGGGTGTTTGTGGTCCTATGAAGACTAGAACACTTGGGGGCTGCTTGTATTTTGTCACTTTTATCGATGATCATTCGAGAAAAGTATGGGCTTATACTCTGAAGTCTAAAGATCAGGTATTAGATGTGTTTAAGCAGTTTCATGCCTTAGTTGAGAGACAAACTGAGAAGAGGCTCAAATGTATTCGGACAGATAATGGAGGTGAATACATTGGTCCTTTTGATGCTTATTGTAGAGAGAAAGGTATTCGACACCAAAAGACTCCTCCAAAGACACCACAGCTGAATGGTTTAGCAGAACGGATGAGTAGAACATTGGTTGAAAGGGTTAGATGTTTGCTATCACATGCAGGGTTGCCTAATTCCTTTTAGGTGAAGCTTTGAACACCGCAATAAATGTTATTAATCATACTCCTTGTGTTCCTTTGTCTTTTGATGTTCCTGACAGGGTTTGGAGTGGCAAAGATGTTTCATACGATGATTTGCGGGACTTTGGATGCAAGGCTTTTGTGCATATTCCCAAAGATGAAATAACAAAGCTTGATATAAAGACCAAGCCATGTATATTCCTTAGTTATGGGGGAGATGAGTTTGGACACAGGTTTTATGATCCAATCTCGAAGAAACTCATAAGAAGTTTCGATGCTGATTTTATTGAAGGTCAAAGTTTGAAAGATATTGAGAAGACAAAGATAGTTCCTCAACATATTGATGATCTTTTTGATTTGGATCCGGTCCCTCCTTAGCACATTGAGCCACATAATGAAGATGGCATTCAAAATGATGAACAACACGGTACTGATAATCATGATATTCCAGAGCAGCACGAGTTGGATGAGGGTTCTTATCCAGAGTTACCAGTACCAGGTATGCCAACATTTGTCCCACTCAGGCGGTCTACAAGAGACCGTCATCCTTCTACCCGTTTTTCTGCTGATGAGTATGTCTTACTCTCGGATGGGGGAGAGCCCGAGTGTTATACAGAGGCTATGGAAGATGAACATAAAAGAGAGTGGTTTGAAGCTATGCAAGATGAGATGAATTCCTTGTATGAGAACAATACATTTGAGTTGGTGAAGTTTCCTAAGGGCAAAAGAGCTTTGAAGAACAAGTGGGTCTACAAAGCGAATATTGAAGATCATACCTCACGGCCTAGATACAAAGCTAGATTGGTGGTCAAAGGGTTCAGTCAGAGAAAGGGTATTGATTTTGATGAGATTTTCTCTCTGGTCGTGAAGATGAGTTCCATTCGAGTGATTCTTGGTTTAGCTGCTAGTCTTGATCTTGAGGTTGAGCAAATGGATGTCAAGACAACTTTCCTTCATGGTGACTTGGACAAGGAAATCTATATGGAGCAACCTGAAGGTTTTCAGGTTGAAGCAAGCACCGAGACAGTGGTACAAGAAATTTGAGTCTGTTATGGGGAAGCAAGGCTACCGAAAGACTATTTCAGATCACTGTGTTTTCTTTCAGAGGTTTGGTGATGATTATTTTATCATTTTATTACTTTATGTTGATGACATGTTGATTGTAGGCAAGAATGCAGAGAGGGTTGTTCAGCTGAAGAAAGAATTAAGCAAGTTTTTTTTCTATGAAAGACTTGGGGCCAGTAAAACAGATTCTTGGCATTCGGATTACTAGAGATAGAGCTTCAAAGAAGTTACACATGTCACAAGAGCAATACATTGAGAAGATGCTTTGCAGATTCAACATGGCTAAGGCCAAAGCGGTTAGTTCACCTATTACTCCCAACTTTAAACTAATCGATAAAGATTGCCCTTCCTCTAAGAAGGAGATTGAAGAGATGGATAGAGTTCCATACGCGTCAGCGGTTGGAAGTTTGATGTATGCAATGGTGTGTACACGACCTGATATTGCCCATGCAGTAGGTGTTGTTAGTCGGTTTCTGTCAAATCCAGGTAAGAAGCATTGGGAATCGGTTAAGTGGATCTTTAGATATCTACGTGGTACTTCCAAATTGGGTATAACATTTGGGAATGAAGAACCAATGCTTGTTGGTTATACGGATTCTGATATGGCGGGAAATAAGGACAACATGAAATCTACTTCTGGTTATTTGATGACTTTTGCAGGGGGAGCTGTATCTTGGCAGACGATATTGAAAAAGTGTGTTGCTTTGTCTACCACAGAGGTTGAGTACATGGCAGCAACAGAAACGTGCAAAGAACTATTGTGGTTGAAAAGGTTTACGCAAGAGCTTGGCTTTATGCAACAACGCTACGTGGTCCTTTGTGATAATGAAAGCGCTATTCACCTTGCGAAAAATTCTATGTTTCACAAAAGAACAAAACATATTAATGTTAGGTATCATTGGATTAGAGATGCTATTGAAGACAAACTATTTGAACTTGACAAAGTTCATACCGATGATAATGGTTCCGATATGTTTACTAAACCTTTAGCAAGGGAAAAGTTGAAAGTATGTTGCTCCATCGCCGGGATGGCGATCTCTTTCTCATAGACAAAAAGGGGGAGATTTGTTGGGTTATTTTTGCCTATGAGAAAGCCCAACAAATTTATTCTACATGGGTTTTATTACTATTATTATTTTAGTGTAATAAAAGAAAAAAAAAACAAATTCGTTTTGTTTTTGTTTTGGAGCTCCCCTGACGTCAACACAAAGTCACAAAGGATCAAATCAAAATTGTTGATTTTGTTTGGTGGACTTTTGGGCTGCATTAGTGCATGGCACATGGGTCCATTTTGTGTGGGCTTTAATTCTTACAAAGAATTAAATAAAACGTCAACAAAGGGTTTCTGTGTGTAACGGTATTTTTGGCCGACTTACAGTTGACGCAAGAGAAGAAAACCAAGATCTCCATTCTTGGTTTTTTCAATGCAGACTAGAAAGAAGAGAAGTTCCAGCTTTGGGTGATACCTCTTACTTGTCTTTGTTTCTTTTATTTGATTCCATATACTTGAAGTTAGTTTGTACCAAGTATATGATGATTTTGTATGCCTCTAGTTTTATCTAGGGAAGACTTTGTATTGCTATTTTGGTGATAGTGGATTTTAAGCGGCTCTAGTAGTCCCGTGGTTTTTACTCTCCTTTTTTGAGAGGTTTTAATCGCTAAAATTTGGTGTCTCTTTATTATTACTTTTATACCTATTTGTTTGCATCCTCACAGGTTCATTCGAGTTGGAAAAATATTTGGTCAAACAAAGTTTGCTTCCGCGTTTTAGTTTACCGTTTGTGACCGGGTTTCACGTTTTTCCCATCAAGAATATGATTGGTCAGTGGAAGTATACAGATGGCAGAAGAGTAGTGGTTGGAATATGAAATAATGCACGAGAAATTGAAATGGACGGTGGTGGATGATTGTGACTCGCCTACTCCCACAGTTCATCATGGTCGGCTTCATACACAATTATTAATGCTACAAGTCAAAAAAAGAACAAAAATAATAATATGGCGGTAAGAGCACGGGGAGTGGAACTGTGGAAAATGGTGGTACACCTCGGATGTTAGGTGAAAACGAGCCCCACTCGACACTCATGCATTTACTAGGATCTCAAATCGTGTCGAAGCTTATTCAAGAATTGAGGACGAAAGTATAGACCGAAATGGCTTTTGGTTAAGTGCTATTTAGGTGTGTGAAATGATGTCCATCTTTCAAAGGTCAAGATCTAAGTACTGATGTGCAGTGACGAAGCTTGAGATTTCTGATTGGGGTCGAAAACGTATATACCTAAAAAATTATAAAACCGGAGGGTCGAAAACGTATATATCTAAAAAATTCTATACAAGAATCTAGCCACATGTAGGGCTGTAAACGAACCGAACGAACACGAACAAGTCTTTGTTCATGTTCGTTCGTTAAGGAAATAAATGTGTTCACGAACGGTTCATGAACACTTACCGAACGAGATTTTATGTTCGTGTTCGTTCATTAAGGAAATGAGCGTGTTCGCGAACGGTTCATTAACACAAACGAACACAAATAAATTTGGCGAACGCGACGAAGGATAAAGATAGATCCCAGAGAGTAGCACTCGAACTTGAATCCCTTATTGTGAAACGGAGGTCGATTGTATTCGTGGATGTAAATAATAAGAAATGAAAGGTAAATGCTGCATAAACAAGGTGAAAGTGGGTTTTCTAGTTTAACTGTTAGGGAAATAAAATAAATAAAGTTTAATAATATAAAAAGTACAAATAAAATATAAGAAAATACAAAGATATTCAATTAAAACACAAGCATACGAACATAAACGAACGCAAATCACCGAATGTTCACGAACACGTTCACGAACACCTTACCGAACGTTCTCGAACACAATCGAACGAACGAGACCTCTGTTCATGTTCGTTCATTTAACTAATCGAATGAAATTTCTTGGTCACGTTCATTCGTTTATTAAACGAACGAACATAAACGAATTTCCTGCCAACGATTCACGAACTGTTCGCTGAACGTTCGGTTCATTTACAGCCCTAGCCACATGAAATCCTTGTGATGTTATTTAATATTAGTAATAATAATAATTATTATAATATAATAACTTTGTTCTAGTTTATTTAAAAAGTATATATATCCAAATTAAATGCATAGAACTATAATTAATTGCTGCGTTGAATAATTGAATTGCAAGATTTGGACAACAAATTGGAAATTTTGCACCTTTTTTTTTATCGTCTTAAGGTTCCAATCATTCCACATTCGTACCAATATAAATACTACTCCTACTCTCTTCAACTCTTCTCATCATCCACCACTCTCACACACACCAAGCCTTTGAAGAGTAATTAAAATATACTAACAATGGGCAAAGACGTTGAGGTTGGTAGTCATGAGTATGGTGCAAAAGATTACCAAGATCCTCCACCGGCTGACCTCTTTGACGCAGAGGAGCTCACCAAGTGGTCTTTTTATAGAGCCATCATTGCTGAGTTCATTGCTACCCTTCTCTTCCTTTACATCACCGTCTTGACTGTCATCGGCTACAAGTCACAAACCGATCCCGCCCACAGTGCCGACCAATGTGGAGGTGTTGGCATTCTTGGTATTGCTTGGGCCTTCGGTGGCATGATCTTCGTCCTCGTCTATTGCACTGCCGGCATCTCAGGTTGATAACTTTCCTAGTTTCGCCACTAAGTATCACCAACTTTGAATCACTGAAATTCCGTTGGTAAAAAAGTTTTTTATTACTGTATTTTTTTTGGCCAGTAAAATGTTCCGTCGCAAAAAAAACATTATTGGTATTTCCGTCGCTAAAATGTTGATCGGTAATTCGTCACTAATAAATGTCGGTAATCTGTCTAAAATTGAAATACGCAACGATATATTCCGACATACCATTTCTAACGGATTTCTATGAAAACGTGTCGATACGAGATATTCATTTGTTTAGTAGTATGTTCATTTTTTAACTAGTTAATTAATTTGATAATAACGTTGGGGTGAATTTTGACCAGGAGGACACATTAACCCTGCGGTGACATTTGGGCTGTTTTTGGCTAGAAAGGTGACACTCCCGAGGGCGTTCATGTATATCGTGGCTCAATGCTTGGGTGCCGTATGTGGTTGCGGTCTGGTTAAAGCTTTCCAAAAGACTTACTACAATACTTATGGCGGTGGTGCCAATGAGCTCGCAGATGGCTACAGCAAACGCACCAGCTTGGGTGCTGAAATCATTGGCACATTTGTCCTCGTTTACACCGTCTTCTCGGCCACTGATCCCAAGAGAAATGCACGAGATTCCCATGTACCCGTAAGTACTACTAATTATTACTAGAAAACTAAGCATTTGCGACTAAAATTTGCAAACAAAATCAAATTGGTCACAAATTAGCTACAGCTATTAGTCTGGTCGCAAAATTTGGTGCCGTTTTAAATTCAGTTGCAAATCATTTGAAATAAATAATTTAAAAATAAAATAATATTTGCGGTCGTAGAGTTGTCACAAAAACAAAAAAAAAGAATTGAAAATAATAATAAATATAAAAACTCTTTATGTTTTTCTTGACATGTATGGTTGTTTGGATTTAAGGTATTGGCACCTCTCCCTATCGGATTTGCCGTATTCATGGTTCACTTGGCAACCATCCCAATCACTGGCACTGGAATCAACCCGGCTCGTAGTTTCGGTGCCGCTGTTATGTACGGAAAAGAAAAGGCCTGGGATGACCAAGTAAGTTTTACTAGCTATCACTGTCATGTTTTGCACCATGTTGTTCAAAGTTTGTCCCACAAGTTGATCATATATGTGAACTTTGTGCAGTGGTTATTCTGGGTGGGACCGATGATCGGAGCTGCGGTAGCCGCCTTCTACCACCAGTACGTATTGAGGGCAGGTGCAGTCAAAGCTCTTGGATCCTTTAGGAGCAATGCTTAGGAGCCAGAGCATGAAGTTTGCAGTAATTTCTATGTTGGTTGGAAGAAATTGTACAAATGTATTTGGTATTAGTGGCACTTAGTTTTTGAATGTGCCCCCCATGGTCCTACTTTTAAGTCCCTTAAATCTTCTTTTCTATATCCCTTTAGTCCCGCTTGTTTTGTTGCAACTAAAGGATGTATTTGCTACTCAAATAGTAAGATGAGGTTTTGTTGCAGTATTTCATATCTTGGCTATCATTTTTTTTAACGGCGACAGAATCAATCCCGAGCACTTTCGGGGCTCCCGCTGGACCAAAAGAAGTACCCCCGAAAGTAACCCGAGTCCACCACCAATTCCGGAGAAAACCCGGTAACCCACCCGCCCATAGGCATGACAGTGAAATAACCTATAAAACCCGTTTGACTCAAGGATCGAACCCAGGTTTCCCTGGGTCTTCTACCATTGCCCACTAGTGCCGCACTCTGCACCAAGTGAGATGAACCTGCATCTCCCAATAGAAATGGAAGTCTTCCACCACTTGATCTAGAGATCATTGGCTATCTTAATGTGTCATTTAGAGCTTGTAAGTCTTCACTACAAGAAATCTTCTCTGACACGTCGACTTTTCCCTTTTCCCTGCGACTTTTTGTTGGGAAAAGTCTAGTCAGTACAACTGCGACGCTATAACTCAAATGGTCGCCGGGATAGCGTCGTCGGGATAGATCAACGTTAGCGATGACATGTCGTCGCTAATGGGTCATTGGGAGAAAAATATTAGAGTAAACTGCAATTTTACCTCCTGGGGTTAGAGCCCATTGGCACCCTTACCCCCTACCACGAAATTTTTGCTGTCTGCCCCCCAACGAATGCGAAACGCTGCAATCTTACCCCCTGCTGTCAAAAAACTTAACACTTCTGTTGAATGGGATGTTAAATGACTATATTACCCTTTCTTATTACCCCTTATGCATTGTTGTAAGAAAACGTATTTCCCCCCGGTGTTAAATGACTATATTATTCTTTCTTATTGCCCCCTATGCTTTGTTGTAAGAAAAAGTATTACCCCCCGGTGTTAAATATTTCTTTGCTTCCTTACCCCTTCAGAAAACGAAACCATTCCCGCCTAAACTGTTTGACCATGCAATGTCAAAGCCTACAGAAACGAATCCACTGTGATTCTTTAAACAAATGAACCTCTAATCCTAATCCTAATTCCACTGTGAATGAAGCAAATGATCATTAACACAGGAACCTCTGATTCGTTAACAATTTCATGCCTGTGATCATGTAAACTTAACACAGTTGCATGCCTGTGATCATCTAAATTTAACAATTTAACACTGTGATCATCTAAATTTAACACAGTTGCATGCCTGTGATCCACTGTGATCATCTAAATCAATTGTGATCCACAGTTATAATACACATAATATCAACCAAACCTAGCAGGAACACCATACAGTTATAACACACATAATATCAAAACACAAGGAACAACATAACTAGGCCTAGGGGTGAGTAAGTTTAGGTCCGGACCGAAAATAACCGAGAACCGAACCGAAAATATACCCAACCCGACCCGAACCCAAGTACCTAGGTATTTAAATCGGTTCCAATTTTTCATATAAAATAGGGTCGGGTCGGGTCGGTTCTCGGTTCTTTTCATTGTGAAACCCGACTTGGACCTATGGACTGGAACCGACCCTATATTTAGGGTAGTGAATCGGTTCTCTATTTTATGCTTGATCGGTTCTTGGGTCGGGTCGGGTAATGGTCGGGTCAGGTTTTTCCTTTTGCTCACCCCTAGCTAACTAGGACAACATAACTGCACATTCAACAACACAGATTCAACAACCTAAAACTGCACATCCAAACCTAATCCTAACTACACATTCAACAACCTATGGACAACACTACTTCTGGGATTAAACATCAAAACATCAAACATGCTACAAATCGTAGTTCTAGTGTAAAATGACATGCTGCAAATGTCAAAGCTTCTGTAAATAGTCATTTTGACCTTTTACCTTAGGGGAGGGGGGTGGTCACTAGTGATAGAATTCTATCACTCCCAATATCCAATCAACTCATGCCATGTCATCACCCAATATTCTATCACTAGTGATAGAATTGTAGTGGGGGTGGTCACTAGTGATACAATTCCATCACTCACTAATTTTTTTAATTTTTTATTTTAAATTCCATTTAGGATAAAAGTTAATTCATGATGTTTGCATGTGATTTAAAAGATTATCAAACTCACATCACAAGAATTTGTCCAATTAGAAAATAGAATGCTTTAAAAATTGTCGGCCATATACTGTTTTAATAAAAAAAAAATAGAAGTAAGTTTGCATGTCAAAACAACAACGTTCGAACTTTTTCAAGTTTTCAACGCGTTTTAAAATTAACGCGTGATACATACAGGGGCGGCGGTGTTCGTGGTGATATAACGCGTGATGGGGTGGCCCTCACGGACCACCCCGCCTGCCCTTAGTCAAACTTCTGGGATTAAACATCAAAACATCAAACATGCAGAAAATGATGGATTAAACATCAAAACATCAACATACAGAATACAGGTTAGACAATCCTGCTAAGCTGCTGCAAATGTTATCCTACTTTGAAGTTAAGTTAACCTACAAAATACACATTACTATTCCTACATAACTACTAAGTTATCGTCAGGTCTACTCTCCGATAGATAATGAAAGTTGATGACAGGGCGACCAAACAAGGAGACCACCAAGTGGACCACCATCGATGAGATTGATAGTGTCACACCTTGGCTTTGCGGAAGCGTGGTTATTTTGGTATGACTTCTTAATACCATAGCTTAATCATAACAAGCTATATGAAATAAAAACCATGCAAGATCATCCATTAAAATAGGTTTTAAAACCAAAGTAACATAACACTGTCTTGGAACTACACCATCATAACATAAAGTATTGTTTTGAAAGACATAAACATCAACATGAATAAAACGCAGTTTAAGGACAGTGACTCGTCCAGGTAAAAGTCACATCCCCTAAACCTGGATGACCTCGGAACCCATATGCAGCGGGAAAACATAACATACCGCGCCAGATCCTTTAATTCCCTGAAATACATGTAAGTTGAAAAATCAACAATAATGTTGAGCTAGTTCATGTGTAAGTGAGTAAATAAACCTTTGTATGTATAAAAACCCTGGTATGTAGCAAATAAGGAAAAAGAGATCACCAATGGTTTGCAAGGCCATTGATATGTGTGAAGTGCAAGTAGGGAGACTCAAACCTAGCGGATTTATGCGTCGGGCACAAAGTCACCCCGAGGTCCGTTCTGTTTGGGCCTGGGGCTGGGCTCGCTACACCCAGATAGATCTACCGCTCCTGTCCCTCGGTCCTACCTTGAGGATTAATGGCCTCAAGTTTCCGCCTACCCACTCACATGATCTGAATAATAACCCTCCTTACGCTAACCATACCATGTAAGAATTGTTCGTAATCATAGTAACATGTATTTCACCCCCGCAGTTTAGAAAACTGAAAACACTTAGAGAAAAGGGGGACATGAACTCACAGTGGTGCGTCTCTACCAAGTATATCTCCTGATCAAGCAGCTGTGCGACGACCTACACGTACTAAATCTATTAGACGGACGGCCGTGCCTTAGCTTAAGGTTTAAGTTTTTGGGAAATAGTTAGACAACTATTTCGTGTTTATATTTTTGTATATACTTGGTAATTATTTTCCTTCCCAAGGATGGAGGATTTAATACATGCGTTTCGCAAAACTCGAAATACATTATTAAGTCTCACTTATTATATTTTATTCCATTTGTCCAAAAAAAATACTTTACTTCTCAAAATATAAATATTTTTCCCAAAAATATTATATTTTATTCCATATAGTTTTCAAAATAATAACTTTTCCGAAAATACGTAAGTTACATTGTAAAGTTCGGGTGGTATAAATACTACCGGTGTAACTTAAATAATTATTGTGAAGGAGTTCGTATTATTTTGGAATCGTTAACATTCGATAATATTATTTTTACCCTAAAAATAATATTTGTATATTTCACAAAATAATCATAGAAATTCACAAGTGTTGTTATGAAAAACATATATTCTAAATATATATATTTCAGGTTTTATTTTGTGAAAATCCCACCTCCGACACTTAGAAATTTTGTAAATAAAGTCATGGCGAAATTTACGTCTTTGAAAACAAGTTAAAGATGTATTTCTAACACTTGTGATGAAAATATTTTCAAGTGTTATGTTTCTGGAAAAATTCCGCCAGAGTTTCCCCTGTAACTGGAGGTGGCCACGCTTTCAAGCGTATCATTTTCTTTTATAATTCAAATCAACAATTTTCTTATTCAACCAAAACAATATCCAAAGCATCAAACTAGTCAAAATATATATATAAATCGCAGAAATACATGAACTTGTGGTTTTTCCAAAATATGTAGTATCTTTCCATTACTTTTAGTGGATCCTTGCAATAATCTACTCGGTTTCGTAAAAGCCTCGTTTTTAAAGAAATTCCATCTTTACAACTTCTTGTAAAATTTGACAAAACTAGTTCTTTGTCGAAACTTAGTGTTACACAAGTATTTACACACTTGTGTGTTTAAAATCATTCTTGTTTATGAAAGATCCGGTTTTAGAAAATAAGATTTCCTTGACACTTGGTCCTTTGAAAATACCGCTTGTAGATCCGTAGATCTACTAGTTTTGAACACTATTTCATAAGTAAAATCGATTTTACACAAGTTCATGTTTAATGTGTGGTAGAGTTTCATCATTTAACCCTTTGTACACTTAAACAAACTCTATGTCATGACCCATGATCATGACCAATCCGGGTTAGACGATGATCCGAGCTACCACATCATAGATCGGCACTAAATAATCACACAAAACAAATCTTACAAGATTTACACAACCCTTGTGTTATTAACCAACATTTTTAACATTTTAGTAGACTTTTACATATCATCTTGTAAGTTCATGAGTTTTAACCGTCATATATTATTTTAACCACTTTAAAATAGATCGAGAGTGTGTTTAAAGCCACTTACTACTAGCTCGAGGCTAGGGAAGAAACTAGTCGAAAAATGCGTGGATAAAAGCAATGAAGTGAGGTCCTTCGCGTTCCGAATGCACTAAGCCTCCTCGTATGAGATCCTTAACACTTGTATACCCTTGTAATAGCTTGATGGAAATCGAAAGATGGATGGATGGTAGAGGGGATGTTCGGCCGAGAGCTTGCAAGGAGAGGGAGAGAGTGTGTGTTGTGAGTTGAGTGATGGAAAGGTTAAGTGTGTTATGGCTTGAACTTATAGGCAATTCACATGATCATTAACCAAAGGATCATATGTCTAATTGATATTAGACAAAGATGATTTAAATAATCATCAAAGTACAAAGGGTGTACCCCTTGGGGACGGCTCGGTTAGAGAGGGGGGGGGTCTTGGTTCAATCTCAACCATGTAGTTAGGACATTAGTTAAGTTAAGTTAAGTTAGTTTAGGGATTAACCCGGTTACTAATGTGTTATGCATTACAGCGGGTGTTAGGGTATTCGGGGACCCTAACTGGCTCAAAAAAGAAAAACAATGTATATGGCAATATTTTTATGTTCCGAGTAAAGTCCGGTTGTTCGGTTGGATAGAGATCCGTTAAAGTGCTTAACAAAGCTTTAAAGTGTCATTATTATTATTTTTAGTGACACAAGTTATTCCCGACACTTTGGAAAGTGTCTAGTAATGTTTTTCTCATGTTTTGGCACTTTATTAGTTAGCTAGATGCTGAATTTTAATTAAAGTGCTGAATTTTGTACTTAAAGTACGTTTTAGGCACATCCGGTCACTGTAATCTCATTCCTAGTGACGCAGTTCTACAACCCTTATATCCCTACACTCACCACTAGTGTAGCAAACTATCTCAGGCTCTTACATGCCTTAGAGGCAGTACCTGCCTGGTGCTAGTTATGACAGCACGTTTAATAGGTTATCCGTTCATTGTGCTACTGTGCTTTTGTTGTATCAAGGTTGTCACAAAGGTGCTGTAAGCAAAACATGGAGTGACAACAAGTGAAGTATGATGCAAGTAAGTACATGTATCAGCATTCAAGTAGCAGTTTATTCACAAGTTCAAGTAAGCACAGTAATTAAGCAGTAATTAATTATTAATTAAGTCGTACGGATACCTGGTTTGGTGAGGGTTGTCACATTCTCCCCCCGTTAGAAAATTTTCGTACCGAAATTTTAAGTTCTGCTTCTAGAAGCAGGGTTCTTGGGAAATAGGTGGGGGTATTTCTCTTTCATCCAGTCCTCACGCTCCCAGGTGTATTCAGGACCATGTCTGGCATTCCAACGAACCTTGACGAGCTTGACACTGCTCCGACGGGTCTTGTTTACTTTCCAATCCGTAACCTCAACAGGTTCTTCAACGAAATGGAGCGTGTCGTCAACATGAATCTCGTCGGTGGGAATGACAACGGTATCTTGAGTTGGACTTTTCTTCAGGTTGGATACATGAAATGTATCGTGAACTCCATTCAGTTCAGCAGGTAAGTCCAGCTTGTATGCTACTAGTCCTATTCTTTCCAAAATTCTGAAAGGGCCTATGTAACGCGGATTTCAACTTCCCACGCTTTCCGAAACGTGCCACACCCTTCCAGGGTGAAACTTTCAATAAAACCATATCTCCAACTTGGAATTCCAAATGTCTCCGGTTTGGATCTGCGTAGGCTTTCTGTCTTTCGCGAGCTGCTTCGATGCGTTTTCGAATTTGCGCAATCTTGTCTGTCGTCTCTTGGATGATTTCGGGACCAACAAGCTGTCTATCACCTGCGTCAGCCCAGCATAGGGGTGATCGACACTTGCGTCCGTAAAGAGCTTCAAATGGCGCGGCTCCAATACTGGTGTGGTAGCTGTTGTTGTATGAAAATTCGACCAATGGTAAATGTTTATCCCAGCTACCACCAAGATCCATTACGCATGCTCTCAGCATATCTTCCAAGGTCTGAATAGTCCGCTCGCTTTGACCATCGGTCTGAGGGTGAAATGCAGTGCTCAGATTTAATTGTGAGCCAAAAGCTTCTTGGAAGGATTGCCAAATCCTTGATATGAAACGTCCATCTCTATCAGAGATAATCGAGAGAGGCACTCCATGGCGCGTGACGATTTCTCTCATGTAAATTTCAGCCAACTTGCTCGTATTATCCTTCTCCCTGATTGGCAAGAAGTGCGCCGACTTCGTTAATCGGTCCACTATTACCCAAATAGTGTCATGGCCTCTTGGCATTCTTGGCAACTTTGTAATAAAATCCATGGAGATTTGTTCCCATTTCCACTTGGGAATCTCAGGTTGTTGCAGAAGTCCTGAAGGCTTCTGGTATTCCGCTTTCACCTTAGCACACGTTAGACACTTGCTCACATAAACAGCAACATCACCCTTCATCCTAGGCCACCAATAGTAATCCTTGAGATCGTGGTACTTCTTATCCGCTCCTGGATGGATAGAGTACCGTGATTTGTGAGCTTCATCAAAAACAACTTTCCTTAAACCACCAAACAGAGGAACCCAAATCCTTTTCTCAAAACATAACGTTCCTTCCTCGTTTGGCACCAATAACTTCTCCATCCCACGGAGATATTCTTCTTCAAGATTTCTTTCCTTAAGAGCTTCTTTCTGCGCGGCACGAATGCGCAAGGAAAGATCGGTTTGGATAATCATTTCTAAAGCCCTAACCCTTATGGGCTTGATCCTCTCTTTTCGACTTAGGGCGTCGACAACCACATTCGCCTTCCCTGGATGATACTTTATCTCGCAATCGTAATCATTTAACAACTCAACCCATCGTCTTTGTCTCATATTCAACTCCTTCTGGTTGAATATGTGTTGTAGGCTCTTATGATCTGTAAAAATCGTACATTTCGTACCATATAGGTAGTGTCTCCAGATCTTTAAAGCAAATATCACTGCGCCTAGCTCCAAATCGTGCGTGGTATAGTTCTTCTCATGTACCTTCAACTGACGTGATGCGTAAGCAATAACCTTCTGGCGTTGCATCAATACGCAACCCAATCCTTGACGCGAGGCGTCACAATATACCACGAAATAGTCAGTACCTTCCGGTAGTGCTAGGATTGGCGCATTGCAGAGCTTATCCTTCAACAGCTGAAATGCTTCTTCCTGTTTGATTCCCCAATCAAACTTCTTATATTTCTGGGTGAGAAGCGTCAATGGTTGAGCGATCTTTGAAAAATCCTCAATGAACCTTTGATAGTAGCCAGCCAAACCCAAGAATTGTCGAATCTCGGTTGGCGTCTTTGGCGTTTCCCAACCCTTGATCGCTTCGATCTTGGTTGGATCCACATGGATTCCATCTCCATTTACCACATGTCCAAGAAATTGGACTTCACGTAGCCAAAATTCGCACTTAGAGAATTTGGCATACAGTTGTTCTTTCTTCAGCAGCTCCAAAATAGCTCTTAGATGCTGTTCGTGCTCAGCCTTTGTCCTTGAATAAATCAAGATGTCGTCGATAAACACAATCACGAACTTGTCCAAGTACGGCTTGCAAACTCTATTAATCAAATCCATAAAGACTGCAGGTGCGTTTGTCAAACCAAACGGCATAACAAGGAACTCGTAGTGTCCATAACGAGTTCTGAAGGCTGTCTTCGGGATACTCTCCTCTTGTATCCTTAACTGATGGTATCCAGATCGCAAATCGATCTTTGAGTAAAAACTTGAACCTTGCAGTTGATCAAACAGATCATCAATTCTTGGCAGAGGATATCTATTCTTGATCGTCAGCTTGTTCAGCTCCCGGTAGTCTATGCACATTCGAAAACTACCGTCCTTCTTCTTGACAAACAGGACCGGAGCTCCCCAAGGCGAGAAGCTTGGTCGGATAAATCCCTTGTCTAACAACTCTTGAAGTTGTGTCGACAATTCTTGCATCTCAGACGGGGCAAGTCTATAAGGTGCCTTAGCCACAGGCGTGGCGCCTGGGACTAAATCGATGTGAAACTCCACTTGCCTCTGAGGCGGCAGTCCAGGCAAGTCCTCCGGGAAGACTTCCGGATACTCCCTCACGACAGGGATGTCTTCAATCTTCGGTTCTGCAGCTTTCTTGCCTACAATGTGTGCCAGGAAGGCAGCACACCCTTTTTGTAAACACTTTCACGCTTTGAGGCAACTGATAATTCTTAACGGCGTATCGCGCTTTTCGCCATGTACCACAATTGTTTCACCATCTTCGGTCGGGATACGAACGACCTTTTCGTGACAAACGATTTCTGCCTTGTTGCTTGATAACCAATCCATTCCTACTACTACGTCAAAGCTCCCCAGCTGGACTGGTAGTAGATCCAAAGTAAACTTACGTTCTCCCAACTCGATTGCACAACCTCTGATCACTTCATTGGCTTCTACTAACTTCCCATTAGCCAATTCGATTGAGTAGGGAATATCTAACTTACTAGCGGCTAAACCAAGCATATTCTTAAATTCTAACGATACGAAGCTATAGTCGGCACCAGTATCAAATAAAACGGATGCATAGTGTTGGTTTACAGGGAACGTACCAGTAACGACATTGGGATCCTGGCGTGTAACACCCCGCACTTCCGTGCGATTGTTACTACTCGTTATACTCGTTACGCCTAGCTCTAGAGATTCGGATCATAATGTAACTATATCGTATATATCGCTATTCGAAGGATAATCGCATATTTTCAAGCTACAGTATCACTATACTACACTATTATCACACTAACACTCACGGAGGCAGTGAGTGAGGACCTATTCTACCCTCCTCAGTGGCCGTGATGTGTCGAACTTAAAACAAATAACGCTAACGAGGACTCCCGGGTGAGTGCTGTAGCTCCAGTCGTCGTGACGATGATGACAATACGAGTAAACGGTACCCCGTCAGTCTTTGTGGCACTACGCGAAATAACGTTCACGATGACATCAAGAAAGGACCTATACTACCCTCATTGATGGCCGTGAAACGTCGCTAATAATCGCATACTCGAATCGGAAACCGACTGTTAATTATCGAAACTTTGGATTATAGATACGTAAATACGACCCCTAGTGATATATATATATATACATATATATATATATAATAATATAATAATAACAATATATTGATGATATAAACTAATTATGGACGTACACGCTTCGAAAACCATCAAAACGGTGAAAAACGGGAAAATTCCAAGCGTCAGGATGTCTATCCAGACGGATGGACCATCCGGACGGATGGACATGCGCACGGATGGCCATCCGCACGCATGGGCCATCCGCACGGATGGGCTATCCGGGCCTGATCCCATTTCTTCTCCTCTTTCGCCTATAAATAGCCTGCCACACCACTATTCAAGTGATGTGACAACTCCTGTTCAACCACACGCGCACCAAGACCCTTTTCTCTCGATTTCCTCGCGAATCCGGTAAGATTTCAACCTAAAACTTGTACTTCTACAATCTACACCCGAATCTACATCATTCTATCTTTCAAAACTCGAATTCTAACCGTGAAATCTACGGATTTGAGGCGTTTTGAGGTGATGTCACCAAGAGTTCTTATGAACTTCAAGTTGGGGTCTCATTTCACTATAAACGACTCAGATCCAGGTGATTTCCACATGTTTTAATGACAAATCACACCTAAATCTGTGCGATTTCGAGTTAACCATGAAGAACCACCATGAACGGCCAGATCTGATGGAACGGGGTGATTCCCGGCCGTTAGAATGAGTCGGAATTGACGGAACTTCAAGTGTTAGTGCGAAATTACACTACCCTAGTAGAACGAACGTATTCCTTCTGTTAAACACTCGAAAACAAGTGTTCAGAGTGCGAAACAGACATGTCAGTCCGCACGGATGACACAGCCCGCACGGATGACACAGCCCGCACGGATGACACCATCTGCACGGACCACCCATCCGCACGGACCACCCGCCCGTACGGACCACACACACCCGCACGGATGACACGTCCGCACGGACCGCATGTCCGCACGGATGACACATCCGCACGGATCATGTGTCCGCACGGATGACATGTCACCCGCACGCACACTCATCCGCACGCACACTCAACCGCACGGATCACTGTTATCCGCACGGATAACATGCCATCCGGACGGATGACATGTCCATCCGCACGGATGAGGCCCAATTCAATCAAACGAGTAACTTTTCAAGTTAATCTTGCTTAACCGTATTTCGTTTACTCTATTTCTTCAAGGGTCATTACAGACAACTCGTAACCGACTCAATCAAGTTGTAATCTCGCTAAATACGCACTGTGAGTATACTTGACCCCCTTTTTAATCGAATTTTGGGTGTAACATACGTTTCTAACAAATCGAACTCATCAACCGAACTATTCAATCAATCGAATTATCACTTGCGAATAACTGTTATGCTTAGATATACGTGATGCTAGTTGCATATGTGCTAGGGCTTATACTCGCGACGTCCCACCAAGACTAGTATAGTACTATTGCGCCCGACGGGGTCTAGTTATGCCATCGTACATTCGAGCATCGAGGACTTAGTTGGTAGTATCAGTTTTGTGAGTATATATGTCGTGTATTACGTTTATGCATGTGGGAATTCGCAGCACTTTTTAATCTACTATGCTATACTTATCAAACCTGTATACTCGCCAATACTTTTGTATTGACAAATCTTTTAACGTATGTTGCAGGTTAGATCGCAGACTATATCAAATCAAGCTAGGAAGTCTAGAAACTCAACTAAAATCTAGGTTGTCGGATTTGCATTGTTCGAGAGGATAATAAATCTGTGATAACTTACGTGATTGTATTATTTGTTAATATGGGATAACGAATGTATTAAATATTATCGCAATATAGTTGTTATGGATTCTCTTGAGCAATCTGATTCGCCTAGTGCCGCGCCCCGATGATTCCGCCATCGGTTGGGGTGTGACAGATTGGTATCAGAGCCATAACTATAGGGAATTAGGTCAGACTCGACCTAGTCCGGGTCGACGTCTTAGAAATTGACCTAGTCTATAGTCTAAGTACCAGCAGGCCGACTCGTACGAACCCAGTGGGGTTTGTATTGGGCTTACTTGATACTCTCGATCGAAATTGCTAAAAGCTACAACTTTGTGTGAACGCCGCATACTACAACTTCACACGAAGAAGCCTTTCCTAAGGCTAAAATACTACTTAGCCTTTCCTAAGGCTGACACAATACACACGTTTTCGAAAATACTCGCATGACGAAACCGAGCGATCCAGTCGAGATCAGGTGTGAAAACCAAGAACTCTCGGTAGGATTGCTCACTCAGCGCATTTTTCTAGCACGAGAACCTTTCATCGAGTTAGGAGTGACATCCACATCTCGACAAAAGTCTCCATTTCTAAATCTAGTGGAACTCACGAATTTATTCGAGGAGCATAACCACAATTAGGAACGAAACTGTTAAGCCAGGGGTGAAACCCGTACCTTAATAAGTCGTTCCACTCTCTATAAAATGGTTTTCAAAAGCTCTCACCAAGGACTCGACTATTGTAACAACTCGAGCCACGCGATGACTAGGAAGGCGAATGCCATGAGCTGCATCCCAGTGGAAGCATGGAGTCTTCTAGGTCAACGCGCGCGCCCGAACTTGTAGATATAGTTGGGTTACCTTGGGTAGTCAACGCCTAAACACCCAAGGCACTCTATTATACGACCCGCCAATTTTACAATGATTGGAACTTATTTACGTTTTAAAACCTCACGCTTTATCGAATTCTCGATGTAACGATTTTCACTCCCTACTTTATAAACGCACGATACGCACAGCCATCGCAATCTAAAACGAAATCCGAATGTTCGCAACAAAACTAATGCATAATCTATCGCATTCGCTCTCGTTTTCTCACTTCAACGCGACCTCGCTTATTCTAAATCAACCCGTATGTGTATGATTACAAGTTACATCTATATAAATATATATATATATACGTATAAACAACAAGTCATTGTGTGAGAACCTAGGAATTTCGTGTTTCCTATGTGGCTCCTCTGTGAATCGCATTACTATTATACTATCGCATCAAGTATGAACGCGCTCAATTCGCAACGCAAACTCAAAAATCATTATGATCGAATCTCACTCCAAGTCTCCTTCTGTCTAGATGCCTTCCAACAACTCTACTTCGAGAATGATAGCAAAGAGACGAGCCAAACGAAGGAGCGAAAGGAGGATTGCTTCACTTGTGACCAGGGAAGTGGTCAAAGTCATTCCTCAGATTGCCACACGAGTTCACTCTCTCAACCATTCTCGAACTTCGGAAGACATTAAGACGGGAGAGCCGCAATCTACTTTTCTCTACAAGCACTTCAAAGCCTGTGACCCGATTGAATTCACGAGTGAAGAAGGTGCGACTCAACTACTCCAGTGGTTCGATTCTATCGAAGTTACCCTTCGTCAAAGCGGGTGTCCCGATAGTCTCCGTACTACTTGCGCCACCGGAGTATTTCAATCACGAGCACTCGACTGGTGGACCGCCGAACGTAACAAACGTGGGATCTCCGCAGTTTACGCTCTCTCTTGGGATGAGCTGAAGGAGCTCATGGAAAAAGAATACTCTCCCCCTCACGAGATTCAGAAATTGGAAAACGAATTTTGGGAAATCAAGCAAACCGAAGGTGACAATGCTGGCTACACAGCAAGGTTCAAACAGCTTAGCATAATCTGCCCAGGTCAAGTCAACACTCCGGGGAAGGCCATCGCGAAGTACATTCGTGGCTTGCCTGAGTGTGTGGGTGATTTTGTCGAAGCTGCAAGGCCTGCTACCATCGAAGAAACATACCGCTTAGCCGTAGAAATCAACAACAAACGATTCGTGGAAGGATTATTCTCAAAGAATCCTGTCAAGAAAGCTCATCAAGCAATCGCCAGTAATCCTTCAGGCGAATATGTTGACGAATCTTCTGATGGATCTACTGACGAATCTACTGACAAATCTGCTGGCGATTCTTCTAAGGAATCAGCTAACGATTCTTCTGACGAATCTGCTAACAATTCCCCGGACGGATCTGCTGCCGATTCTTCTGACGAATCTGCCGACGGATCTTCCGACAAATCAGCTAAAGACTCCGCAAGCGAGTCTTCAGACGAATCCTCCAACGACGACACTTCTTCGCAAGACACCGACAAACCCAGCCGCAAACGAAAGACTTCAAGCCCAAACTCATCAACAACCGAACTGCTGCAACCGGAACCTCTTCGAACAGTTCCAATGTTTCCAAAACGAGCCTACACTGGATTCCATCCTCAGTGTTACTCATGTACCTATCATCACCCAGTTGGGGCTGACTGTCGCTATTGCAATAACTGCAACCGTTACGGTCACTTCACCCGCAACTGTCGCATCGAACCGTGAACTTGAGTACGACAACAACAGCTCCAGCAAAAGTCTTCAAGCATCAGACATCTAGCAAGCGTAGGATAAAGTTGTAATGATACGATTCTCGATGTTTATTTCTAAGTTTTGAACCTACTCTCTTATTCGAAGTTACCACTCTGTGTAACAGTAACTCTCGTTTTTGTTTCTCTTCCGCTCTCTAATCGTCGCACTTAGACTAGACTCACACATATACTATATACTATATCACGAAATAATGTGTTTTACCCTCACTACACTCTTAGAACGAGGTACGATAAACGTGCAAGGAACCAATAATCGCGGGTGCACACGGGATTATTTGGGTCAGTGCACGGTGATCGTAGCGAATTCTAAAAGTGCCATAGCGTCTGACAAAAGGTGACACCAAAACACGGGATGAAAGTAGTAGGGGTCGGGCGAGGAATGCCTTACCATACTACCGAAGTTTCGTGAAGAAAGTGCCACGTGGAGTTAAACGTTATTAGACCTATATACTATTGCAATTATTTTCAACACACTACACTCAATCGCAAGGCGTAACAACTGGAATTGCATCAACGCAAGACTAGTCGTAAGTCTGCAAACGCAATGCAATCGCCTCATCGATGGACCTTGGGGAGTCTACCTCGCAGGAACGATTGCATCGACGCAAGACTGGTCGTAAGTCTGTTGCAACGAATCTCGATCAAGCCAATAAACGATCACGATATTGTTGAGTGAGGACCTATTCTACCCTCCTCGATAGCCGTGATGTGTTTTAACGAAACATTAAGCTTACTCGAAACAAGAATCGAACTCGACTAATCGAAATCGCTTACCTTGTGTATCTCGCAACCTCTGTCGCTTATCACGTGAGCCTATATCATTCGCTGTGTATCAATCTATCGCTATCGCCTACCGTTATCTGTGATATTTGTGCTAAGTTGGAACGCATGACCTCGCCTCACGAGAGGAAGCTCATATGGTTAAAACAAGGTGTTTTAGCTATATCAGCGGCCTTTCGTGGAAACAGGCCATGTGGGGTCTGATGTTAGTTAAATTCTGTGGTGTTAATCAATCGAACCGAACCGCGTAGATCGAAATCGCAAACCTCCATCGCTTGCACGCAACAACTACCGATTATCGTAATTCGTCCATCACCACCGTCATCGCAAGTGTTTCATGTTTATTCGTTTAACCACCTAATCGCTGATCGTCTATCGTGTATAATCTACCGCCTGTCGCTCGTATGGTATTAAGTATACATGACACCGCTTCACGAGGCAAAGCTAACCTGGTTAAGCACGGTGTTTCGCCATGTTAGTAGACCCCCGTGGAAACGTGCCATGTGGGTGTAATGTGGAACCTAATCGAAAACGCGCTATTCGCTTCTCGCCTATCAACTCGCTGGACTAATCTATTCGATCCTATCTTATGCTCGGCCCGACTTTCTATCGATTGGGCCAAGTAAACGCAATTCTACCCGAATCATATCGGCACACCTGACACTACCTCACGAAACGGAAGTAATATGGGCAAAACATGGTGGATATTCCGCTAGGTACTTCCTATATATAAGTGTTTCAAACATATTAACGAACTTCCGTGGGAAGGTGCCAAGTGGGGCTTGATGCCAAATTATTCTTTTCAAAAGGTTACTTGATAACCAATCCATTCCTACTACTACGTCAAAGCTCCCCAGCTGGACTGGTAGTAGATCCAAAGTAAACTTACGTTCTCCCAACTCGATTGCACAACCTCTGATCACTTCATTGGCTTCTACTAACTTCCCATTAGCCAATTCGATTGAGTAGGGAATATCTAACTTACTAGCGGCTAAACCAAGCATATTCTTAAATTCTAACGATACGAAGCTATAGTCGGCACCAGTATCAAATAAAACGGATGCATAGTGTTGGTTTACAGGGAACGTACCAGTAACGACATTGGGATCCTGGCGCGCTTCCCTCACTTCGATATGGAACACTCTTCCACGGGCTTGGTTCAACTCTGCGCAGTTCCTCTTAAAGTGCCCGATATCACCGCAGTTAAAGCATCCAGGTCTTCGCCCGTTTCCACCTCCATTTCCAGCTTGGTTATTCCTTTGGTTATGATTCACAGCCCCCGCTTGATTCACATTGTTGCCTCGATTCCCATTACCTCTATTGTTTCCTTGTGGGCGATTTCCAATTCCACCCCGGTTATTGTTTCTGTTTCCAAATCCTCCTTGGCCTCCCTGGCCAACAGTGGCCCAACAAGAATCCTTCAAGTGGCCAGGTTTCCCACACACTTCGCACACCTTCAAACTACATCGGCCAGAATGGTGACGCTGGCAGGTGTTGCACTTGGGCTGGGTGCCCATATATCATTTTCCTTTCTTTCCACCACCAGCTGTAACCTGAGCTGGCGCGTTTGGCTCTCCTTTCTTAACAACACCACTAGTGCCTTGTTTGAAGTTCGAGAACTTTCTTTTGTTACCTCCGGATGACTCGACGTGAGTCTCTTTCTTCTTTGTCTTGATCTCATCAAACTTGTTCAGGCGGATAGCCTCCTCAGTGAGAGCCACGCTCAAATCGATTGCCTCAGTAATTGTTGCAGGCTTGGAGGAGGTCACCATGCTTATGATTTGAGGAGCTAATCCCCAAATGAAGCATTCAATCCGCTTGAATTCTGGAGTGACCATATAGGGTACCACATGCGACAGGTCGTGAAACCTCTGAACATATTCCGCGATCTTCGGACCTTCCATCTTCAAATGCCAGAACTCAGTTTCCAATCTTTGGATTTCAGTGCGAGAACAATACTTTTTGTGCATTAGTTCCTTCAGTTCGGTCCATGTTAGTGCGTAGGCAGCAGCTTCACCAAGTGTCTGCACTTGCAAATTCCACCAAGATAGGGCTCCATCCAAAAACAACCCAGAAATGTAGGTGACTTGCTGGCCTGGTGCACATTTTCTCATGCGGAGAACAGATTCAGTCTTCTCGGCCCAACGAACAAAAGAGACAGCATCTCCGGTGCCATCAAAGTTGACAGGCTTGCAGTCTAGAAACTGCTTGTAGGTGCACCCTGCACATACGTTACAACATATGAATGGCATTAACATTCTTGCTAGAGATATCCAATTAGATCATGGTATGTCTTAATGACTTAGTATTACCATGAGGTGGATTGTTGTTGCCATTGTTGTTTGAGCTGCTTCCGCTGGGTCCTCCTTGCGAGGCGGCGTATTGCGCGATGGCAGCAGTGATGACTTGTTGGAGTTCTGCCTCATTGGTAGGCATCGGCGTTTGACGTCTCGGTGGCATCGTCTAAAAGATGGGTTCACGTCGGTCAGACCATAATAAAGCGTACGTATATAATGATAGTAATAGTACATAATATCTCATGTTATAATCATATCAATCACACAACATCCCATGTCATAAAACATAAATAATCAATCAGAACATCACATATGATGAGAATACTGCGATTGCCATATATCGAGACCACATAGTAAGTGTACAGGTACATAATAGTGTCATACATCATCATCAACTAAGGGCTACATCACCCCAGTCCAAAAGAATATCAAATCAGTGTCAATACATCCCATATACATGATCAACAAAAGTCAGAATCAGAATGCAGTCTCCAAAAATGTTGTGCAGTCCAAACAATCGGCGTTTTCTCACCAGCGTCCACCCGTACGGTACTGAAGAGCTCTACACTGATGGCGGTGGAGGAGGGGGGAAATGGGTGTAGAACAAACGACACAAATGGAGCCAGTCCTCCTCCATGGCTCTCTGGGTACGCATCCAAGAAGCAACCTGCTGCTCAAGTACCAAAAGGCGTGCAGCATAGTCAGGTAACAATGGTCAAGGGTGCTGCGAAGAAGCAGGGTGGGTCTAACCATGACACTGGCACGGTGGTGGCTGAGCTCTCTCAAGCTCCTGAATACGCCGTGTGAGTGCCTCCTGCTGGACAACAAACGACATTAGAACTTCCTCAATAGAATACCCCATATGGAAAGGATGGTAGGGGTCGGTCAGTGGCATAACAGAAGGTGACGTCCAGAGAAACGGCTCGCTGGCTGGATCAAAAGGTGGCACAAAGAATGGTGGTACAGGGGGAATAGCAGATGAAGACTGTGGCATAACTGGAATAGATGTCGGCACATGTCCAAAAGGATGAGCCGAGGAACCCTCTCCAGGTCGAGCTGGAGGTGTGTACTGTGCAAATGAAAAAGAGAAATCAACGTGACGTGCATCGGTGGTATGAGGAGGAATAGGTGGAAGCTAATCATCCGCAGGAATCCACCCATGCTGGGTGTGCTCATCTCGTGGGTCAATCTGTGCCTCAAAAAGTGCTCGATCAAACTGTAGAGGCATAGGGTCAAGGTGGGGTGCAACAAGAGGGTCAACAGGTATATCAGCGATAAGTGGGGGATCAACATGATCAGCAGCAATAACATGGTCACCCTCCAGTAGTGGTGCATCAGCAAGGTGATCATCAATGGGTGGGTCAGCAATCACAGGATCAATGGGCATGCCAGCATGAACAGGGTCATGCTCAAACACTGGGTCAGGAGCAGCCACTGGCTCAAGGGCCATGGCAGGCTCGGGGTCAATGAACTCCATATCAAAATCTGCATGATCAGCGAATGCAGGGTCTACTGGGTCAACCATGGGCTGATCCAAGTGGATGAACTCTATCTCCTGGTCCGGGTCAAATCCAGGGGGAAAAACAGGGTCTGAATCCTCATCGAGGTCGTGATCGAAAGCAAATCTAGGAGCAGAGACAGCAGATGATGCCCTGTCAGGATCTGAACCGTGTGAATAGTGCTGTGCGCTCCGAGTGTGTGACGGTGCGGAGGCCACAGACTCGAAGGAGTCTGGAGCGGGTGAGTGTGCAGGTGACTCCTCAGCTGGAGCATCTGCGAGTAACAAAAGACCACCGTCAGCTAGAAGGGCCTCTCCCTCAACATCGTCCTCCAGGGGCTCATCATCAAACAGATTGACGTCGTCGTCAACGTCGGCGTCGAGGAGCATATCGTAAGCAGGATAAACGGCCAAAGGTATGGGAGCAGGGATCTCTACGAGTGGTAGGTACCCAGCAAAAGGGCCATCAGCGGGCTCATCGACAGCGTCGAGCAGCGCAAAGGGCTGAAAGTCGTCCTCGTCTGTGCTGGTAACATCTGATGTGTGGACCTCGTTTATCAGTTAGTTCAAACAAGCACAGTAATCAAGTAGTAATTAATCATTAATTAAGTTGTACGTATACCTGGTTTAGTGCGGGTTGTCACATTCTCCCCCCGTTAAATAAATTTCGTCCCGAAATTTAAGTTCTGCTTGTAGATGCAGAGTTCTTAGGAAATAGGTGGGGGTACTTTTCTTTCATCCGGTCCTCACGCTCCCAGGTGTATTCAGGACCATGTTTAGCATTCCAGCGAACTTTGACGAGTTTGACACTGCTCCGGCGGGTCTTGTTAACTTTCCAATCCGTGACCTCAACAGGTTCTTCAACGAAGTGGAGCGTGTCGTCAATATGAATCTCGTCGATAGGAATGGCAACGTCAATTTGAGTTGGACTTTTCTTTAAATTGGATACATGAAATGTATCGTGAACACCATTTAGTTCAGCGGGTAGGTCCAACTTGTATGCTACCGTCCCAATTCTTTCTAGAATTCTAAAGGGACCAATGTAGCGTGGATTTAACTTTCCACGCTTTCCAAAGCGCGCCACCCCTTTCCAGGGTGATACCTTCAGTAAAACCATTTCTCCAACTTGAAAATCCACATGTTTTCGGTTTGGATCCGCATAGGCCTTTTGTCTGTGGCGAGCTGCTTCGATGCGTTTAAGAATTTGCGCGATTTTGTCTGTCGTCTCTTGGACGATCTCGGGACCAGCAAGCTGCCTATCACCCGCGTCAGAACAACATAGTGGTGATCGGCACTTGCGTCCGTATAGGGCCTCAAATGGCGCGACACCAATACTGGTGTGGTAGCTGTTGTTGTATGAAAATTCGACCAAAGGTAAGTGTTTATCCCAGCTACCGCCTAAATCCATAACACATGCTCTCAGCATGTCTTCCAAAGTCTGTATCGTTCGCTCGCTCTGGCCGTCAGTTTGCGGATGGAACGCTGTGCTCAGATTCAATTGTGAGCCGAAGGCTTCTTGGAAGGATTGCCATATCCTTGACACAAACCTTCCGTCTCTATCAGAGATGATCGAGAGAGGCACTCCGTGACGTGCGACGATCTCCCTCATGTAAATTTCCGCAAGTTTGCTCGTGCTATCTTTCTCTTTGATTGGCAGAAAGTGTGGATTTTGTTAGGCGGTCAACTATCACCCAAATCATATCATGGCCTCTCGGCGTTCTTGGCAGTTTTGTAACAAAATCCATTGAGATTTGTTCCCATTTCCACTTGGGAATCTCAGGTTGTTGCAGAAGTCCCGAAGGCTTCTGGTATTCCGCCTTGACCTTAGCGCACGTTAAACATTTGCTCACGTAAACAGCAACGTCGCCTTTCATCCTAGGCCACCAATAGTAATCTTTGAGATCCTGGTACATCTTATCCGATCCAGGGTGGATAGAGTACCGTGACTTGTGCGCTTCGTCGAAAATAACTTCCCTTAATCCACCAAACAGAGGAACCCAAATCCTTTTCTCAAAACATAACGTCCCTTCCTCGTTTGGTACCAAAAGCTTCTCCATTCCACGGAGATATTCTTCCTCAAGGTTTCCCTCCTTGAGAGCTTCCTTTTGTGTAGCACGAATGCGCGAGGAAAGATCGATTCGTATGATCATTTCCAAGGCTCTAACCCTTATGGGCTTGATTCTTTCTTTACGACTTAGGGCATCGGCGACTACATTCGCCTTCCCTGGATGATATTTTATCTCGCAGTCGCAGTCGTTTAGCAACTCACCCCATCGTTTTTGCCTCATATTCAACTCCTTCTGGTTGAATATATGCTGTAGGCTTTTGTGATCTGTGAAGATTGTGCACTTCGTACCATACAGGTAGTGTCTCCAGATCTTTAGTGCAAAAACCACTGCGCCAAGCTCCAAATCGTGGGTGGTATAGTTCTTTTCGTGTACCTTCAGTTGGCGCGATGCGCAGGCAATAACCTTTTGGCATTGCATCAACACGCAATCCAATCCTTGACGCGATGCGTCGCAGTATACCACAAAATTGTCGGTACCTTCTGGTAGAGCTAAGATTGGCGCGTTACAAAGCTTATCCTTTAATATCTGAAATGCTTCATCCTGTTTGATTTCCCCAATCAAACGTCTTGTCCTTCTGCGTGAGGAGCGTCAAAGGTTGAGCGATTTTTGAGAAATCCTCGATGAACCTTCGATAGTAGCCAGCCAAACCCAAGAATTGTTGAATCTCGGTTGGCGTTGTAGGCGTTTCCCAATTCTTGATTGCCTTGATCTTTGTGGGATCAACATGAATCCCATTTCCATTAACCACATGTCCAAGAAACTGGACTTCGCGTACCCAAAACTCGCACTTAGAGAACTCGGCATGCAGTTTCGTTCCTTAGCAGCTCCAGAATAGTTCTTAGTTGCTGTTCGTGTTCAGCCTTTGTCCTTGAATAAATCAAGATGTCGTCGATAAACACAATCACAAACTTGTCCAAGTATGGCTTGCAAACTCTATTCATTAGATCCATGAATACCGCAGGTGCGTTTGTCAAACCAATTGGCATAACGAGGAACTCGTAGTGTCCATAACGAGTTCGGAAGGCTGTTTTCGGGATACTTTCCTCCTGTATCCTTAATTGATGGTATCCAGATCGAAGATCGATCTTTGAATAATAGTTCGAGCCTTGCCGTTGATCAATCAGATCGTCGATTCTTGGCAGAGGATACCTGTTCATGATCACCAGCTTGTTCAATTCTCTGTAGTTGATGTTTATTTGAAAATCATCATCCTCCTTTTTGATGGGTAACAATGGGATTACCCCAAAAAGGAATTTTTTTTTTTTTTGGTCTGTTATCTTCCTTCTCCATCCGTTACCAACACTTCTCTGTCAATCCTTGCACCCCCGAAAATGTAAGTCGCTATGATGCATTGACTACGGGTGCAGTGCCTGGAATTGAATCGTCGTGAAACTCTACTTGCCTTAAAGGCGGTAATCCAGGCAAGTCTTCTGGGAAGACTTCTGGATACTCCCTTACGACAGGGATGTCTTCGATTCTTGGCTCAGCAGCCTTTTTATCCACGATGTGTGCTAGAAAAGCAACACATCTTTTCTGTAAACACTTCCTTGCTTTCAAGCAGCTGATAAATCTTAGCGGTGTGTCACGCTTCTCTTCGTGAACCACAATTGTCTCACCATCATCAGTTGGAATACGAACAGCTTTCTCGTGACATACTATCTCAGCCTTGTTTCCGGATAACCAATCCATTCCTACCACCACGTCGAAGCTTCCCAATTCGACTGGTAGTAGATCCAAAGTAAACTCACGTTCTCCCAGTTCTATCACACAGCCTCTGATTACTTCGTTGGCTTCAACTAACTTTCCATTAGCCAATTCGATTGCGTAGGGGATGTCTAACTTACTAGCGGCTAGCCCAAGTATATTCTTAAATTCTAGTGATACGAAGCTATAGTCGGCACCAGTATCAAACAGAACAGATGCATAGCGTTGATTTATAGGGAACGTACCCGTGACAACATTTGGATCTTGGCGTGCTTCCCGTGCACCGATCTGGAACACCCTTCCACGGGCTTGGTTCAATCCCGGGCAATCCTTCTTGAAGTGCCCAACGTCACCGCAATAAAAACATCCTAATCTTTTTCCACTTCCCGCACCATCCCCAACTGGTGGGTTGTTTTGATTGGCAGTTCCGGCTTGATTTGCATTGTAGCCTCGATTATTCCCTTGTGGGCGATTTCCCAAACCACCACGATTATCGTTTCTATTCATATATCCTCCCTGGCCTCCCCGGCCCGCACTAGCCCAACATGATTCCTTTGAGTGGCCCG
This sequence comes from Helianthus tuberosus, assembly GCA_030545235.1. Classification (NCBI taxonomy): domain Eukaryota; kingdom Viridiplantae; phylum Streptophyta; class Magnoliopsida; order Asterales; family Asteraceae; genus Helianthus; species Helianthus tuberosus. The sequence continues at coordinate 31,695,793 of CM060371.1, read as the reverse complement.
GTTTTCCACAAGATTCACAAACCCTCACGTTACAATGGCCAGTATGGTGGCGTTGGCAGTTGTTGCATTTGGGCTGGGTGCCCTGGTACCCTTTTCCTTTCTTGGTACTGCCAGCGGATCTTCCTTTCTTTACTGCCATACTGACGCCTTGTTTAAAGTTTGAAAACTTCCTTTTGTTATCTCCTGAGGACTCAACGTGAGTCTCTGTCTTCTTTGCCTTGACTTCATCAAACTTGTTTAGACGAATCGCCTCCTCGGTGAGAGCCACGCTCAAATCGATGGCTTCAGTGATAGTTGCTGGTTTGGAGGAGGTTACCATGCTTATTATTTGGGGAGCCAAACCCCAAATGAAGCGCTCGATTCGCTTGTATTCAGGCGTAACCATGTAAGGAACCACTTGAGATAAGTCGTGAAACCTCTGGACGTATTCCGCAATCTTTGGTCCATCCATCTTTAAGTGCCAAAATTCAGTCTCCAACCTTTGAATTTCTGCGCGTGAACAGTACTTTTTGCGCATCAGTTCTTTCAATTCGGCCCAAGTCAGGGCGTAGGCGGCAGTTTCGCCTAGAGTTTGTACTTGTAGGTTCCACCAAGATAGGGCTCCATCTAAAAACAGCCCTGAAATGTATGTGACTTGCTGATCCTCTGCACACTTGCTCATGCGTAACACAGAATCGGTTTTCTCAGCCCAGCGGGTAAAGGCAACTGCACCTCCTGTGCCATCGAAGTTAACTGGTTTGCAGTCTAAGAACTGCTTGTAGGTGCATCCTGCACGTATGTTAAAACATGTGTTTGGCATTAGCATCACCGCTAAAATCTCCAACTAGTTCATGGTAGGTTCGAATGGCGTGGTATTACCGTGAGGTGGATTGTTATTGCCTTGGTTAGCACTTCCGCTCGCTCCTGGCTGAGATGCTGCGTACTGTGCTATGGCAGCAGCAATAATCTGCTGGAGTTCTGCCTCATTTGTTGGCATGTTTGGTTCGCGTCTTGGCGGCATCTTCTAAAAGATGGTTTAAGTTGGTTAGGCCATAGTAAGGCTCCGTTGTTATAATACGTAAATCAGTTCGTAATATAGTGTACGTATATAACGGTAGTATTAGTATAATCACATAACATCTCATGTTATCACACATCACAAATATCAATCACACAACATCTCATGTTATAGGACATCAACAATAGATTGAATCATCACAAGTGATAAGAATACTGCGATTGTATTGCCACAATTTCGAGATTACGATGTAAAGCTTACAAGTACACCACTATATCATGCGACATCAATGACTTAGTAGGGGACGACCCTAAACAAGTCGTGCGATCACTGGACATGTTCAGGAGTCTCTGGTTCATCCATTCTCAAATTCCAGGACTCCACGTCAAGTTTCTGAGTTTCAGTTCTAAAACAACATTTCTTCTCAATCGTTTCCTTGAGCTCGTCCCAGCTCAGTGCATAAGCAGCGTCGGTGCCAAGGGTCTGAACCTGGAGGTTCCATTAAGAGAGTGTGCCATCTAGAAATATCCCTGAGATGTAGGTAACACTCTGTTGGGGTGAACAGTTACTCATTCTTAGAGTGGAGTCGGTCTTTTCGGACCAACGAACAAATGCAACGGTGCCTCCGGTTCCGACAAAGTTCAAAGGCTTGCAGTTCAGGAACTGTTTATAGGTGCAGCCAGTTGGAGGGTTATCTCCAGTAATGCCATCGTTGTACTTAGAGTGGAGGGCTTTATGTCGTGCATTTATCTGTGAGATGCGTTCTTGCAACTCGGCTTCTGTCCTTGGCAACGTACTGGTGTTAGTGTCACGCCTGGGTGACATTCCCTTTTGTCGAAGTGGTGTGAAGCGGGTTAGACAACATCTCAATTGTCTATGGGGTGTATATAGCAACATATGCCATCATGTAATCACCCAAATTCATACGCAAATATACTCACTGTATGAGTGGGGAAGTAAATTCCGAGCCTTCACATAGGCTTGCCTATTTGGCTTGTTGCTCGTAATAGAATGAACTCGAGGCTGCATCGTCTTGGTCATTCGTGTTTTAGATTATTTCCTGCTGCACGGGTTACCATTAACTTGGCCCGCAGAGTCCACCAGGATTCCTGTGCACTACAAGTCGTTATTACGTGGGCCCCCGTAATAATAAATTGTCTTGCACAGTTACCCCAAATTTCCTCTCGTCCAAGCAGATGATCAATCAAAGAGCAACAGCAGGTGCATTGGCATGAACAGGGTCATGCTCCAATGCGGGGTCAGGAGCAACGCCTGGCTCAGGGGCCACGGCTAGCTCTGAATCAAAATCTCCATCTCCAATTCGGTTGGATCAACAATCACAGGGGTTACAGGATCCCCCAAGGGCTGGTCTAAGTGCATGAACTCAATGTCATGGTCTGGATCACACCAGGCGGGAAAAACTGGATCGTCCTCAATATCGCGACCATACTCAAAATTGTGTGCGGGATCCGGTGCAGCTAATGATGCCCTATCAGGGTTGGCGTCGTGTAAGTAGTGCTGCATTCCCTGTATGTGCGAAGATGCGGATGTTAGAAACTCAAATGAGTCTGGGATAGGGGAATGGACATGAGTTTCCCCTATGGAGCGTCCGCATGCAGTAGTCTAATACCAGCAGCAATAGGGCCTCGCCCTCAAGTGGGTCCTCCTCTTAGTAGTTCGACATCGTCTTCAGAGACAACGTCGGGGGCATATCAACAACGAGATAAGCGGCAGGGGGCAAATTCCCAACAAGGTAGCCATTAGTAGGCTCTGCTACGACTTTAGGCAGTGCACAAAGGGCTGAAAGTCGTCATTGTCTGTGCCGGTAGTATCAGAAATGTACACCTCGTGCTTCGATGAACTATGTCGTCTGATACTATGGTCTTGGGATTTGTAGTGTCCATCTTTCTGGTATATGCTGAAAGCATGATGTTTGTAACACAAACGCATATACGTATAATATTCAATCACATAATCATATAATCACATAAGTCTCCAAGTAAGATATCACATAATTCTCCTAGTCCCACTAGTCAACACTCCTAGTCCCACTAGCCAACACTTCTAGTCCCACTAGCCAACTCTTCTAGTCCCACTAGCCAACACTTCTAGTCCCACTAGCCAACACTTCTAGTCCCACTAGCCAACACTTCTAGTCCCACTAGCCTCCTACCTCAGCCTCCCAGACTGAGCCTAGAATAACGAATAAAATGTGCTCAACATTTGTTTGTAAAAAGTTGTGGATCTGGACTTAAGTGGTATGCAGAAAAATGTTTTCGTGAGAGCCCTAGTGATCATAGTCTAGACTCGAGAAAGAATCCTAGTTCGCTATGATCAGAGCTCTGATACCAAGCTGTCACACCCTGGCTTTGCGGAAGCGTGGTTAATTTTGGTGTGACTTCTTAATACCATAGCTTAACCATAACAAGCTATATGAATTTAAAAACCATGCAAGTCATCCATTAAGTTTTGAAAACAACATACAGTACCATTGTTTTAACATACAACCATAACCTTGTTCAGTAGACATTACAACTTATAACATAGCATAAACGCGGTTTAAGGACTGTGTCTTGTCCAGGAAAGAGACACATCCCCTAAACCCTGATGACTTCATGACAAGTGCAGCGGAAAACGTTCCATACCGTGCCAGATCCGTTTTAATTTCCTGAAATACATGTGAGTTGAAAAATCAACAATAATGTTGAGCGAGTTCATGTGTAAGTGAGTATGTAAAACACTTGTGAGTATAAAAATAGTTGTGGTATGTAGCAGTGTAAGAGGACTTGTGATCACCAATGGTTTGCAAGGCCACTGACATATGTGAGGTGCAAATAGGGAGACTCAAACCTAGCAGATTTCGCCACGGCAAAGTATGTGGACAAAGTCACCCCACGGTCCGTTTCTAGTTTGGCCGGGGGCTGGGCTCGCTACACCCAGATAGATCTACCGCTCCTGTCCCTCAGTCCCTCCATGAGGACTAATGGCCCCATGTTGTTCCTATCCACTCACATGATCGTATAACACCTCCTTACGTTAAACATACCGTTGTAAAGTACTCGTAAATCATAGTAACATGTATTTCACCCCCGCAGTTAAGTAAACTGAAAACAGTTAGAGAAAAGGGGGACATGAACTCACAGTGAATGCGCGTCTCTACCAAGTGTCTCCAATACAGTAAGCTGTGCGACGACCTACAAGTGCTAATTCTATTAGACGGACGGCCGTGCTTTAGCTTTATAGTTTAAGTCTTTGGGAAATAGTTAGACAACTATTTCGTGTTCATGTTTCGTATACACTTGGTAGTTATTCTTCTTCCCAAGGATGGGGGATACAATACATGTGCGTAAGTTACGTTTTATCAATCTTGTGGTAATGTAATTACCGGTGTAACTTATATGTTTGTGGAAGCGTTCGTAAAGTTTTGGAATCATTAACGCTTGTAAATATTATTTTTACTCTAAAATAATATTTATGTATTTTCACAAAATAATCATAAACAGTGTTGTGACAAATATACTTATCGCGTTAATCTTTGTGGAAATTCCACCTCCGAATATTTAGTAAAATATAGTGCTGGCGAAATTTATGTTTCGAAAGTATGTCCAAAAATAGTTCTAACACTTGTTGTGTAAATAAGCCTAAGTGTTAGGTTTTTAGAAAATTTCGCCAGAGTTTCCTCTGTAACTGGAGGTGGCCACGCTTTCAAGCGTATCATTTTCTTTTAACAAATCAATTCAACAACTTCTTTATTCAATCAAACAATTTCCGACACAACAAACTAGTCGACAAGTATGTAAATTTGCATAATCGCATGAACTTGTAGTTTTTCCGAATCTATAGTGTAAATCCCCTTATTTCTTGTAGATCTTTATATAAAGTAACTTTAATCTTGTAAAAAACCTTGTGACTAGCGAAATCCGTCTTTACAACTTCTAGTCATTTTTCCCAAAAATAGTTATTTGTCGGATCTTTTCATTTCACAAGTGTCTACGCACTTGTGGTTCATAAAATCATGTTTACTAGTGTAAGATCCACTTTTTAAAGTACATGATTTCTTTATTGTGTGGTTCTTCAAAAATACCACTTGCGGATGCGTAGATCCGCTAGTTTTAAACACCATTGTACCGGTTAGATCACTTTTACACAAGTAAAATATTTTTACACAAGTTCATGTATCTTGTGTGGTAGAGTTTCACCTTTAACCCTTGTATTTAGTCAAAAACGAGCTTATGTGAAGATACATGATCTTACAAAGTCGGGTTAAACGGAGATCCGAGCTACCACATCATAGATCGGGTCTCAATAATCACATATTTCAAGTCCTACGACTTTTACACAAGTTATATGCTATTAACCACCACTTTTATAGTTTTTACTAGACTTTCGATCATCATCTTTCATTTTAACGAGATTCAACCGACAATATTCCTTTTACCCACTTTAGATTAGTGTAAAAACAAGTTTTAAATGATATACCTCTAGCTCAAGGCTAGGGAAGATTCTTGACGGAAAGTGGGTGGATAAAAGCTAACGGTAGAGGTCCTTCGTGTTCCGCTTGCTCCGAGGCTCCTAATACGTGACTTGTGAAGCTTGTATATGCTTGGAATGAAGAGATCAAGGGCCGAAAGTATGATGGTGGGTGGTGGGGTGTTCGGCCGAGAATGGGAGAGAGCAAGAGAGAGTAATTTGTTGTGGTGAGTTTAGTGATAATGCTCTAGTGTTTAGTGTTGGTATTTATAGATAAATTCTTGTGTTATTACCCAATGAATAAAGTGTCCCCAAGATGCTTAACATGTGAGATTAACCAAATCACAAGTACAAGGGTGGTGCCCCCTAGGTAACCGATTCGGTTTGGGGGGGGGGGGGTCCTTGGTTCGATTTTAAGTAGGTGGTTAGGATAATTAGTTTAGTTAAGTAAGTTAACCAAGTATTTAACTTAGTTAGTTGTATGTTACACGTTATGGCGGGTGTTAGGGTAATCAGGGACCCTAACTGGCTCAGAAAAATAAAAATAGTGAAAATACTAATATTTTCATGTTCCGGGTAAAGTCCGGTTGTTCGGTTGGATAGTAATCCGTTAAAGCATTACAAAAGGCTTTAAAGTGTCGTTATTGTTGTTTTTAGTGACACATTTTGTTTCCAACACTTTAGAAAGTGTCTAGTGTTATTTTCTCATGTTCTGGCACTTTACTAGTCAGCTAGAAGCTGGATTAATTATTAAAGTGCTGTGTTTGGTACTTAAAGTACGTTTTAGGCACATCCGAATCAGTGTATCTTATTCCTAGAGACGCGGTAACATAACCCTTATATCCCTACACTCACTACCAGTGTAGTCAAAATATATGAGGCTCTTAACAGGCCTTAGAGGCAGTGTCTGCCTGATGCTGGTCATATCAGCATGTTCGCCGTGTATCCGTTTAGTGCTACTGTGCTTTTTGTGCATCATGTGTGTCACTAGGGTTCAGTATGTAATTAATGTAGTGACAGTAAATAAGGTATGATGCAAGTAAGTGCATGTATCAGTATGCAGGTAGCAGTTTATCAGTTAGTTCAAACAAGCACAGTAATCAAGTAGTAATTAATCATTAATTAAGTTGTACGTATACCTGGTTTAGTGCGGGTTGTCACATTCTCCCCCCGTTAAATAAATTTCGTCCCGAAATTTAAGTTCTGCTTGTAGATGCAGAGTTCTTAGGAAATAGGTGGGGGTACTTTTCTTTCATCCGGTCCTCACGCTCCCAGGTGTATTCAGGACCATGTTTAGCATTCCAGCGAACTTTGACGAGTTTGACACTGCTCCGGCGGGTCTTGTTAACTTTCCAATCCGTGACCTCAACAGGTTCTTCAACGAAGTGGAGCGTGTCGTCAATATGAATCTCGTCGATAGGAATGGCAACGTCAATTTGAGTTGGACTTTTCTTTAAATTGGATACATGAAATGTATCGTGAACACCATTTAGTTCAGCGGGTAGGTCCAACTTGTATGCTACCGTCCCAATTCTTTCTAGAATTCTAAAGGGACCAATGTAGCGTGGATTTAACTTTCCACGCTTTCCAAAGCGCGCCACCCCTTTCCAGGGTGATACCTTCAGTAAAACCATTTCTCCAACTTGAAAATCCACATGTTTTCGGTTTGGATCCGCATAGGCCTTTTGTCTGTGGCGAGCTGCTTCGATGCGTTTAAGAATTTGCGCGATTTTGTCTGTCGTCTCTTGGACGATCTCGGGACCAGCAAGCTGCCTATCACCCGCGTCAGAACAACATAGTGGTGATCGGCACTTGCGTCCGTATAGGGCCTCAAATGGCGCGACACCAATACTGGTGTGGTAGCTGTTGTTGTATGAAAATTCGACCAAAGGTAAGTGTTTATCCCAGCTACCGCCTAAATCCATAACACATGCTCTCAGCATGTCTTCCAAAGTCTGTATCGTTCGCTCGCTCTGGCCGTCAGTTTGCGGATGGAACGCTGTGCTCAGATTCAATTGTGAGCCGAAGGCTTCTTGGAAGGATTGCCATATCCTTGACACAAACCTTCCGTCTCTATCAGAGATGATCGAGAGAGGCACTCCGTGACGTGCGACGATCTCCCTCATGTAAATTTCCGCAAGTTTGCTCGTGCTATCTTTCTCTTTGATTGGCAGAAAGTGTGCGGATTTTGTTAGGCGGTCAACTATCACCCAAATCATATCATGGCCTCTCGGCGTTCTTGGCAGTTTTGTAACAAAATCCATTGAGATTTGTTCCCATTTCCACTTGGGAATCTCAGGTTATTGCAGAAGTCCCGAAGGCTTCTGGTATTCCGCCTTGACCTTAGCGCACGTTAAACATTTGCTCACGTAAACAGCAACGTCGCCTTTCATCCTAGGCCACCAATAGTAATCTTTGAGATCCTGGTACATCTTATCCGATCCAGGGTGGATAGAGTACCGTGACTTGTGCGCTTCGTCGAAAATAACTTCCCTTAATCCACCAAACAGAGGAACCCAAATCCTTTTCTCAAAACATAACGTCCCTTCCTCGTTTGGTACCAAAAGCTTCTCCATTCCACGGAGATATTCTTCCTCAAGGTTTCCCTCCTTGAGAGCTTCCTTTTGTGTAGCACGAATGCGCGAGGAAAGATCGATTCGTATGATCATTTCCAAGGCTCTAACCCTTATGGGCTTGATTCTTTCTTTACGACTTAGGGCATCGGCGACTACATTCGCCTTCCCTGGATGATATTTTATCTCGCAGTCGCAGTCGTTTAGCAACTCACCCCATCGTTTTTGCCTCATATTCAACTCCTTCTGGTTGAATATATGCTGTAGGCTTTTGTGATCTGTGAAGATTGTGCACTTCGTACCATACAGGTAGTGTCTCCAGATCTTTAGTGCAAAAACCACTGCGCCAAGCTCCAAATCGTGGGTGGTATAGTTCTTTTCGTGTACCTTCAGTTGGCGCGATGCGCAGGCAATAACCTTTTGGCGTTGCATCAACACGCAATCCAATCCTTGACGCGATGCGTCGCAGTATACCACAAAATTGTCGGTACCTTCTGGTAGAGCTAAGATTGGCGCGTTACAAAGCTTATCCTTTAATATCTGAAATGCTTCATCCTGTTTGATTTCCCCAATCAAACGTCTTGTCCTTCTGCGTGAGGAGCGTCAAAGGTTGAGCGATTTTTGAGAAATCCTCGATGAACCTTCGATAGTAGCCAGCCAAACCCAAGAATTGTTGAATCTCGGTTGGCGTTGTAGGCGTTTCCCAATTCTTGATTGCCTTGATCTTTGTGGGATCAACATGAATCCCATTTCCATTAACCACATGTCCAAGAAACTGGACTTCGCGTACCCAAAACTCGCACTTAGAGAACTCGGCATGCAGTTTCGTTCCTTAGCAGCTCCAGAATAGTTCTTAGTTGCTGTTCGTGTTCAGCCTTTGTCCTTGAATAAATCAAGATGTCGTCGATAAACACAATCACAAACTTGTCCAAGTATGGCTTGCAAACTCTATTCATTAGATCCATGAATACCGCAGGTGCGTTTGTCAAACCAATTGGCATAACGAGGAACTCGTAGTGTCCATAACGAGTTCGGAAGGCTGTTTTCGGGATACTTTCCTCCTGTATCCTTAATTGATGGTATCCAGATCGAAGATCGATCTTTGAATAATAGTTCGAGCCTTGCCGTTGATCAATCAGATCGTCGATTCTTGGCAGAGGATACCTGTTCATGATCGCCAGCTTGTTCAATTCTCTGTAGTTGATGTTTATTTGAAAATCATCATCCTCCTTTTTGATGGGTAACAATGGGATTACCCCAAAAAGGAATTTTTTTTTTTTTTTGGTCTGTTATCTTCCTTCTCCATCCGTTACCAACACTTCTCTATCAATCCTTGCACCCCCGAAAATGTAAGTCGCTATGATGCATTGACTACGGGTGCAGTGCCTGGAATTGAATCGTCGTGAAACTCTACTTGCCTTAAAGGCGGTAATCCAGGCAAGTCTTCTGGGAAGACTTCTGGATACTCCCTTACGACAAGGATGTCTTCGATTCTTGGCTCAGCAGCCTTTTTATCCACGATGTGTGCTAGAAAAGCAACACATCTTTTCTGTAAACACTTCCTTGCTTTCAAGCAGCTGATAAATCTTAGCGGTGTGTCACGCTTCTCTTCGTGAACCACAATTGTCTCACCATCATCAGTTGGAATACGAACAGCTTTCTCGTGACATACTATCTCAGCCTTGTTTCCGGATAACCAATCCATTCCTACCACCACGTCGAAGCTTCCCAATTCGACTGGTAGTAGATCCAAAGTAAACTCACGTTCTCCCAGTTCTATCACACAGCCTCTGATTACTTCGTTGGCTTCAACTAACTTTCCATTAGCCAATTCGATTGCGTAGGGGATGTCTAACTTACTAGCGGCTAGCCCAAGTATATTCTTAAATTCTAGTGATACGAAGCTATAGTCGGCACCAGTATCAAACAGAACAGATGCATAGCGTTGATTTATAGGGAACGTACCCGTGACAACATTTGGATCTTGGCGTGCTTCCCGTGCACCGATCTGGAACACCCTTCCACGGGCTTGGTTCAATCCCGGGCAATCCTTCTTGAAGTGCCCAACGTCACCGCAATAAAAACATCCTAATCTTTTTCCACTTCCCGCACCATCCCCAACTGGTGGGTTGTTTTGATTGGCAGTTCCGGCTTGATTTGCATTGTAGCCTCGATTATTCCCTTGTGGGCGATTTCCCAAACCACCACGATTATCGTTTCTATTCATATATCCTCCCTGGCCTCCCCGGCCCGCACTAGCCCAACATGATTCCTTTGAGTGGCCCGGTTTTCCACAAGATTCACAAACCCTCACGTTACAATGGCCAGTATGGTGGCGTTGGCAGTTGTTGCATTTGGGCTGGGTGCCCTGGTACCCTTTTCCTTTCTTGGTACTGCCAGCGGATCTTCCTTTCTTTACTGCCATACTGACGCCTTGTTTAAAGTTTGAAAACTTCCTTTTGTTATCTCCTGAGGACTCAACGTGAGTCTCTGTCTTCTTTGCCTTGACTTCATCAAACTTGTTTAGACGAATCGCCTCCTCGGTGAGAGCCACGCTCAAATCGATGGCTTCAGTGATAGTTGCTGGTTTGGAGGAGGTTACCATGCTTATTATTTGGGGAGCCAAACCCCAAATGAAGCGCTCGATTCGCTTGTATTCAGGCGTAACCATGTAAGGAACCACTTGAGATAAGTCGTGAAACCTCTGGACGTATTCCGCAATCTTTGGTCCATCCATCTTTAAGTGCCAAAATTCAGTCTCCAACCTTTGAATTTCTGCGCGTGAACAGTACTTTTTGCGCATCAGTTCTTTCAATTCGGCCCAAGTCAGGGCGTAGGCGGCAGTTTCGCCTAGAGTTTGTACTTGTAGGTTCCACCAAGATAGGGCTCCATCTAAAAACAGCCCTGAAATGTATGTGACTTGCTGATCCTCTGCACACTTGCTCATGCGTAACACAGAATCGGTTTTCTCAGCCCAGCGGGTAAAGGCAACTGCACCTCCTGTGCCATCGAAGTTAACTGGTTTGCAGTCTAAGAACTGCTTGTAGGTGCATCCTGCACGTATGTTAAAACATGTGTTTGGCATTAGCATCACCGCTAAAATCTCCAACTAGTTCATGGTAGGTTCGAATGGCGTGGTATTACCGTGAGGTGGATTGTTATTGCCTTGGTTAGCACTTCCGCTCGCTCCTGGCTGAGATGCTGCGTACTGTGCTATGGCAGCAGCAATAATCTGCTGGAGTTCTGCCTCATTTGTTGGCATGTTTGGTTCGCGTCTTGGCGGCATCTTCTAAAAGATGGTTTAAGTTGGTTAGGCCATAGTAAGGCTCCGTTGTTATAATACGTAAATCAGTTCGTAATATAGTGTACGTATATAACGGTAGTATTAGTATAATCACATAACATCTCATGTTATCACACATCACAAATATCAATCACACAACATCTCATGTTATAGGACATCAACAATAGATTGAATCATCACAAGTGATAAGAATACTGCGATTGTATTGCCACAATTTCGAGATTACGATGTAAAGCTTACAAGTACACCACTATATCATGCGACATCAATGACTTAGTAGGGGACGACCCTAAACAAGTCGTGCGATCACTGGACATGTTCAGGAGTCTCTGGTTCATCCATTCTCAAATTCCAGGACTCCACGTCAAGTTTCTGAGTTTCAGTTCTAAAACAACATTTCTTCTCAATCGTTTCCTTGAGCTCGTCCCAGCTCAGTGCATAAGCAGCGTCGGTGCCAAGGGTCTGAACCTGGAGGTTCCATTAAGAGAGTGTGCCATCTAGAAATATCCCTGAGATGTAGGTAACACTCTGTTGGGGTGAACAGTTACTCATTCTTAGAGTGGAGTCGGTCTTTTCGGACCAACGAACAAATGCAACGGTGCCTCCGGTTCCGACAAAGTTCAAAGGCTTGCAGTTCAGGAACTGTTTATAGGTGCAGCCAGTTGGAGGGTTATCTCCAGTAATGCCATCGTTGTACTTAGAGTGGAGGGCTTTATGTCGTGCATTTATCTGTGAGATGCGTTCTTGCAACTCGGCTTCTGTCCTTGGCAACGTACTGGTGTTAGTGTCACGCCTGGGTGACATTCCCTTTTGTCGAAGTGGTGTGAAGCGGGTTAGACAACATCTCAATTGTCTATGGGGTGTATATAGCAACATATGCCATCATGTAATCACCCAAATTCATACGCAAATATACTCACTGTATGAGTGGGGAAGTAAATTCCGAGCCTTCACATAGGCTTGCCTATTTGGCTTGTTGCTCGTAATAGAATGAACTCGAGGCTGCATCGTCTTGGTCATTCGTGTTTTAGATTATTTCCTGCTGCACGGGTTACCATTAACTTGGCCCGCAGAGTCCACCAGGATTCCTGTGCACTACAAGTCGTTATTACGTGGGCCCCCGTAATAATAAATTGTCTTGCACAGTTACCCCAAATTTCCTCTCGTCCAAGCAGATGATCAATCAAAGAGCAACAGCAGGTGCATTGGCATGAACAGGGTCATGCTCCAATGCGGGGTCAGGAGCAACGCCTGGCTCAGGGGCCACGGCTAGCTCTGAATCAAAATCTCCATCTCCAATTCGGTTGGATCAACAATCACAGGGGTTACAGGATCCCCCAAGGGCTGGTCTAAGTGCATGAACTCAATGTCATGGTCTGGATCACACCAGGCGGGAAAAACTGGATCGTCCTCAATATCGCGACCATACTCAAAATTGTGTGCGGGATCCGGTGCAGCTAATGATGCCCTATCAGGGTTGGCGTCGTGTAAGTAGTGCTGCATTCCCTGTATGTGCGAAGATGCGGATGTTAGAAACTCAAATGAGTCTGGGATAGGGGAATGGACATGAGTTTCCCCTATGGAGCGTCCGCATGCAGTAGTCTAATACCAGCAGCAATAGGGCCTCGCCCTCAAGTGGGTCCTCCTCTTAGTAGTTCGACATCGTCTTCAGAGACAACGTCGGGGGCATATCAACAACGAGATAAGCGGCAGGGGGCAAATTCCCAACAAGGTAGCCATTAGTAGGCTCTGCTACGACTTTAGGCAGTGCACAAAGGGCTGAAAGTCGTCATTGTCTGTGCCGGTAGTATCAGAAATGTACACCTCGTGCTTCGATGAACTATGTCGTCTGATACTATGGTCTTGGGATTTGTAGTGTCCATCTTTCTGGTATATGCTGAAAGCATGATGTTTGTAACACAAACGCATATACGTATAATATTCAATCACATAATCATATAATCACATAAGTCTCCAAGTAAGATATCACATAATTCTCCTAGTCCCACTAGTCAACACTCCTAGTCCCACTAGCCAACACTTCTAGTCCCACTAGCCAACTCTTCTAGTCCCACTAGCCAACACTTCTAGTCCCACTAGCCAACACTTCTAGTCCCACTAGCCAACACTTCTAGTCCCACTAGCCTCCTACCTCAGCCTCCCAGACTGAGCCTAGAATAACGAATAAAATGTGCTCAACATTTGTTTGTAAAAAGTTGTGGATCTGGACTTAAGTGGTATGCAGAAAAATGTTTTCGTGAGAGCCCTAGTGATCATAGTCTAGACTCGAGAAAGAATCCTAGTTCGCTATGATCAGAGCTCTGATACCAAGCTGTCACACCCTGGCTTTGCGGAAGCGTGGTTAATTTTGGTGTGACTTCTTAATACCATAGCTTAACCATAACAAGCTATATGAATTTAAAAACCATGCAAGTCATCCATTAAGTTTTGAAAACAACATACAGTACCATTGTTTTAACATACAACCATAACCTTGTTCAGTAGACATTACAACTTATAACATAGCATAAACGCGGTTTAAGGACTGTGTCTTGTCCAGGAAAGAGACACATCCCCTAAACCCTGATGACTTCATGACAAGTGCAGCGGAAAACGTTCCATACCGTGCCAGATCCGTTTTAATTTCCTGAAATACATGTGAGTTGAAAAATCAACAATAATGTTGAGCGAGTTCATGTGTAAGTGAGTATGTAAAACACTTGTGAGTATAAAAATAGTTGTGGTATGTAGCAGTGTAAGAGGACTTGTGATCACCAATGGTTTGCAAGGCCACTGACATATGTGAGGTGCAAATAGGGAGACTCAAACCTAGCAGATTTCGCCACGGCAAAGTATGTGGACAAAGTCACCCCACGGTCCGTTTCTAGTTTGGCCGGGGGCTGGGCTCGCTACACCCAGATAGATCTACCGCTCCTGTCCCTCGGTCCCTCCATGAGGACTAATGGCCCCATGTTGTTCCTATCCACTCACATGATCGTATAACACCTCCTTACGTTAAACATACCGTTGTAAAGTACTCGTAAATCATAGTAACATGTATTTCACCCCCGCAGTTAAGTAAACTGAAAACAGTTAGAGAAAAGGGGGACATGAACTCACAGTGAATGCGCGTCTCTACCAAGTGTCTCCAATACAGTAAGCTGTGCGACGACCTACAAGTGCTAATTCTATTAGACGGACGGCCGTGCTTTAGCTTTATAGTTTAAGTCTTTGGGAAATAGTTAGACAACTATTTCGTGTTCATGTTTCGTATACACTTGGTAGTTATTCTTCTTCCCAAGGATGGGGGATACAATACATGTGCGTAAGTTACGTTTTATCAATCTTGTGGTAATGTAATTACCGGTGTAACTTATATGTTTGTGGAAGCGTTCGTAAAGTTTTGGAATCATTAACGCTTGTAAATATTATTTTTACTCTAAAATAATATTTATGTATTTTCACAAAATAATCATAAACAGTGTTGTGACAAATATACTTATCGCGTTAATCTTTGTGGAAATTCCACCTCCGAATATTTAGTAAAATATAGTGCTGGCGAAATTTATGTTTCGAAAGTATGTCCAAAAATAGTTCTAACACTTGTTGTGTAAATAAGCCTAAGTGTTAGGTTTTTAGAAAATTTCGCCAGAGTTTCCTCTGTAACTGGAGGTGGCCACGCTTTCAAGCGTATCATTTTCTTTTAACAAATCAATTCAACAACTTCTTTATTCAATCAAACAATTTCCGACACAACAAACTAGTCGACAAGTATGTAAATTTGCATAATCGCATGAACTTGTAGTTTTTCCGAATCTATAGTGTAAATCCCCTTATTTCTTGTAGATCTTTATATAAAGTAACTTTAATCTTGTAAAAAACCTTGTGACTAGCGAAATCCGTCTTTACAACTTCTAGTCATTTTTCCCAAAAATAGTTATTTGTCGGATCTTTTCATTTCACAAGTGTCTACGCACTTGTGGTTCATAAAATCATGTTTACTAGTGTAAGATCCACTTTTTAAAGTACATGATTTCTTTATTGTGTGGTTCTTCAAAAATACCACTTGCGGATGCGTAGATCCGCTAGTTTTAAACACCATTGTACCGGTTAGATCACTTTTACACAAGTAAAATATTTTTACACAAGTTCATGTATCTTGTGTGGTAGAGTTTCACCTTTAACCCTTGTATTTAGTCAAAAACGAGCTTATGTGAAGATACATGATCTTACAAAGTCGGGTTAAACGGAGATCCGAGCTACCACATCATAGATCGGGTCTCAATAATCACATATTTCAAGTCCTACGACTTTTACACAAGTTATATGCTATTAACCACCACTTTTATAGTTTTTACTAGACTTTCGATCATCATCTTTCATTTTAACGAGATTCAACCGACAATATTCCTTTTACCCACTTTAGATTAGTGTAAAAACAAGTTTTAAATGATATACCTCTAGCTCAAGGCTAGGGAAGATTCTTGACGGAAAGTGGGTGGATAAAAGCTAACGGTAGAGGTCCTTCGTGTTCCGCTTGCTCCGAGGCTCCTAATACGTGACTTGTGAAGCTTGTATATGCTTGGAATGAAGAGATCAAGGGCCGAAAGTATGATGGTGGGTGGTGGGGTGTTCGGCCGAGAATGGGAGAGAGCAAGAGAGAGTAATTTGTTGTGGTGAGTTTAGTGATAATGCTCTAGTGTTTAGTGTTGGTATTTATAGATAAATTCTTGTGTTATTACCCAATGAATAAAGTGTCCCCAAGATGCTTAACATGTGAGATTAACCAAATCACAAGTACAAGGGTGGTGCCCCCTAGGTAACCGATTCGGTTTGGGGGGGGGGTCCTTGGTTCGATTTTAAGTAGGTGGTTAGGATAATTAGTTTAGTTAAGTAAGTTAACCAAGTATTTAACTTAGTTAGTTGTATGTTACACGTTATGGCGGGTGTTAGGGTAATCAGGGACCCTAACTGGCTCAGAAAAATAAAAATAGTGAAAATACTAATATTTTCATGTTCCGGGTAAAGTCCGGTTGTTCGGTTGGATAGTAATCCGTTAAAGCATTACAAAAGGCTTTAAAGTGTCGTTATTGTTGTTTTTAGTGACACATTTTGTTTCCAACACTTTAGAAAGTGTCTAGTGTTATTTTCTCATGTTCTGGCACTTTACTAGTCAGCTAGAAGCTGGATTAATTATTAAAGTGCTGTGTTTGGTACTTAAAGTACGTTTTAGGCACATCCGAATCAGTGTATCTTATTCCTAGAGACGCGGTAACATAACCCTTATATCCCTACACTCACTACCAGTGTAGTCAAAATATATGAGGCTCTTAACAGGCCTTAGAGGCAGTGTCTGCCTGATGCTGGTCATATCAGCATGTTCGCCGTGTATCCGTTTAGTGCTACTGTGCTTTTTGTGCATCATGTGTGTCACTAGGGTTCAGTATGTAATTAATGTAGTGACAGTAAATAAGGTATGATGCAAGTAAGTGCATGTATCAGTATGCAGGTAGCAGTTTATCAGTTAGTTCAAACAAGCACAGTAATCAAGTAGTAATTAATCATTAATTAAGTTGTACGTATACCTGGTTTAGTGCGGGTTGTCACATTCTCCCCCCGTTAAATAAATTTCGTCCCGAAATTTAAGTTCTGCTTGTAGATGCAGAGTTCTTAGGAAATAGGTGGGGGTACTTTTCTTTCATCCGGTCCTCACGCTCCCAGGTGTATTCAGGACCATGTTTAGCATTCCAGCGAACTTTGACGAGTTTGACACTGCTCCGGCGGGTCTTGTTAACTTTCCAATCCGTGACCTCAACAGGTTCTTCAACGAAGTGGAGCGTGTCGTCAATATGAATCTCGTCGATAGGAATGGCAACGTCAATTTGAGTTGGACTTTTCTTTAAATTGGATACATGAAATGTATCGTGAACACCATTTAGTTCAGCGGGTAGGTCCAACTTGTATGCTACCGTCCCAATTCTTTCTAGAATTCTAAAGGGACCAATGTAGCGTGGATTTAACTTTCCACGCTTTCCAAAGCGCGCCACCCCTTTCCAGGGTGATACCTTCAGTAAAACCATTTCTCCAACTTGAAAATCCACATGTTTTCGGTTTGGATCCGCATAGGCCTTTTGTCTGTGGCGAGCTGCTTCGATGCGTTTAAGAATTTGCGCGATTTTGTCTGTCGTCTCTTGGACGATCTCGGGACCAGCAAGCTGCCTATCACCCGCGTCAGAACAACATAGTGGTGATCGGCACTTGCGTCCGTATAGGGCCTCAAATGGCGCGACACCAATACTGGTGTGGTAGCTGTTGTTGTATGAAAATTCGACCAAAGGTAAGTGTTTATCCCAGCTACCGCCTAAATCCATAACACATGCTCTCAGCATGTCTTCCAAAGTCTGTATCGTTCGCTCGCTCTGGCCGTCAGTTTGCGGATGGAACGCTGTGCTCAGATTCAATTGTGAGCCGAAGGCTTCTTGGAAGGATTGCCATATCCTTGACACAAACCTTCCGTCTCTATCAGAGATGATCGAGAGAGGCACTCCGTGACGTGCGACGATCTCCCTCATGTAAATTTCCGCAAGTTTGCTCGTGCTATCTTTCTCTTTGATTGGCAGAAAGTGTGCGGATTTTGTTAGGCGGTCAACTATCACCCAAATCATATCATGGCCTCTCGGCGTTCTTGGCAGTTTTGTAACAAAATCCATTGAGATTTGTTCCCATTTCCACTTGGGAATCTCAGGTTATTGCAGAAGTCCCGAAGGCTTCTGGTATTCCGCCTTGACCTTAGCGCACGTTAAACATTTGCTCACGTAAACAGCAACGTCGCCTTTCATCCTAGGCCACCAATAGTAATCTTTGAGATCCTGGTACATCTTATCCGATCCAGGGTGGATAGAGTACCGTGACTTGTGCGCTTCGTCGAAAATAACTTCCCTTAATCCACCAAACAGAGGAACCCAAATCCTTTTCTCAAAACATAACGTCCCTTCCTCGTTTGGTACCAAAAGCTTCTCCATTCCACGGAGATATTCTTCCTCAAGGTTTCCCTCCTTGAGAGCTTCCTTTTGTGTAGCACGAATGCGCGAGGAAAGATCGATTCGTATGATCATTTCCAAGGCTCTAACCCTTATGGGCTTGATTCTTTCTTTACGACTTAGGGCATCGGCGACTACATTCGCCTTCCCTGGATGATATTTTATCTCGCAGTCGCAGTCGTTTAGCAACTCACCCCATCGTTTTTGCCTCATATTCAACTCCTTCTGGTTGAATATATGCTGTAGGCTTTTGTGATCTGTGAAGATTGTGCACTTCGTACCATACAGGTAGTGTCTCCAGATCTTTAGTGCAAAAACCACTGCGCCAAGCTCCAAATCGTGGGTGGTATAGTTCTTTTCGTGTACCTTCAGTTGGCGCGATGCGCAGGCAATAACCTTTTGGCGTTGCATCAACACGCAATCCAATCCTTGACGCGATGCGTCGCAGTATACCACAAAATTGTCGGTACCTTCTGGTAGAGCTAAGATTGGCGCGTTACAAAGCTTATCCTTTAATATCTGAAATGCTTCATCCTGTTTGATTTCCCCAATCAAACGTCTTGTCCTTCTGCGTGAGGAGCGTCAAAGGTTGAGCGATTTTTGAGAAATCCTCGATGAACCTTCGATAGTAGCCAGCCAAACCCAAGAATTGTTGAATCTCGGTTGGCGTTGTAGGCGTTTCCCAATTCTTGATTGCCTTGATCTTTGTGGGATCAACATGAATCCCATTTCCATTAACCACATGTCCAAGAAACTGGACTTCGCGTACCCAAAACTCGCACTTAGAGAACTCGGCATGCAGTTTCGTTCCTTAGCAGCTCCAGAATAGTTCTTAGTTGCTGTTCGTGTTCAGCCTTTGTCCTTGAATAAATCAAGATGTCGTCGATAAACACAATCACAAACTTGTCCAAGTATGGCTTGCAAACTCTATTCATTAGATCCATGAATACCGCAGGTGCGTTTGTCAAACCAATTGGCATAACGAGGAACTCGTAGTGTCCATAACGAGTTCGGAAGGCTGTTTTCGGGATACTTTCCTCCTGTATCCTTAATTGATGGTATCCAGATCGAAGATCGATCTTTGAATAATAGTTCGAGCCTTGCCGTTGATCAATCAGATCGTCGATTCTTGGCAGAGGATACCTGTTCATGATCGCCAGCTTGTTCAATTCTCTGTAGTTGATGTTTATTTGAAAATCATCATCCTCCTTTTTGATGGGTAACAATGGGATTACCCCAAAAAGGAATTTTTTTTTTTTTTTGGTCTGTTATCTTCCTTCTCCATCCGTTACCAACACTTCTCTATCAATCCTTGCACCCCCGAAAATGTAAGTCGCTATGATGCATTGACTACGGGTGCAGTGCCTGGAATTGAATCGTCGTGAAACTCTACTTGCCTTAAAGGCGGTAATCCAGGCAAGTCTTCTGGGAAGACTTCTGGATACTCCCTTACGACAAGGATGTCTTCGATTCTTGGCTCAGCAGCCTTTTTATCCACGATGTGTGCTAGAAAAGCAACACATCTTTTCTGTAAACACTTCCTTGCTTTCAAGCAGCTGATAAATCTTAGCGGTGTGTCACGCTTCTCTTCGTGAACCACAATTGTCTCACCATCATCAGTTGGAATACGAACAGCTTTCTCGTGACATACTATCTCAGCCTTGTTTCCGGATAACCAATCCATTCCTACCACCACGTCGAAGCTTCCCAATTCGACTGGTAGTAGATCCAAAGTAAACTCACGTTCTCCCAGTTCTATCACACAGCCTCTGATTACTTCGTTGGCTTCAACTAACTTTCCATTAGCCAATTCGATTGCGTAGGGGATGTCTAACTTACTAGCGGCTAGCCCAAGTATATTCTTAAATTCTAGTGATACGAAGCTATAGTCGGCACCAGTATCAAACAGAACAGATGCATAGCGTTGATTTATAGGGAACGTACCCGTGACAACATTTGGATCTTGGCGTGCTTCCCGTGCACCGATCTGGAACACCCTTCCACGGGCTTGGTTCAATCCCGGGCAATCCTTCTTGAAGTGCCCAACGTCACCGCAATAAAAACATCCTAATCTTTTTCCACTTCCCGCACCATCCCCAACTGGTGGGTTGTTTTGATTGGCAGTTCCGGCTTGATTTGCATTGTAGCCTCGATTATTCCCTTGTGGGCGATTTCCCAAACCACCACGATTATCGTTTCTATTCATATATCCTCCCTGGCCTCCCCGGCCCGCACTAGCCCAACATGATTCCTTTGAGTGGCCCGGTTTTCCACAAGATTCACAAACCCTCACGTTACAATGGCCAGTATGGTGGCGTTGGCAGTTGTTGCATTTGGGCTGGGTGCCCTGGTACCCTTTTCCTTTCTTGGTACTGCCAGCGGATCTTCCTTTCTTTACTGCCATACTGACGCCTTGTTTAAAGTTTGAAAACTTCCTTTTGTTATCTCCTGAGGACTCAACGTGAGTCTCTGTCTTCTTTGCCTTGACTTCATCAAACTTGTTTAGACGAATCGCCTCCTCGGTGAGAGCCACGCTCAAATCGATGGCTTCAGTGATAGTTGCTGGTTTGGAGGAGGTTACCATGCTTATTATTTGGGGAGCCAAACCCCAAATGAAGCGCTCGATTCGCTTGTATTCAGGCGTAACCATGTAAGGAACCACTTGAGATAAGTCGTGAAACCTCTGGACGTATTCCGCAATCTTTGGTCCATCCATCTTTAAGTGCCAAAATTCAGTCTCCAACCTTTGAATTTCTGCGCGTGAACAGTACTTTTTGCGCATCAGTTCTTTCAATTCGGCCCAAGTCAGGGCGTAGGCGGCAGTTTCGCCTAGAGTTTGTACTTGTAGGTTCCACCAAGATAGGGCTCCATCTAAAAACAGCCCTGAAATGTATGTGACTTGCTGATCCTCTGCACACTTGCTCATGCGTAACACAGAATCGGTTTTCTCAGCCCAGCGGGTAAAGGCAACTGCACCTCCTGTGCCATCGAAGTTAACTGGTTTGCAGTCTAAGAACTGCTTGTAGGTGCATCCTGCACGTATGTTAAAACATGTGTTTGGCATTAGCATCACCGCTAAAATCTCCAACTAGTTCATGGTAGGTTCGAATGGCGTGGTATTACCGTGAGGTGGATTGTTATTGCCTTGGTTAGCACTTCCGCTCGCTCCTGGCTGAGATGCTGCGTACTGTGCTATGGCAGCAGCAATAATCTGCTGGAGTTCTGCCTCATTTGTTGGCATGTTTGGTTCGCGTCTTGGCGGCATCTTCTAAAAGATGGTTTAAGTTGGTTAGGCCATAGTAAGGCTCCGTTGTTATAATACGTAAATCAGTTCGTAATATAGTGTACGTATATAACGGTAGTAATAGTATAATCACATAACATCTCATGTTATCACACATCACAAATATCAATCACACAACATCTCATGTTATAGGACATCAACAATAGATTGAATCATCACAAGTGATAAGAATACTGCGATTGTATTGCCACAATTTCGAGATTACGATGTAAAGCTTACAAGTACACCACTATATCATGCGACATCAATGACTTAGTAGGGGACGACCCTAAACAAGTCGTGCGATCACTGGACATGTTCAGGAGTCTCTGGTTCATCCATTCTCAAATTCCAGGACTCCACGTCAAGTTTCTGAGTTTCAGTTCTAAAACAACATTTCTTCTCAATCGTTTCCTTGAGCTCGTCCCAGCTCAGTGCATAAGCAGCGTCGGTGCCAAGGGTCTGAACCTGGAGGTTCCATTAAGAGAGTGTGCCATCTAGAAATATCCCTGAGATGTAGGTAACACTCTGTTGGGGTGAACAGTTACTCATTCTTAGAGTGGAGTCGGTCTTTTCGGACCAACGAACAAATGCAACGGTGCCTCCGGTTCCGACAAAGTTCAAAGGCTTGCAGTTCAGGAACTGTTTATAGGTGCAGCCAGTTGGAGGGTTATCTCCAGTAATGCCATCGTTGTACTTAGAGTGGAGGGCTTTATGTCGTGCATTTATCTGTGAGATGCGTTCTTGCAACTCGGCTTCTGTCCTTGGCAACGTACTGGTGTTAGTGTCACGCCTGGGTGACATTCCCTTTTGTCGAAGTGGTGTGAAGCGGGTTAGACAACATCTCAATTGTCTATGGGGTGTATATAGCAACATATGCCATCATGTAATCACCCAAATTCATACGCAAATATACTCACTGTATGAGTGGGGAAGTAAATTCCGAGCCTTCACATAGGCTTGCCTATTTGGCTTGTTGCTCGTAATAGAATGAACTCGAGGCTGCATCGTCTTGGTCATTCGTGTTTTAGATTATTTCCTGCTGCACGGGTTACCATTAACTTGGCCCGCAGAGTCCACCAGGATTCCTGTGCACTACAAGTCGTTATTACGTGGGCCCCCGTAATAATAAATTGTCTTGCACAGTTACCCCAAATTTCCTCTCGTCCAAGCAGATGATCAATCAAAGAGCAACAGCAGGTGCATTGGCATGAACAGGGTCATGCTCCAATGCGGGGTCAGGAGCAACGCCTGGCTCAGGGGCCACGGCTAGCTCTGAATCAAAATCTCCATCTCCAATTCGGTTGGATCAACAATCACAGGGGTTACAGGATCCCCCAAGGGCTGGTCTAAGTGCATGAACTCAATGTCATGGTCTGGATCACACCAGGCGGGAAAAACTGGATCGTCCTCAATATCGCGACCATACTCAAAATTGTGTGCGGGATCCGGTGCAGCTAATGATGCCCTATCAGGGTTGGCGTCGTGTAAGTAGTGCTGCATTCCCTGTATGTGCGAAGATGCGGATGTTAGAAACTCAAATGAGTCTGGGATAGGGGAATGGACATGAGTTTCCCCTATGGAGCGTCCGCATGCAGTAGTCTAATACCAGCAGCAATAGGGCCTCGCCCTCAAGTGGGTCCTCCTCTTAGTAGTTCGACATCGTCTTCAGAGACAACGTCGGGGGCATATCAACAACGAGATAAGCGGCAGGGGGCAAATTCCCAACAAGGTAGCCATTAGTAGGCTCTGCTACGACTTTAGGCAGTGCACAAAGGGCTGAAAGTCGTCATTGTCTGTGCCGGTAGTATCAGAAATGTACACCTCGTGCTTCGATGAACTATGTCGTCTGATACTATGGTCTTGGGATTTGTAGTGTCCATCTTTCTGGTATATGCTGAAAGCATGATGTTTGTAACACAAACGCATATACGTATAATATTCAATCACATAATCATATAATCACATAAGTCTCCAAGTAAGATATCACATAATTCTCCTAGTCCCACTAGTCAACACTCCTAGTCCCACTAGCCAACACTTCTAGTCCCACTAGCCAACTCTTCTAGTCCCACTAGCCAACACTTCTAGTCCCACTAGCCAACACTTCTAGTCCCACTAGCCAACACTTCTAGTCCCACTAGCCTCCTACCTCAGCCTCCCAGACTGAGCCTAGAATAACGAATAAAATGTGCTCAACATTTGTTTGTAAAAAGTTGTGGATCTGGACTTAAGTGGTATGCAGAAAAATGTTTTCGTGAGAGCCCTAGTGATCATAGTCTAGACTCGAGAAAGAATCCTAGTTCGCTATGATCAGAGCTCTGATACCAAGCTGTCACACCCTGGCTTTGCGGAAGCGTGGTTAATTTTGGTGTGACTTCTTAATACCATAGCTTAACCATAACAAGCTATATGAATTTAAAAACCATGCAAGTCATCCATTAAGTTTTGAAAACAACATACAGTACCATTGTTTTAACATACAACCATAACCTTGTTCAGTAGACATTACAACTTATAACATAGCATAAACGCGGTTTAAGGACTGTGTCTTGTCCAGGAAAGAGACACATCCCCTAAACCCTGATGACTTCATGACAAGTGCAGCGGAAAACGTTCCATACCGTGCCAGATCCGTTTTAATTTCCTGAAATACATGTGAGTTGAAAAATCAACAATAATGTTGAGCGAGTTCATGTGTAAGTGAGTATGTAAAACACTTGTGAGTATAAAAATAGTTGTGGTATGTAGCAGTGTAAGAGGACTTGTGATCACCAATGGTTTGCAAGGCCACTGACATATGTGAGGTGCAAATAGGGAGACTCAAACCTAGCAGATTTCGCCACGGCAAAGTATGTGGACAAAGTCACCCCACGGTCCGTTTCTAGTTTGGCCGGGGGCTGGGCTCGCTACACCCAGATAGATCTACCGCTCCTGTCCCTCGGTCCCTCCATGAGGACTAATGGCCCCATGTTGTTCCTATCCACTCACATGATCGTATAACACCTCCTTACGTTAAACATACCGTTGTAAAGTACTCGTAAATCATAGTAACATGTATTTCACCCCCGCAGTTAAGTAAACTGAAAACAGTTAGAGAAAAGGGGGACATGAACTCACAGTGAATGCGCGTCTCTACCAAGTGTCTCCAATACAGTAAGCTGTGCGACGACCTACAAGTGCTAATTCTATTAGACGGACGGCCGTGCTTTAGCTTTATAGTTTAAGTCTTTGGGAAATAGTTAGACAACTATTTCGTGTTCATGTTTCGTATACACTTGGTAGTTATTCTTCTTCCCAAGGATGGGGGATACAATACATGTGCGTAAGTTACGTTTTATCAATCTTGTGGTAATGTAATTACCGGTGTAACTTATATGTTTGTGGAAGCGTTCGTAAAGTTTTGGAATCATTAACGCTTGTAAATATTATTTTTACTCTAAAATAATATTTATGTATTTTCACAAAATAATCATAAACAGTGTTGTGACAAATATACTTATCGCGTTAATCTTTGTGGAAATTCCACCTCCGAATATTTAGTAAAATATAGTGCTGGCGAAATTTATGTTTCGAAAGTATGTCCAAAAATAGTTCTAACACTTGTTGTGTAAATAAGCCTAAGTGTTAGGTTTTTAGAAAATTTCGCCAGAGTTTCCTCTGTAACTGGAGGTGGCCACGCTTTCAAGCGTATCATTTTCTTTTAACAAATCAATTCAACAACTTCTTTATTCAATCAAACAATTTCCGACACAACAAACTAGTCGACAAGTATGTAAATTTGCATAATCGCATGAACTTGTAGTTTTTCCGAATCTATAGTGTAAATCCCCTTATTTCTTGTAGATCTTTATATAAAGTAACTTTAATCTTGTAAAAAACCTTGTGACTAGCGAAATCCTTCTTTACAACTTCTAGTCATTTTTCCCAAAAATAGTTATTTGTCGGATCTTTTCATTTCACAAGTGTCTACGCACTTGTGGTTCATAAAATCATGTTTACTAGTGTAAGATCCACTTTTTAAAGTACATGATTTCTTTATTGTGTGGTTCTTCAAAAATACCACTTGCGGATGCGTAGATCCGCTAGTTTTAAACACCATTGTACCGGTTAGATCACTTTTACACAAGTAAAATATTTTTACACA
The DNA here is from genome assembly GCA_030545235.1 of Helianthus tuberosus. Classification (NCBI taxonomy): domain Eukaryota; kingdom Viridiplantae; phylum Streptophyta; class Magnoliopsida; order Asterales; family Asteraceae; genus Helianthus; species Helianthus tuberosus. The sequence goes on along the minus strand of CM060371.1, from coordinate 31,669,979 downwards.
AGTTCATGTATCTTGTGTGGTAGAGTTTCACCTTTAACCCTTGTATTTAGTCAAAAACGAGCTTATGTGAAGATACATGATCTTACAAAGTCGGGTTAAACGGAGATCCGAGCTACCACATCATAGATCGGGTCTCAATAATCACATATTTCAAGTCCTACGACTTTTACACAAGTTATATGCTATTAACCACCACTTTTATAGTTTTTACTAGACTTTCGATCATCATCTTTCATTTTAACGAGATTCAACCGACAATATTCCTTTTACCCACTTTAGATTAGTGTAAAAACAAGTTTTAAATGATATACCTCTAGCTCAAGGCTAGGGAAGATTCTTGACGGAAAGTGGGTGGATAAAAGCTAACGGTAGAGGTCCTTCGTGTTCCGCTTGCTCCGAGGCTCCTAATACGTGACTTGTGAAGCTTGTATATGCTTGGAATGAAGAGATCAAGGGCCGAAAGTATGATGGTGGGTGGTGGGGTGTTCGGCCGAGAATGGGAGAGAGCAAGAGAGAGTAATTTGTTGTGGTGAGTTTAGTGATAATGCTCTAGTGTTTAGTGTTGGTATTTATAGATAAATTCTTGTGTTATTACCCAATGAATAAAGTGTCCCCAAGATGCTTAACATGTGAGATTAACCAAATCACAAGTACAAGGGTGGTGCCCCCTAGGTAACCGATTCGGTTTGGGGGGGGGGGGGGGTCCTTGGTTCGATTTTAAGTAGGTGGTTAGGATAATTAGTTTAGTTAAGTAAGTTAACCAAGTATTTAACTTAGTTAGTTGTATGTTACACGTTATGGCGGGTGTTAGGGTAATCAGGGACCCTAACTGGCTCAGAAAAATAAAAATAGTGAAAATACTAATATTTTCATGTTCCGGGTAAAGTCCGGTTGTTCGGTTGGATAGTAATCCGTTAAAGCATTACAAAAGGCTTTAAAGTGTCGTTATTGTTGTTTTTAGTGACACATTTTGTTTCCAACACTTTAGAAAGTGTCTAGTGTTATTTTCTCATGTTCTGGCACTTTACTAGTCAGCTAGAAGCTGGATTAATTATTAAAGTGCTGTGTTTGGTACTTAAAGTACGTTTTAGGCACATCCGAATCAGTGTATCTTATTCCTAGAGACGCGGTAACATAACCCTTATATCCCTACACTCACTACCAGTGTAGTCAAAATATATGAGGCTCTTAACAGGCCTTAGAGGCAGTGTCTGCCTGATGCTGGTCATATCAGCATGTTCGCCGTGTATCCGTTTAGTGCTACTGTGCTTTTTGTGCATCATGTGTGTCACTAGGGTTCAGTATGTAATTAATGTAGTGACAGTAAATAAGGTATGATGCAAGTAAGTGCATGTATCAGTATGCAGGTAGCAGTTTATCAGTTAGTTCAAACAAGCACAGTAATCAAGTAGTAATTAATCATTAATTAAGTTGTACGGATACCTGGTTTAGTGCGGGTTGTCACAGTAAGTGAGTAAATAAACCTTTGTATGTATAAAAACCCTGGTATGTAGCAAATAAGGAAAAAGAGATCACCAATGGTTTGCAAGGCCATTGATATGTGTGAAGTGCAAGTAGGGAGACTCAAACCTAGCGGATTTATGCGTCGGGCACAAAGTCACCCCGAGGTCCGTTCTGTTTGGGCCTGGGGTTGGGCTCGCTACACCCAGATAGATCTACCGCTCCTGTCCCTCGGTCCTACCTTGAGGATTAATGGCCTCAAGTTTCCGCCTACCCACTCACATGATCTGAATAATAACCCTCCTTACGCTAACCATACCATGTAAGAATTGTTCGTAATCATAGTAACATGTATTTCACCCCCGCAGTTTAGAAAACTGAAAACAGTTAGAGAAAAGGGGGACATGAACTCACAGTGGTGCGTCTCTACCAAGTATATCTCCTGATCAAGCAGCTGTGCGACGACCTACACGTACTAAATCTATTAGACGGACGGCCGTGCCTTAGCTTAAGGTTTAAGTTTTTGGGAAATAGTTAGACAACTCTTTCGTGTTTATATTTTTGTATATACTTGGTAATTATTTTCCTTCCCAAGGATGGGGGATTTAATACATGCGTTTCGCAAAACTCGAAATACATTATTAAGTCTCACTTATTATATTTTATTCCATTTGTCCAAAAAAATACTTTACTTCTCAAAATATAAATATTTTTCCCAAAAATATTATATTTTATTCCATATAGTTTTCAAAATAATAACTTTTCCGAAAATACGTAAGTTACATTGTAAAGTTCGGGTGGTATAAATACTACCGGTGTTACTTAAATAATTATTGTGAAGGCGTTCGTATTATTTTGGAATCGTTAACATTCGGTAATATTATTTTTACCCTAAAAATAATATTTGTATATTTCACAAAATAATCATAGAAATTCACAAGTGTTGTTATGAAAAACATATATTCTAAATATATATATTTCAGGTTTTATTTTGTGAAAATCTCACCTCCGACACTTAGAAATTTTGTAAATAAAGTCATGGCGAAATTTACGTCTTTGAAAACAAGTTAAAGATGTATTTCTAACACTTGTGATGAAAATATTTTCAAGTGTTATGTTTCTGGAAAAATTCCGCCAGATTTCCCCTGTAACTGGAGGTGGCCACGCTTTCAAGCGTATCATTTTCTTTTATAATTCAAATCAACAATTTTCTTATTCAACCAAAACAATATCCAAAGCATCAAACTAGTCAAAATATATATATAAATCGCAGAAATACATGAACTTGTGGTTTTTCCAAAATATGTAGTATCTTTCCATTACTTTTAGTGGATCCTTGCAATAATCTACTCGGTTTCGTAAAAGCCTCGTTTTTAAAGAAATTCCATCTTTACAACTTCTTGTAAAATTTGACAAAACTAGTTCTTTGTCGAAACTTAGTGTTACACAAGTATTTACACACTTGTGTGTTTAAAATCATTCTTGTTTATGAAAGATCCGGTTTTAGAAAATAAGATTTCCTTGACACTTGGTCCTTTGAAAATACCGCTTGTAGATCCGTAGATCTACTAGTTTTGAACACTATTTCATAAGTAAAATCGATTTTACACAAGTTCATGTTTAATGTGTGGTAGAGTTTCATCATTTAACCCTTTGTACACTTAAACAAACTCTATGTCATGACCCATGATCATGACCAATCCGGGTTAGACGATGATCCGAGCTACCACATCATAGATCGGCACTAAATAATCACACAAAACAAATCTTACAAGATTTACACAACCCTTGTGTTATTAACCAACATTTTTAACATTTTAGTATACTTTTACATATCATCTTGTAAGTTCATGAGTTTTAACCGTCATATATTATTTTAACCACTTTAAAATAGATCGAGAGTGTGTTTAAAGCCACTTACTACTAGCTCGAGGCTAGGGAAGAAACTAGTCGAAAAATGCGTGGATAAAAGCAATGAAGTGAGGTCCTTCGCGTTCCGAATGCACTAAGCCTCCTCGTATGAGATCCTTAACACTTGTATACCCTTGTAATAGCTTGATGGAAATCGAAAGATGGATGGATGGTAGAGGGGATGTTCGGCCGAGAGCTTGCAAGGAGAGGGAGAGAGTGTGTGTTGTGAGTTGAGTGATGGAAAGGTTAAGTGTGTTATGGCTTGAACTTATAGGCAATTCACATGATCATTAACCAAAGGATCATATGTCTAATTGATATTAGACAAAGATGATTTAAATAATCATCAAAGTACAAAGGGTGTCCCCCTTGGGGACGGTTCGGTTAGAGAGGGGGGGGGGGTCTTGGTTCAATCTCAACCATGTAGTTAGGACATTAGTTAAGTTAAGTTAAGTTAGTTTAGGGATTAACCCGGTTACTAATGTGTTATGCATTACAGCGGGTGTTAGGGTATTCGGGGACCCTAACTGGCTCAAAAAAGAAAAACAATGTATATGGCAATATTTTTATGTTCCGGGTAAAGTCCGGTTGTTCGGTTGGATAGAGATCCGTTAAAGTGCTTAACAAAGCTTTAAAGTGTCATTATTATTATTTTTAGTTACACAAGTTATTCCCGACACTTTGGAAAGTGTCTAGTAATGTTTTTTTCTCATGTTTTGGCACTTTATTAGTTAGCTAGATGCTGAATTTTAATTAAAGTGTTAAATTTTGTACTTAAAGTACGTTTTAGGCACATCCGGTCACTGTAATCTCATTCCTAGTGACGCAGTTCTACAACCCTTATATCCCTACACTCACCACTAGTGTAGCAAACTATCTCAGGCTCTTACAGGCCTTAGAGGCAGTACCTGCCTGGTGCTAGTTATGACAGCACCTTTAATAGGTTATCCGTTCATTGTGCTACTGTGCTTTTGGTGCATCAAGGTTGTCACAAAGGTGCTGTAAGCAAAACATGGAGTGACAGCAAGTGAAGTATGATGCAAGTAAGTACATGTATCAGCATTCAAGTAGCAGTTTATTCACAAGTTCAAGTAAGCACAGTAATTAAGCAGTAATTAAGCAGTAATTAATTATTAATTAAGTCGTACGAATACCTGGTTTGGTGAGGGTTGTCACAGATAGACTCATCGTCAGGTCAGCTGTAAAAAAAACACCAAACAACTCAAAATTAACATATAAATCCGACTATTTATTAATACCCTGTTTATAACATCAAACAAATCCGACCCTAATCGAACCTTCCATTTACATCATACAAATCCGACCCTAATGGGTTCATACACGATATCTGGAACCCTGATTAACTAAGAATGACATACATATCAAACTGTGTTTCACCCAATCTGTGATCTCTAACCCTTTAAATGTGGAACCCTGATTTAACTAAGAATGGTATACACTGGAACTACGATTATACTTGAGGTGTGCCTGATCAGATATCTGATAACCCGACAGAGTACCGGCATTGTGTTGATCGGAGAGGAGAAAGCTTTCGTTGTTGATGGTGTCGCCGGAGAGAAGAAACAGAGAAAAGGTGGGGGGTAAGGTTGCAGTGATGGTCATATATGTAGGGTGTTGTGTTGAGGAAGATATATTACTCAAGTGGAAAAGACGATTATACCCTTGGACCGTTAAAAACTTACGTTAACTTTAAACAGCATTTGACAGCAGGGGGTAAGATTGCAACGTTTCGCATTCGTTGGGGGTAAGACAACAAAAATATCGTGGTAGGGGGTAAGGGCGCTAATGAGCTCTAACCCCAGGGGGTAAAATTGTAGTTTACTCAAATATTAAATGTCAGTTTTACTAAACAACAAGATATTCCTTCAAATTTCTTCAAAAACAAACCTTCAAAAATGAGATGTTGCGTGACAAGACTCAAAACCTTCAAATTTCTCCATTACATACACAAATATACATATAAGCTTATACAAAATTTAAAAAATATATACACATAACTAAAAAACAAAAAGAAAATAACTAAATAAACAAATTATACCTTCAAACGGCTTCAAAGCGAGTTGTGGTCGGGATAAGTCTCAAAACCTTCAAAGACGAGAAGTCTTCAGGATAGCTTTGTCTCAAAACCTTCAAATCCCTCCATTACCTATACATAAACAATATCACAAATTTGGGGGAAAAATAAACTATAGTGGTACCTGGTGGTTGACCCCTTGGTAGATGGTGGTGGTAGAAGGTGGAGATGGCGTGACGACGGAGGAGAAGGTAGACAGTGGAGATGGCGGTGGTGTGCGAGGTAGCGATGGTAGATGGCGTGGTGAGAGGGAGTAGTGGTAGATGGTCTATGTGTGTGTGTGTGTGTGTGAGAGAGAGAGAGAGAGAAAGAGATAGAGAGGGAGAGTAGGAGTAAGATGACTGTGGTTTGTGAAATTTGAAGTCCGGAAAATTGGTTCAAGACATTTAGGGTTTCAGCCCTATCGTGACAACCTATCGTCGGGAAAGCATCTATAAGACGACGACGTATTTATACACCTGCTCAATTAGCGTTTAGAAAATAAATAAATAAAAAGAAAAAAACTTTTCCCGACAACTTGTCATCCGGTTACGAATCTTTTTTTTATAAAATGTGGTACCGGGTAAGAACCTACGGGTTTTTTGAAACCGGAACCGGTTTTTCAATAAAGCGGGTAGAAACTGGAACCGGTTCCAGGTCGGGTCTACCGGGTCAGGTTTGAAATCGGTTATTATGCCCATCTCTAATTCCATCACTGCCTCTGTATTAAACATTAAAACCTCAAAACTTATTGGACCCTCTATATTCTAATGGCTTTGCTATGTTTATTGTTATAACGTTAATCGTCGTGTAAAAAATGTTTTATATAACTCGTTAGGGCCCTTTTTATCCGACTCGTACTTGGCACTTGAATTCTCAGGGTTGGCCATGATAATATACATCCTAAAAATCAATTTCAGAGCAACACGTAGATTAAATAAGTTAATTATGACATGAGATTAACACAAGAAAAAAAAACATCATTAGCACAAAATGTAGATGAAATGTAAAGAACTAAGATCATATGGTGTTAGATTTGACTGTCTATGTTGCTTAAAAATGGTGTTTGAAAATGTACATAACATTGTGTAGAAAATTTGTGTCTTTAAAAATATGCGTGAAAATCGAACGTGACGACACATTTGGATACTTATGAGCCACATATCATTTTTCTCGGAGAAGTGTTCGATGATCGGCACAGTACTATAGAATATTATTGGTCAGTGGAACACAGATGGCAGAAGACTAGTGGTTGGAATATGAAATAATGCACGAGAAATTGAAATGGACGGTGGTGGATGATTGTGACTCGCCTACTCCCACAGTTCATCATGGTCGGCTTCATACTCGATTATTTATAATACAAGTCAAAAAAAGAACAAAAATAATAATATGGCGGTAAGAGCACGGGGAGTGGAACTGTAGAAAATGCGGATGTTTGGTGAAAACGAGCCCCACTCGACACTCATGCATTTACTAGGATCTCAAATCGTGTATTGAGGACGAAAGTACAGACCGAAAGGGCTTTTGGTTAAGTACTCGACACTCATGCATTTACTAGGATCTAAGTACTAATGTGCGGTGGCGAAACTTAAGATTTTCGACCGGGGGTCGAAAACGTATATACCTAAAAAATTATAAAACCGAGAGTCGAAAACGTAAATGTCTAAAAAATTCTATACGAGAATCTAGCCATGTGATGTTATTTAATATTAGTAATAATAATTATAATATAATAACTTTGTTCTAGTTTATTTAAAAAGTATATATCCAATTAAATGCATAGAACTATAATTAATTGCTGCGTCGAATAATTGAATTGCATGACTTGGACAACAAATTGGAAATTTTGCACCTTTTTTTTATCGTCTTAAGGTTCCAATCATTCCACATTCGTACCAATATAAATACTACTCCTACTCTCTTCAACTCTTCTCATCATCCACCACTCTCACACACACCAAGCCTTTGAAGAGTAATTAAAATAATATACTAACAATGGGCAAAGACGTTGAGGTTGGTAGTCATGAGTATGGTGCAAAAGATTACCAAGATCCTCCACCGGCTGACCTCTTTGACTCAGAGGAGCTCACCAAGTGGTCTTTTTATAGAGCCATCATTGCTGAGTTCATTGCTACCCTCCTCTTCCTTTACATCACCGTCTTGACTGTCATCGGCTACAAGTCCCAAACCGACCCCGCCCATAGCCCAGACCAATGCGGCGGTGTTGGCATTCTCGGCATCGCGTGGGCCTTCGGTGGCATGATCTTTGTTCTCGTCTATTGCACCGCCGGCATCTCAGGTTAATAACTTTCCTAGTTTTGCCACCAACTTTGAATCACTGAAATTCCGTTGGTAAAAAAGTTTTTCATTACTGTATATTTTTTTGGCCAGTAAAATGTTCGGTCGCAAAAAAAGGTATTTCTGTCGCGAAAATGTTGATTGGTAATTCGTCACTAATATATGTCAGTAATCTGTCGAAAATTGAATTACCGACAATATATTTCCGACGTACTATCTCTAACGGATTTTCTATACGAGATATTCTTTTGTTTAGTAGTGTGTTCATTTATTAACTAGTTAATTAATTTGATAATAACGTTGGGGTTGACTTTGACTAGGAGGACACATTAACCCTGCGGTGACATTTGGGCTGTTTTTGGCTAGAAAGGTGACACTCCCAAGAGCGTTCATGTACATTGTGGCTCAATGCTTGGGTGCCGTATGCGGCTGCGGTCTAGTGAAAGCTTTCCAAAAAACTTACTATAATACTTATGGGGGTGGTGCCAATGAGCTCGCAGACGGCTACAGCAAAGGCACCGGTTTGGGTGCTGAAATCATTGGCACATTTGTCCTCGTTTATACTGTCTTCTCAGCCACTGACCCCAAAAGAAATGCTAGAGATTCCCATGTCCCCGTAAGTATTGCTAATTATTACTAGAAAACTTGGTATTTGCGACTCACAAGGGTCACAAATTAGTTGCTGCTATTAGTCGAGTCACAAATTTTGGCCTATTTAAACTCAGGAGCAATTTTAAAAAATGGTCGCAAATCTGTCGCAAAAACCAAAAAAACAGAAAAAAATAATAATTTAAAACACTCTTTGTTTTCGGTTTTTTGACATATATAATTGTTTGGATTTAAGGTATTGGCACCTCTCCCTATCGGATTTGCTGTATTCATGGTTCACTTGGCCACCATCCCAATCACTGGCACTGGAATCAACCCCGCCCGCAGTTTCGGTGCCGCAGTCATGTACGGAAAAGACAAAGCCTGGGACGATCAAGTAAGTTATAACATTATTCATCTCGTGTCTTGCATCATCTTGATCAATGTTTGTCCCACAAGTTGGTCAAATATGTGAACTTTGTGCAGTGGTTGTTCTGGGTGGGACCGATGATCGGGGCCGCCATCGCAGCCTTCTACCACCAGTATGTATTGAGAGCAGGTGCAGTCAAAGCTCTTGGATCCTTCAGGAGCAATGCTTAGGAGGCAGTGCATGAAGTTTGCAGTTATTTCTATGTTGGTTTGAGGAAATTGTACAAATGTATTTGGTATTTATGGCACTTGGTTTTTCAATGTGCCACTATGGTCCTACTTTCAAGTCCCTTAATCTTCTTTTTCTATATCCATTTAGTCCCTTTTGTTTTGTTGTAACTAAATGGCGTATTTGCTGCCCAAATAATAAGATGAGGTTTTGTTGTAGTATTTCATATCTTGGTTATCTTAATATGTCATTTAAAAAGCTTGTAAACCTTGATATTTTAAAATTTATTTACAATTATATGTGTGTATGTAGAAGTGTATATTTTTTTTAAATAAAAGATTTGTAAAATACCTGTAATTAATAAATGAACGAATAGACTCTAGTTTTTTTTTCTTAAAAAGTATTTGTGAGAGTGGTTTTTTTTTTAAAAAAAATTGTACATGTTTGTTACAATTTAAGCAGGAGAATTCAACCTAAAAGATTAGTATGGTGGTTGAGAAAACCCATTTGCCATATAAACCTCATATTTGTTTCCCCCTACAACCGATGTTCGACATATCTTACACCTTGCTATAGTTTAGATCCATAACATTCGTTCCTAGCCAACATCCTCGTTAGTCATGGCTGGTTCGCTCTAGGTCACCACTCCGAGTGTGGCTTCAATACCACCATTAGTCTATTACAACCCAAATATTAAAACACAATCCAAATGACTAATATGGTGGATACGAGAGCTTATTTGGTCTATAAACCCAACGGTTGTTACTTATACAACTAATGTGAGACATAGGGATGGCAAAAATACCTGAGCCCGACAGGTATACCTGAAACCCGGCACAAATGGGACGGGTATACCCGATACCCGACGAGTATTGGGCCGGGTTTTGGATTAGTTTTAAAAAATTTCGCGGGTATGGGTTGGGTATGAGATTAGGTGATACGCGATGCGATTACCCGAAACGACATACCCTTTTACCCGAACTATATACACGATTTTTTTTATTTCTTATTTTTATTTTTCATTAACCCTTGTCTATTGGTGATTTATTTTAGTATGTTCATAAAGAGAAAAAACAAATTTTCTTTTAGTATATGCATTCGATAATAGTATTTACATTTTGTATGTTGTGAAGTATATACATGTAAGTGTATTAGTATTATAAAGTTATTATTAATTTATGATAAAACTTATATGTATGTAATGTACATTTTTAATTTATAATAGTTGTTGTATAAATAAAATTATATATATAAGAGTAAACTGCAATTTTACCCCCTGGGGTTTAGGCCAATTGGCACTCTTACCACCCCTAACGAAATAATTGCAATTTTTAGGGGTTTTGAGGTGGGTTTGTGTTGTTTTCTTGTTTATCAATTGTTTGACTAATTGCATGGGTACATTGTGTTGTTTGGTTGCTAGATGTTTCTCATCGGTGGTTGTTGGGATGATCAGTTTAGGGGTTTGGTGTGGGGGGGGTGGGGTATGTTTGATTTTAGAATGGTAAGAAATTTGGGGCTTCTTGAATTTATTTCTGTTTTTGTTGATTACTGGTTTGGTTGGTTTTTTTTTTTTTTTTTGTCTGTGTAAATGTGTGATTATTGAAATTGTTTCAGGTGAGGAGTATTGAAGAGGGGTTTGAAGGCTCATGGCATTCAGCAACGATGAAGAGGGGTTTGAAGGCTCATGGTATTCAGAATATCTTCTCCGTCTGTTTGTTACGGAGATAGCTGAGATATCTGCAATACAAACAATGTGGATGGGAGTGGAAGCTTAGATGGAAGTGCAATACAAACGAAGGCAAAAGATTCTGCAGAAGATGTTGCAAACTGATCTACAGATGTTCTTTCTGTTATCAAATCTACACGGTTTTACAATGGCTGCAGACATATCTGGTGGTGACCTTCTGTGAATCTTGAGTTAATTTGAGGTGTAGTAAATTGACTTTGGCTTTTTCTTTTCTTGTTTTTGGTGTAAAACCATTACAATGGTAATTAACAGTAATTTGAGGTGTAATAATTCTTATGAAGATTATTCAAAGCGAACATAGAACAGATTATTCAAATGTAATAATTCTTGCAGGGGGTCATATTGTTGCTTAACACAAAGTATAGGGGGTAATACGAAAGGGCATTTTAGTAATTTACCAGTGGGGGTAATTATGCGACATAACAAGAACCTTAGGGGGTAATATTAAAGGGTAAAATAGTCATTTCACATTAAAGTTAACAGACCTGTTAACAAATTTGACACCGGGGGGTAAAAGTGCGACATAACACCAAACGTTAGGGGGTAAAATTGCAATTATTTCGTTAGGGGGTAAGAGTGCCAATTGGCCTAAACCCCAGGGGGTAAAATTGCAGTTTACTCTATATATAATAAGTATAATAGTAAAAATAATGTATTTAGAAATCCCAACGTATATATTTTAACAAACTAATGGGTATACCCGATACCCGGCGGGTAATTACCCGATAAATACCCGGCTGGTAATTACCCGACAAATACTCGACGGGTATTGGGTCGGGTATGGTACATGATTTTATAACTGGGTATGGGTATGAGATTACCAATAACTGACCCGAACCCGACCCATTGCCATTACTAGTGAGACAAGTCTCATATTTTGCAATGATTTCAGTCCATAGCAAAGTTCATCGTATTAATATAGTAGTAGTAGTAGTAAGTTATCCAGGGTTAACTTGTTCATAAAGTGGTTTTGGATTGATCCTTAAATTCTTGAAGGCTTGAATCCAAATCGAACTTGTTAATAAAGACATTGACAACTCAAAATTTTGCTTACTTTTGTTAACTCTTGTGTATGGAGAAAGTCTTGGTCAACAAAGTGACTCCGGTGTTAATATTTTGCATGGTCGGCCTTACTTTGAGCAAGAGTACTAGAGCTCCCCAGTCTCCACGCCGGGCATTGAGGTGTTGTAAAATTGAGATCTCGAATAGTATAAAATCGCTAAACTTCCATGTAACGACATAAGGGGACCCGGGGTGGAACACTTTTAGCCCGTGATGGATGTTTATAACGAGTTATACAATTTTTCACACCACCGCCACTCAATTTAATAACGCGTCAATTTTAGAACGCGTGGTATTTTTGACGCGTGATGGGGTATTGGGTGGTGAGGGAAATTGTTGGGTGTGGTGGTGAGTTTACAAGCTTAAGAGTTTTGCGAGTTTACAATTTGACAAATTTAAAGAGTTTACATGTTTACTGGATATGATTATGTGTTTACAAATTTACAAGTATTACGAGTTTTCATGGTTACATGTTTTGATCTACGAAGTGTGTTATGTATGATCATATGGTGTTTACTCTATTTAGTGATTGTTTTGTTTACTCTACGGAGTGTCTGTTATACTTTGCCCTATGGACCTCCTGTCATGTTTGTTATACGAAGTGTCTTGTATGTTGTGTATGTTATATTTTCTCTAGAGAGTGAGATACAAAATTGCAAGTGACAAGTTTTTATGCTTTCACAAGTTTCATATTTATATTTATCTTTTGTTATCCGCACACTGAGAGTTGTACTCACACATGCTTGTATAGTTACTTTTACTTCTTGCTAGTGAGGTTATCTGGTACGGTTGTGTAGGTGTTAAACAACTTTAAAAACTTTAAACTAAATATAAGTATTTAAGATTCTTATTATAAATATTGGAACACTGTAATGTTTTAATCAAAATATAATTATGTTTTTTTATCTGATTTATACTTGTACATCATTCCTAATCGGGTTTGAAATGTTACAAAACCATACACTCGTCAGTCAACTTATTGGTTTGGTATTTCTTTACTAGCTTACATAAGATTCAAAGATGAATGAGTGGCTACTAATTATGCAAGATTTATGTCCTTTAGTCGTATGTGTGTATTCTTATAGGAAAAAAGTAACAAGTATTTAAAGATTAATGAGTGGCTACTAATTATGCAAGTGCCCAACATTTCATTGATTGTCCAAAATTATAATTTCATGATGACGCCACACTGACCAGTTTATAATTTATACAAGTCTTTCATCACGTGTATTATATTCTAAACAATGTTCATGCACCAGGAGAATATTCTTTTTGCTAACCCACCCAATCACATTCTTTCCTATTTTTCCAATAAAGAAGTTTTACATTATCAAAATTTAAGTGCAAGGTTATAATTTCCCTTTTTATTACAGTTACCCAAGTATAGGAATAAGTTCATATTTTATTTACTGTTTTTTAAACAAGTGGAACTTACCCGTTGGATGATCGGAAAATATGTATGTATTAAAAAAAAAAAAAGAAGTTTGTTATTTACAATACTTTAATTACATGAAAATTGTCTCATTAAAATTTAAAAAAGTCATTATATGTTCAAAAAAATATTAACACGTGTTTCTATATCAATTGAAAACTACAAAAAATAATGACAAAATTGCAGAAAACAACCTTTATGTATACCCCAAACTGCACTTTATACATTTCACTATGAAATCCGCCAAAACCAACCTTTACGTTCATGTTTTGTTACACCCTATAACCTTTAGCACTAACCACGTCAAAAAGTTCAGTTAAATGGACTCACATGCCTTGCATGTGAGGGCATTTAAGTCTTTTACTAAAATTCATTTAAAACATTGTGGTATTAATTTAAAAAAAAAAATCAGTTAAGGGGTATTTTGGTAATTTAACTATACTAAAATTAAAAAAAAAAAACTAAATCAATATTCACCATTTATACATCATCATCATCTGAAATCTTCATCAACATCATCTTCTTCATAAAAAGTCTTATAAACCCTAGAATTTCAAGACACCATGTCTCCTTCAAATCTTAATGAAATCAAGCAATTCTTGGGTGCAAATTGTGTAACTTTTCAAGACGAACAAAACCTATTGAACAGAATTTCGAAATTCATCATAGTTTGTGAGGCCGACATCGTATTTGTTTCGGTGAACACCCCAACAAAGACACACGGTCTTGGTGCTGGTAAAGCTGCTGATCTCACTTACTGGGAAAGTGTTGCTCGGATGATCGCTGATGTGTCGAAATCGGACAAAATTGTAGTTGAGAAATCAACTGTTCCCGTCAAAACAGCTGAAGCAATTGAAAAGATCTTGACACACAACAGCAAGGGAATCAACTTCCAGATTCTTTCGAACCCGGAGTTTCTCGCTGAGGGAACCGCAATCGAAGATCTTTTCAAACCCGACAGGTGTGGGGTTCGGCGGTTCTTGCTTCCAGAATTGGAAAAGATACACAGGTTTCTTATGCAGTTGGAAAAGATACCAGAATTGGTGCAAAATTTCTAAACGCCAATGTGGGGTTCGGCGGTTCTTGCTTCCAGAAGGATATTTTGAACTTGGTTTACATCTGCGAGTGTAACGGTGGATGAATTTGGTGGTGACGGTGGCTGAATTTGGTGGTGAAGGTGGTTGAATTTGGTGGTGGTGGTGGTGGTGGTGGTGGGGGGGGGGGGGGGTTTGTTGAATAGAGAAAGAGAGTCAAGAGAAAAAGATAAGGGGTATATATATATTAGTTTTTTAAAATCTGATTTAATTATTTATTTAAATATATTATTCAAAGGAAAAGACATATATGCCCTCACATGCATCGCACATGGGGCAACTTAACTGACTTTTTTGACTATGTTTGGTGTAAAGGTTGTGATGTGTAACAAAACATGAACGTAAAGGTTGGTTTTGGCGGATTTCATAGTGAAAGGTATAAAGTGCAGTTTGGGGTATACATAAAGGTTGTTTTCTGCAATTTTGTCAAAAATAATACATATACCAGTACCGGTGTTGTAAAGAATCACTGTTCAATGAACAGTGATTTTCACTCATATCTATTGTTTCCTATATGTAGTATACATAGTAAAATTACCTCTATTTTGAGCATTTATGATTTTGACATATGTATATACAAAATTGAAAAACCAATTATAACTGTATTGATTTAGAGAAAAATGCCCGGATAGTCCCTGTGGTTTCACCTTTTTTCACCTATAGTCCCTATCTTTTTAAAACTACTTGAATAGTCCCTGTGGTTTCGAGTTTTGTTCTCGGATAGTCCCTGGGTCTAACTTAAGTTACTTTTCTCTGTTAAGTGGGTGTTGAAATGACCAAAATGCCCTTTCCTTAAAAGGCCAAACCATAGGGACTATCCGAGCACCTTCTCTTTATAAAACCCATCCACCCTTCACTCTCACTTTCAACATTCAGCCAAAACCCTCGTGATCTCTCTCTCTCGTTACAGGTCCGGTGACCAGAGCCGGAGGTGCCGGCCGAGCTCCGGCGTCGCACACCTCCACTCCTCCTCGAACACATCCATAGATGCTCACACCCACACCGGACTAGAGATTGAAGAGATAGAGAGAGGACTGTAGAGAGAGAAACAACGAGGGAGAGAGAGATCAGGATGGAGAAGCAGTGTTGGTCACCGCTCTATGGTGGTGCGATAGTGTGCAGACGACGGAGCCGTCGCTCCGGTGACCAGAAACGCCGCTAAGGCGGCGGTGAAGATGATGAGACGATGAGGACGATGAAGATGATGGTCGGTGACGGTGGTGTGCCGTCTTTTCGGTGAGCGGTAGACGACGGAGGCAGCCGCAATTTCTCAGGTAGACACCAATACTTCGATGATTTTCCGATCGGTAGACAGAATTTGGTTTGGGTCACGTTTCGAATTTCGGCTTGGGTTCGAGTCTTGTTCAGTTTTGGTTCGAGTTTCGGTTTGTTTCGACTCACGCGGCTCGGTTCAGATTCGGATCGATTGGTTCAAATCCGGGTCAGTCGAGTTCAATCGTCATAGCCTTTTTTAAATGGAACAACAACAGCAACATAATCATCATCAATCATCCTCAGAAAACGCTGCCAGTCGAAATGGCAAGAGGAAAGTTACTCTAAGAAACCTCCTCATTCTCACCTGAGCCTCAATTCAATTGAGAGCATAACACAACATAACACCTCATCTCATCATTTAAGGCGGTTATAGGTACATGTCGAGGTCAACAAAAAAAAAACGGTTTTTGACCCGAACAGAAACCGATCCTTTTCCACTTATCAGTTTGAGAACTACTCCCTTGAAACCGGTTAAGAGCCAGAACTAGTTTTAAACCGAACCGAGCCTTTTCCACTTGTAAAGAGGTAAATGAATAGGCTCAAATATGTTATCATCGGAATTTATTGTCGAAATCCGCCATGGCTGCAATCACAGTAGCATGTATCAAATACATATTGTTCGAGTTGCCTAGCCAAGATACGGATCAGATCTGTAAATTCCGATTTTGCTCGAAATAATTTCCATCGTCATAGCCTTTTCAAATGAAACAACAACAGTAGCAGCAACATCAACATAACTAGAGAGAAGATGATGTCGGCGGCGATGGTGGAGGGTGGAGGAGGGTGATGGTGGGTGGAGGTTGAAGATGAAGTGTGGTGGTGGGGTTTTATAAATAAAAATGAAAAAGATGCCCGGATAGTCCCTATGGTTTGGCCTTTTAAGGAAAGGGCATTTTGGTCATTTCAACACCCACTTAACAGAGAAAAGTAACTGAAGTTAGACCCAGGGACTATCCGAGAACAAAACTCGAAACCACAGGGACTATTCAAGTAGTTTTAGAAAGATAGGGACTATAGGTGAAAAAAGGTGAAACCACAGGAACTATCCGGGCATTTTTCTCATTGATTTATTTGGTTGAATAGTATGTTTTTATAACCAATAGTTTGTAAAAGGGCATCCCAAGTGGAGAATGTTACATTGTTACCAACACTTGGAGCATTAACAATGCTTTAATGTGGCAAAGGTCCGAATTTGTGAACCAACCCCATAGGCTAATGCTACGTTGTGACGTGAAGTCCGACACACCCACGTCCAGATTTACAGACCTCCAACGGACCTTAATGTGGTTCTCTCTCACATACAAAAATTAAATATAGATTTTTAATGGTGGTTTGTGAAAATTTGGGGCTGTGAGAAAAATAGGGTTTTAAGAAAGGTTTAATATCTCATGTGGCATGCTGAATTGAAGGTTTATAGAAAACTAGCAACCAGCGGCGTTGTGGATGCTCTTAAAGCCAAACTTCCATCATGACACCTATCAATATTTAAAAAAGTTATTTCCTTCTCCATTTATTATTCTTTTTAAATACTTTAATATTTTCATTTTCATTTTCATGTTCATGTTATCACATTTTTATATTATTTTTCATAACTAAACTATATGTTATAATAAACTATTTAATTTTTGTTCTCATATTATTAAATTACATAATACATAATTTAAAGCTCACAAAGTTTATAATAAAGTATTTTATTTTTTTATTTTGTCTAACAAAGTTTACACAATTTTAAATATATTTGTTAAAGTCGCAAATTATTATAAATAGATTTTATATATATATATATATATATATATATATATATATATATATATATATATATATAGGGGAAGGTTCATTTGAGAAGAAATTGAATGTGAGAAGAAAAAGAAGAAAGGGCATAATGGTAAAACATTAAATAGTTTATAACTCCTCCCATTAATTATGTTATCTCTTATTAATAAAGCAAAAAACATTTTTTTCCTACACATTTTCAAAATTTATCCTACATATATCTTACACTTACCGAAATATACCCTACGCATATCTAAATTTATCATACACATTTAAGAATTTATCCTACACATACTAAAATTTATCCTACACATGTCGAAAATTGTCCTTCACCCTAAATTATTTTATCTTGAAAGGGTATATTTAAAAGTGAGTTACAAGTTTAATTAGTTAGCTAATTAATTAGAATTAGAAATTTACCTATATCCCCTTATTAATAACATTAAATACACATATTAAATAAAGTATAATGGAGCATTTCTATTGGTTTAAAACTCATTCTTTTTATTCTTACAAAATTTTTCTTCTCATTTGAACCCTCCACTATATATATATATATATATATATATATATATATATATATGTATGTATGTATATATATATATATATTTACAAACTATTAAACTTTTTAACTTATCATAAAAAAGAAAAAAAGGATAATAAAGAAAAGAAATTAATAAAAATAAAAGGAAATGATTTTTTTCGCCATCCCAATATATCCTTCATCATGGATAACCTTTAAGGTTCTATGGTACTTGAAATCAAAATAGTCTTGACCAAGTGTGTAATTCACACATCTTAAACTTGTATGAATGCTTAGGGAAAGTATCCATTAAAAAGTGGATTTTGCCTAAGTAGTCTAAGAAAGATTGTGATGATAACATGTGGCACTCTTAATAAGTAGGAATGAAGGGCATTTTGGTCCTTATAAATGAGTGAAAATGACATGTGGCGCTCCTTTTGTTTTTTTTAAATACAATAAAATAATCTAGTACAAAAAAATCTAGCACAAAAAATCTAGTACAAAAAATATAGAACAAAAAATGTAGTACAACAAAATATAACACGAAAAAATTCAGTAAAAATGTAGTACAAAAATATCCAGCACAAAAAAATTGAGAAAAAAAATTTAAGACAAAAAATTTAGCACAAAAATCTAGTACAAAAATCAGCACAAAAAAATGTTATACAATCTATACTATCTATTAAAGGAGCTTAGACGCTGACGTAATTTTGCCTACGTGTCAATTATCTGGATATGCCACATAGGTTTGGCTGATGTCATAAATAACAATTTATTTAATATTAATAATAAATAATAATACATAAATAAATGAGCGGTTCTTTGATTTTGAAATTTGAATTACTTGTCAGAAGTAATGTTTATATCACGCCTTTTCACCATTCTAATCTGCAAAACAAATTCAAAACCTCCTACAAGAAAACCTCCATGAATCCAAGTCCCTGAGAGAGAGAAGTTCTCGATAAATCCCTAGGCTCCACCTCCCAAATCATATTCGCCTTTGATTCTCTTCCCTAAAACTGACTCCCTTCAATCCCATTGTTCTCCATTAAACCAATGAACTCTAAACCGGCTGCCAGAGATGGTAAGAACGGGTTCACTGAAGTGTTGATTGAAGAAGAAGGTGTTAATGATCATACGGTTGTTCAGAAATATGATGAGATTCAGAACACTATTTCTCAAGGTAATTAGGGTTTTTTTGTTTATTTTTTGGTGATTTTAGGTTAATAATAGCTTTGGGTACCCAAATTAGGGCTTCCATCATGTTCTATTTCTCAGAAATACGCTGAGATTCAGAACACGATTCAATAATCAGGTACCCAAATTAGGGCTTCCATCATGTTCTTTCGGTAAAGTGTCAAGTGTTTCAGGCTACCATCATGTTCTCTATTATACTTCGTATCATTTTTTCTATGTAAATATTCTTCAGGTTGTAACTGAAGATTTGGGAATCTTGAAGAAGGTATATCTAATTGTGTGGTTACAATAGAACAGGGCATCACACAACTTACATAAAAAGTGTGCCTTTCTGTAAGTAGAATCGTTATTTATGATGAAATTGGATTTTTTATTACACTATTCCATTCACTGAACAGGTATGTGTTTTACTGTTTGTTTTGTGATTTGATTTATGTGTTGTTAAATTGTTTGAAATCTGGTTAGGTTTAGGCTTAATATAGTTTGATAAGTTAGATGTGGATCTATATGTTAGGGCAAATATTTTGGCTAAATTTTGAAGCTTTATTGTCGGATTTTAGTGACGACTGAGATAAATAGATCATTTGGGAGTCTCATGAAGAGATGGAATGCATTCAAGGCTAGACCAGCTGCACCCGCCTGTCTCATATTTTATCAATGTGGTTTCCAACCTCAGATGACTAGAAGAGAAATTGCCCTTAGTCATGGAGTCAGGTATGCCACGCAAATCTTTTTGGCTGCTACGTTCGTTCATATGAATCAAGGGCGTTTGGATCTGTGAATACAAGTATATTGTATCAAATTTTCAGGTTCTTTTCATAAGTCGGTTTACTATAGTCGTTTTCATTCAGATTTGGATTCACAAAAGATAAGCTTAAGGTATTGTTGTCTTTAAGTTCGTAATTATTTTTCGTTTCAACAAATTTATCGTGGTGCCTTTGGTATATTTTATACAATAACATGTGATTATATAATTGTTATACAGTAGAGTGAAATAGATGCACGGGATGGTTTACCGATTCCGATGTGACCGACAGTTGCCGTTTATCGGAGTAACCATGATGATTTTTGAGGTAACACAAAGATGTAACGAACGCAAAGACAGTGGTTGATACACGTATTGATTACATGTTTCCATATATATTTTAATTTGCAGATCTATTGAGGATTAACCATGATGATTTTTTTATGGAGTAAATTCCTTAACTCGAATTTCTCACGATGCTATGAAAGATATGGATACTACTCAGTTCAGGTATCAGTTTTGCTTTTACAGATTTAGTGTTATTATTATGGATTGTAACTGTGTTCTTGATACGCTTCTTCGGGCTATTGAAGTCCTCACTGTAATTGATGGTTGTTCCCAAGAACTTTGTTCCAGTAGAAAACTTTTTAGTCTACTTGGCACTTTGATAAAACTTACTGATAAAATAGAGGTATGTAATATGATCAAGTTTATTTACAACTTTTAAGTTCTTTTCATTTTGTTCTTTCTAATAATTTAATTCTTTTCAAAACAGGTGGCGAACTCATGTGTTACAGCTGCGGTTCTGATTGCGAATCTTTTAAGCGACTCTGAAGATTTGATTATAGAGATAAATCAAGGTAGTTAGTTCCGTTACTAAATTCCGAGATCTCAGAATTCATTTTTACCCACGTGATTTGGTATTATTATTAAACTTACCTCAAATTAAACAGTGACACGTTATATGCGTTCCAGATCAGGTTTTCTTGCAGGGTATTCTGTATATCTTCCCTTTTGCTTCTGATGACATAGAAGCCAGAAACGCATTATGGGACGTAATTTCGAGATTCCTGGCTCAATTTCAACAAGGGGAAATGAACGCAATAAATCTTTATAAATATATATCTATTCTAGCGAGTAAATCGGATTTGATAGAAGAAGAGCTTCTTGATCACCAGTTAGCTTCTTCAAACGACGATAAAATCGGTTTTGCTAGAAACCTGCGCATACGAACCGCAACTGTATCCTTTAGAACATTGATCAATAAACTGTTCAGTTTATTTTATCGTCCGAGTCATCCGTAACGAGCGTCGTCTGTAACTGGCGACGATTCCGTAACAAGTTGTAAATATATAATATTTTTAATTTATCGTCCGAGTCGTCCGTAACTAGCATCGTCCGTAACTAGCGTCGACTCTGTAACGAGTCGTAAACATATAATATTTTTATTTTACCGTCCGAGTCGTCCGTAACGAGCATCGTCCGTAACTAGCATCGACTCTGTAATGAGTCGTAAACATATAATATATTTATTTTATTGTCCGAGTCAT
Organism: Helianthus tuberosus; assembly: GCA_030545235.1. Taxonomy (NCBI): domain Eukaryota; kingdom Viridiplantae; phylum Streptophyta; class Magnoliopsida; order Asterales; family Asteraceae; genus Helianthus; species Helianthus tuberosus. The sequence continues at coordinate 31,648,648 of CM060371.1, read as the reverse complement.
CCGTAACGAGCGTCGTCTGTAACTAGCGACGACTCCGTAACGAGCGTAAATATATAATAGGATTATTTTATCATTTGAGTCGTCCGTAACGAGCGTACGTCCGTAACGAGTCGTAAACATTTTCTTGTCTAATACCATGTTAAGAATACAATAAACTAATATTCATTGTGTTATGTAACTATTTTTGTTATTTATTAGGTACTGTGTTCTTGATACGCTTCTTCGGGCTATTGAAGTCCTCACTGTAATTGATGGTTGTTCCCAAGAACTTTGTTCCAGTAGAAAAAATTTTAGTCTACTTGGCACTTTGATAAAACTTACTGATAAAACAGAGGTATGTAATATGATCAAGTTTATTTACAACTTTTAAGTTCTTTTCATTTTGTTCTTTCTAATAATTTAATTTTTTTCAAAACAGGTGGCGAACTCATGTGTTACAGCTGCGGTTCTGATTGCGAATCTTTTAAGCGACTCTGAAGATTTGATTATAGAGATAAATCAAGGTAGTTAGTTCCGTTACTAAATTCCGACATCTCAGAATTCATTTTTACCCACGTGATTTGGTATTATTTTTAAAGTGCCAAGTAGCGTCGACTCTGTAACGAGTCATCCGATGCGCGCGTCGTCTGCAGGGCCGGCCCTGAGCAAGTGCCAGGTGGGCGACGGCTCAGGGCCAAAAACGTAAAGGGACCCGTAAAATTTTTAAAAATTTTGATTATAGTTTATTTGTCTAAAGAGTATTAATATTTATTATATTAAAATTGTAAACACCTGTCCATATAGCTTAGTGGAAGAGCACTGGTTATGTATACCAAACGTCTGTAGTTCGAGTCTCCATTGCTGCGGTTTTGCTTTGGATGCCTGATCCAGCACAAAGGGATGCCAAAGTATTAATCGATGCATTGAGCACGGATTGTATAGATCTTGAAGCTGTAACCGAAGTCAGATGCTCTCGAACATCTTTGCAACTACAAACTCTCAAGCAAATTTACCACTCGACTTGTGGAACTTATCTTGAACATGACATCGAACTACAAGCTTCTGGAGATCACCAAAAGGTCGAATATGTACCCCTTTTCGTTCATCAAGTTATAGTATTGGATTTTGTGTCATTTTCTTGGTCTTTTGAATGGTGAGAAGACTTCATGTAACTGAAAATGGTCTTCTTGTGTAGATTTTGCTTGCTTGTGTAAACAAACCGCGTTATGAAGGACCGGAAGTAGATAGAGAAATGGCTGCAAAGGATGCAAAGGCTTTGTATAAAGCTGGTGAAAAGAAATTAGGAACTGATGAAAAGGTTTTTGTGAAAATTTTCAGTGAAAGAAGTAATGCACAATTGATTGCTATAAACACATGCTACCATGACATGTATGGTGGATCACTCAAAAAGGTTCTCAAGAAACATGAATTTTTTTTCTTTATGTTTCCTCAAGATTGTTTCCAAGATTTTGCTAACCAATGAATTACACATGTTTTTTACCCAGGTTATAAAGAAGGAAACTTCGGGGTTATTTGAACACGCACTTTTGACAATCTTACAATGTGCTGAAAATCCCGCAAAGTATTTTGCAAAGGTGAAATCTTTAGTTAACCATAGTTCGGTTTAAGGTTAGAAGATGACACTCTCATACTTATATGTAGTTTGAAAATGATTGTAGGTGCTATATAAGTCAATGCAAGGCTTAGGGACTAATGACACGACACTTATAAGGGTAATTGTGACAAGAACTGAAATCGATATGCAATACATCAAGGCTGAATACCATAAGAAGTACAATAAGAATTTGAATGATGCGGTTCACTCTGAAACGTCAGGCCATTATCGGACTTTTCTTCTCACGCTTCTTGGCCCAAATCATTAGATTGATAATTCATTGTAATTTTCTGGAACTGTTCTTGTAATTTGCAGTCGGGCTTGTACGGATTCACATGTTTATTTGTACATATGAGAAAATAATTTCAAGATGTTACATATTTGATGATTAAACCAATATATCAAACTCTCTTTTAGAGTAAATCAAATATAGTAGGTCCGACCAACATAATTATGAAATGACTTCCTAAAAAGACACATGTTTTTACATCTATACTATCTATAATACATACTGTCTTTAACATACTGTCTTTAACATTGTTTTATAAAGATATGTAACTAAATGCAAATAACTTAAATGATATATTATAATCTGTTTTTTAGTATTTGATTTCGATCGTTATTAAACATACCCGTGTGTTCACACGGATGTTACAACTAGTATAGAAATACAACACATTTTAGTGGCTTTTTTTAGTCTTCATATTTTATATAGCAATATGGTACTCGAATTAAAGATAAAAAGACGCTCGATTTTACGATGAAATTTTTATGAAAAAATAATGTCGTATAAAAAAGTTATGAACGTTTAAAAAATGGGGGTGGAATATGCATGTGACTTGCATGTGGAGAAAGAAAGTCCATAAATAGGATTTTCCCAAGATACCCTTGCACTTAGGGCTGTAAACGAACAAAACGTTCGACGAACAGTTCGTGAACCGTTCGGCAGGAAGTTCGTTTGTGTTCGTTCGTTTATTAAACAAACGAACACAAACAAGAAATTTCGTTCGTTTAGTTAAATGAACAAACATGAGCAGAGATCGTGTTCGTTCGTTTATGTTCGTGAACATTCGGTAACGTGTTCGCATGTGTTTGATAGTTCATTAGTGTTTTTAGTTTTTATATTTATTTGAATATATCATAAGTCTGACAAATTAAATATTTAATAAGTGTTAGTCTATTATATATTATGTTCATAGACGATTGTCTCTGTTCGTTTATTTCCATTTGTGTTCATGAACATTAGCTTGTGCTCATTTGTGTTCGTCAACGTTCGTTGCCTAAAATTAACAAACAAACATAAACGAACACGAACATGTTCATTTCCATAACAAACGAACACAAACATAAAATCCCGTTCGATAAGCGTTCGTGAACGGTTCGCGAACACATATATTTTTTAACAAACGAACACGAACAAGGTCTTGTTCGTGTTTGTTCGGTTCGTTTACAGCCCTACTTGCACTCCTCCTTTCTCCTACACTTTCATCTTAACCATTGATTTGAAAAATGAATGGTTAAGATTCTTTCTCATCCTACTTAGGCAAAATAAACTTTTTATTTGATCTTACCCCCTGAATGCTTATTCCTATTTCTTATTTGGTCTTTAATTAAATCATGCTTACTAAAATGTAGGGCTGTAAACGAACCGAACGAACACGAACAAGACCTTGTTCATATTCGTTTGTTAAAAAATATATGTGTTCGCGAACCGTTCACGAACACTTATCGAACGAGATTTTATGTTTGTGTTCGTTTGTTAAGGAAATGAACTTGTTCGTGTTCGTTTGTGTTTGTTTGTTAATTTTAGGCAACGAACGTTGACGAACACAAATGAGCACAAACTAATGTTCATGAATACAAATGGAAATAAAAGAACACAAACAATCGTTCATGAACATAATATATAATACACTGACACTTATTAAATATTTAATTTGTTAGACTTTCGATATATTTAAATAAATATAAAAACTAAAAACACTAATGAACTATCAAACACAAGCGAACATGTTACCGAACGTTCATGAACATAAACGAACGAACGCAACCTCTGTTCATGTTTGTTCATTTAACTAAACGAAAGAAATTTTTTGTTCATGTTCGTTTGTTTAATAAACGAACGAACACAAACGAACTTCCCGCCGAACGGTTCACGAACAGTTCGCCGAACGTTTGGTTCGTTTACAGCCCTACTAAAATGGCTTGAAGACACCAAAATCGAAAAAAGAGAGTAGCACTAGAAGGAAGACTTTAAGCTAGACCTTTCACCACCTCAACAATGACACCCACTTTAGTTATAAATAGTTAGGATAGGCTCTAGTGCTCTATAAGGTTGTGTTTGTTTTTGCTTAAAGTGTCTTCAAAGGGCTTATGTCTGCGGGCGGGCAGACATAAGGGGTTAAAGACTGTTTGTTTTTTAAAAAAAAGAAGACCTGAAAGGGGCTTTTATTAGCTTAAAAAAAAGCACACATCTAATATCTTCAAAAACCAACAGATCTTCACATATACGCTCCCCAGACCCAGACAACTCCTTCACTTCCTCCCGCCGCCACAGATCGCCGGCTCCCACCATCACCGATCGAACTTCCACAGGTTCATCTTATCATCTTTCGAATCGTTTAATTTGTTCCGATTGTTTGCGGTTTTCTAGAGTTAGGGTTTCGGTTTGAATCGTTTTCTAGGGTTGGGGTTTCGGTTTAAATCGGTTTAAATCGTTTTCTGCTGTTATATTCATGTGGGTCTTGATATTTTTCTCATGGGTTATGCTTCAATTCGGTTGCTGTAGAGAGAGAGATCTGTGAGAGAGAGAGAGAGACCTGTGATGGCGGTGGTGTGATGAAGGAGGTGGTGCGGTGATGGTGGCGGAGGTGGTGCGGTGGTGGTGGCAGAGGTGGTGGCAGAGAAGGTGCGGTGGTGGTGGTGGTTGTAGAGAGAGAGAGTTTGTAGAGAGAGCAGAGAGAGAGCTTGTGTGTGAAGTTGTTTTTGAAGGAAAAAAACAAACCCTCTTCTCCTTGCAGACTGCAGACATTTGGACCACATCTTCTCTTGCAGATGCCTGCAGATGTGGTTCGCAGACTACAGACATTTTACATCTGAAAAAACAAACAGCACCTAAGTGTCCTGCGTACGCTAACCATATGTTCTTGGTTTAAAGGAGCATAAACCCAATACAATCTCGCAATTTCAAAGATTAGTACACATAATCTAAGCTTGAGAGGAATAGAAATGATAAACCAATAAAATATAACATTTTTATGGTCTAACGGGGTTTAACTTTTCACAACCCTCACCATTAACATCCAAATTCAAATGGTGACGACCACCGGTAGTAGTTGTTACGAAAAGCTGGTAAATAATCCCGCAATGTAGTGGAAGTATGTGCTCTGTGTTCACGCTAAGAAGACCCCTTTGATTTGTGATGGGCAACCCATATGGTAATTTGATGTGTCTACATAGATGTATGATCTCAAAGCTATTCATGGCCGTCTAGAAAACTATAAGTTGTCCGAAGAATAATAGTGTTAAAACTAAACAAAAGTTTGAAGGCTTAACCGCTCATACTTTTATAAGTTTATATATACTTTTATAAAAATATACAACATGAGTGAACTAGATTGGGCATGGTTATCCTAAATTTCCATTTTATTACTTTTAAGTTATTCTAATATGTCATCTAAAAACTTATAAAGTTATAAGACCGTTGGTAATGGTTAATGCCCCTTAAGGGACATTTTTTGCCACATCACCATTATAATGCTTCATGTAATGGTTAATGCTTCATAATGCCCTTTCATTGATTAGTTTCCTTATTTTTCTTTGTTATTGGGCATTATTTTAGAAATGCCCATCCCTCTTCATGTCCCTATAATGCCCATGAGGAATGGTGAAAGGGCATTATCAAAATCTTTCATACCCTTATAAAGCCCCATTACATATGGTCTAATGGGAAGCCACTTAGATTATTCAATTTCCAATTTAAACTCCTATATGTAATTATCAATTTATCATCATTGACAGCATCTACAAATCCAATATAGCTAATTTGAAACCATTTCTTCCGTTTTCATTAACCTCTTCATTAAAGGAAAATATCAAAGATAATTTTCATAGCCATAAAGCATTCATTCATAAATTACAATTTAGTAATTTACAACAAACAAGAGGGACTGAAAACAAAACTCAAAAGAAAATCAAAGGGCATGAAAGTAAAGTATTTTGGGCACCTTAAAAAACCAAGCGCCACAAGACAATTACACACATTAAACAAGACACAAATTTGTACAATTTCTTCCAAAAGTACTCACATGCTCCTAGAGGATCCAAGAGCTTTGACTGCGCCGGCTCTCAATACGAACTGGTGGTAGAAGGCGGCGATGGCGGCTCCGATCATCGGTCCCACCCAGAACAACCACTGCACAAAGTTCACATATTTGATTTACTTGTGTGACAAATTTTGATCAAGATGGTGCTAGCTAGACATGACATGAATAATAAAACTTACTTGGTCATCCCATGCCTTTTCTTTTCCGTACATGATGGCCGCACCAAAACTACGAGCCGGGTTGATTCCAGTGCCAGTGATTGGGATGGTGGCCAGGTGAACCATGAATACGGCAAATCCGATAGGGAGAGGTGCCAATACCTTAAAAGTTAAATAATAACAATTATATATGAAAAAAAAAGCATAAAGAGTATTGTATATATGTCACTACTAGAAAACTGGGCGGTTTTTTTTATACCAAATTTGTCAGAAGTACTTACGGGAACATGGGAATCTCTAGCATTTCTTTTGGGGTCAGTGGCGGAGAAGACGGTGTAAACTAGGACAAATGTGCCGATGATTTCAGCACCCAAACCGGTGCCTTTGCTGTAGCCATCTGCGAGCTCGTTGGCACCGCCACCATAAGTATTGTAGTAAGTCTTTTGGAAAGCTTTCACAAGACCGCAGCCGCATACGGCACCCAAGCATTGAGCCACAATGTACATGAATGCCCTCGGGAGTGTCACCTTTCTAGCCAAAAACAGCCCAAATGTCACCGCAGGGTTAATGTGTCCTCCTGGTCGAAATTCACCACAACATTATTATCAAATTAATTAACTAGTTAATAGATTATACTAAACTCTTAAGCATATAACTATCACCGAAGACATTTCCGTCAAAAATCTGTTGGTAACAGCTTTTACCGACGAGATTTCGTCGGTGATAGTTTGTCAGGAATATGACCGTCGGTAATTTAATTTCCAATACCGACAAATATTAGCGACGGATTGCCGATAGGCTTTTTAGCGACGAATTACCGACGCGTTGTAAAAAGTTGTAAATAAAATTGATGTTCACTAACATGATGACTTTAATTTTCCGTTGGTAAATGGTAATGCTCATTTGTTTAGTAGTGTAAAGGCGAAAATTTATCAACCTGAGATGCCGGCAGTGCAATAAACGAGGACGAAGATCATGCCACCAAAGGCCCAGGCAATACCAAGAATGCCAACACCTCCGCATTGGTCAGAACTATGGGCGGGGTCGGTCTGGGACTTGTAGCCAATGACAGTCAAGACAGTGATGTAAAGGAAGAGAAGGGTAGCAATGAACTCAGCAATGATGGCTCGGTAAAAAGACCACTTGGTGAGTTCCTCCGCGTTGAAGAGGTCAGCCGGGGGAGGGTCTTGGTAATCTTTTGCACCGTACTCATGCCCACCAACCTCAACGTCTTTGCCCATTGTTAGACTATAATATCAGTTAAGGGTACTAATGTATCTTGATTAATTACTAAGGGAAAGAAGGAATGGAGTGGTGGATGAGGAGAAAGCTAGTGAGAGTGTATTTATATACATAATATTTTGTCTTGTAACGTTTTTTTTTATAAAAAAAAAAGTACCCGTTATTCATCACTCTCACTCACCGCCGCCCATTCTATTTTTTATCATCCAATTACAACTAACTTTTATGCCACCTGGATTCCACTAGCCAATCAGTGATCAGAGTTGGTAAGGAGTTTTTTTTTTTTTTTTGCTAACCCAGCCAATCATTTTATAGCATTATCTTTACCGGAAAATAATTCATGGCTATAATTCCACCGTCCACCATACTATATTTTGTCTCTTGGATTACCGGTTATTTTATGTTTATATATCCAGGGGTTAGTGTTGTTGACACTTTTTGGATTAATGGGTTGAATTGTTGAACTTGAACACGGGCCGTTTAACCCATTTATCTAAATACGGCAAAACGGTTGGCGGGTGTAATCAAGATGCAAACATGTTGGAATAAACTGGCTAAAGGTTACCGATTCGACATGTTTAATTAACTAAACAAGTTAGTTGTCCGACTTGTTTAGATAAGCGAGCTAAACAGTAAAACAGATCAACATGAACACAACTAGTTTTATTAAACTCCGTAACCCGGACACGACCCCTTTATTAAACGATCTACATGTAAAAATCCAAAACCTAGTTATTTTCAAATTATGTTTCGGGCCATCTCAGAAATTATCATCCCTAATAATATATTAATGATGTGTTAAAAATGTATTTCTTGATATCTAAGACAAAATAAATGGGATTACCAAAGAGCAATGAAGCAACCGTTTTTGGATTTTGAGAAGCTATCTATCAGCGATTCAGCTTTCAAAGGTGTGAATATATTATTTGTTCGTACAGTTTATACCATAATTGAAAGTTTAAACACCCGAATTAACAATATGTTTTGCTTTGTGGATGGTTTATGATAGATGTGGACGGGTCACCGATGGGTTCTGATTTTCATACCTTAAAGGAAATCCCTATTACATAGCAACCACCAAAAACTTGTTAAATGGGTCAAGCGGTCGAAAGACAAAAGTTACCCGAAGTGTATTTTTATGTGGATTAAATGCACCAAAATGTGTCAAACTTGTCACCTATTTGAATTGTATGCAAGTATCTAACAAATTTCAAAAGTTCTTTTTTATAATAACCACCTCTTACAACTTACCTTTTGACATATTTTGGTAACATTTTGACAGCTACTTCAAGTGGTAAAAATGATGTCTGTGTTTACGACAAACAGAAAAAAAAAATACGAAAGTTATCTACATCATAGTTAAAATAGGTGATAAGTTAGATACATTTTGATGCAGTTAAACCTTTAATTTTATACAACCTCTTAAATCATTTTATTTAAAGGATTAGATTGTGGCATTATAAAAAGTTTCTAATCAAATGGCGAGTAAATTTGAAAAGAGGAAAATGCAAAGAACACGCAAGCCCGGCCCAGAATGAGTGAGAAGTGGTTGAATGATTAGGAAAACCATCAATGATTTGTTACCACCACAAGCTGTAAGCGATCCCATAAACGAATTCTAGTTCGTTACAGAAGAAACTGCAATAGAAATAGTAACAAAAAGTTATCTGTTTTGACCCATTACCTAACCCACTTATTTTTTAGCATGTTTTTTTACCATTTGATTCTAAATATAACTACAATTTTAATATAATTTATTGAGATTTGAGAGGTTCTCCTTATAGGATTCTTACTAGATTTGTTCATTTTTTGCATTTGTGCGTGTGTAAATGCAACGTTATCATATATAATACGTATGGCGACTCCCTCATCCTTTAAGATAATCAATCATCTGATAAAAAGGTCGAGCACGAGGCAAGGTACCAGGTTCCTGAAAAAGGTCCTCTTATTTCTTCAATTATCTGAAGTCTCATCTTAAAATTTGTTTCATGTTAAAAACTATCTTCCTGTTATGTTTGTAACCTGAAGAGATGATCCTTAGCTACTTGCAAGCCACCTTGGTCAAAACCGCTTTGACCTGAAGCAAACTGATTATTTTAAATGACCCATCTAGACTTTTGGTCCACAAAATAGATGATATAAACGGAGGAAAATGATATAAACTTGAGTTGTAAGACGGTCGAGTCGGGTGAGTTTGAGCAGGTCTAAACGGGGCATGTAAGCTGCAGGCTCGCTAAGACTTAACTCTCCACTTAAAATTAAGAAAAAACATATTAAATAAATGAGTTAATTATTATTAAGAAAAAACAATATTGTTACATTCATAATCACATATATTTTTTTGAAATAAAACAGTTTAGGGCTTAACATAGATATCCTGTTGGTTTGGGTTGATTTCATAATTTGTGGAATTCTATCTCATGCATCTGGTATGGTACCTTTAAATTGACCCATTTTGACCCAACCAGCCTGTTTTAGCCAGGCTTAGCGAAAACTATAAAGAAATGCCCAATGAAATCTATAAAAAACAAGAAGTACAAGAACATATCCGCATTCAGATTTTGCTTCATTACTCATTGTTTAGATTATATATCATTGGGCATTTCTTTATAGTTTTCGCTAAGCCTGGCTAAAACAGGCCGGTTGGGTCAAAACGGGTCAATCTAAAGGTACCATACTAGGTGCATGAGATAGAATTCCACAAATTCTGAAATCAACAGGATATCTATGCTAAGCCCTAAACTGTATTATTTCAAAAAGAGTAAACTGCCATTTTGGTCCCTGAGGTTTGGTCACTTTTGCCACTTTAGTCCAAAACTCAAACCTTTTGCATCTAGGTCCCTGTGGTTTCAGTTTTATTGTCATTTTGGTCCAAAAATGAAATCAGGTCATATTTGTCTTATAAAATCTTGCAATTTTTTCATTTTCCTCAGGGGCAAATCAGGTCATATTTGTCTTATAAAATATGGTATTTATTTATAAAAAAGAAATGATCATTTTGCCCCTGCGGAAAAGGACAAAATAGCAGGATTTTATAAGAAAAATATGACCTAATTTCATTTTTGGACCAAAATGGCAATAGAACTGAAACCACAGGGACCCAGATGCAAAAAGTTTGAGTTTTGGACTAAAGTGGCAAAAGTGACCAAACCACAGGGACCAAAATGGCAGTTTACTCTTTCAAAAAATATGTGATATAAATGTAGTAATATTGTTTTTTTTAATAATCAACTCATTCATTTACTATGTTTTTTTCTTAATTTTTAAGTGGAGAGTTAAGTCTTAGAGAGCCAGCTTACATGCCCCGTTTAGACCCGTTCAAACTCACCTGACCCGACCGTCTTGCAACTCTAGTTGATATCATTTTCCTCTATTTTGTGGTCCATAAGTCATGGTGGGTCATGAAAAAATCAGTTTGCTTCAGGTCAAAAGGAAGACAAAAACACACTTTTTCCAACATTAGTACTAAAAAAGGGTTAGTTTTATGCCACATTTGATGTAATTTATATGTTGCATTTTGCACACATCATATGTGATTGACGAGTATACACAAATAAAGAATGATCAGCCTGACTGCATTAGAAACCATTGTTTAGAAGAAATAAGCTCAACCGATGAAACCAAGCCCGTGGAGCTTGTTTCAAGCCATAAATAGCCTTGTTCAATTTGCAAACATGGGAGGGAAATTGAGTATCAACGAAGCCCTTGGGTTGTTCCATAAAGACATGTTCAGAAATATGGCCATGTAAAAAGGCATTGTTCACATCAAGTTGATGAAGATGCCAATTATTGATAACACTTAAGGCCAAGACAGTACGAACAGTTGTAGCTTTAACAACGGGGCTGAAGGTATGAGAGTAGTCAAGACCTGGTATTTGACTAAAGCCCTGAGCAACAAGACGGGCTTTGTGGCGCTCAATGGATCCATCAGATTTAAACTTAGTTCTGAAGATCCATTTAGAACCCACAACATTAGCGTTGTGCGGATGGGGAACAAGAGTCCAAGTGTTATTTTTAGTAAGAGCGTTGAACTCATCCGACATGGCTTTGAGCCATTTGGTATCCTTAGATGCACGACTTAAAGTAGTAGGATCATCAGTAGCAAATAAGGCACTATGCAAAGGAAATGCTTGAGTGTGAGCCAAATCAACATGATGACGAATCTTAAAAACCCCTGACTTGGCACGTGTCATCATAGGGCGAGATGGAGCGAGCGGAGGAGGAGTATTAGAGGGCGCTGATGTGTCGGCAGAGCTGGCCGTAGTCGTCGAGTCAGACGCCAGGTCAACGGGAGTTGACTGAGACTGAGATTGAGATTCAGGCCGAGCGGAATGGGAGTCGGACCCAGCCGGGACGCTGGTTGGGCCAGAAGAATGATCGGGTGGTCCAAAAGAAGGAGGCAGCGACCCACAATCGGTAGAGAGAAGATGTGGGTTTTGAACAGAAGAAGTGGATTGAGCAGATGGGCTAGGAGGCGTTGGTGGATCAGGAATATCAGCTTCACGAGTTGATGAATCAGTGGATTGGGTCTCAGTAGCTGGGCCAGGCATATGATAAGTATTTTGGGCTGGACAAAAGGGAATGGTAATAGGAGTATTTGGGCCAGGAGAAGCAACAGTGGGAGTTGTGATATTAGGTACAATAGGTTTTGATATTGTAGGTGAAACATCTAAAAAGGTTGTGATGTCAAGAAGATCAATGGTTTTAGTGGGAGAAGTGGAGGTATCAAGAGGATAATATAATTCATCAAACCGAGCACTTCGTGTAATATAGACGCAAGACGTAATGGGATCAAGGCATTTATATCCCTTGTATTTGGAACAATATCCAATAAACACGCAAGGAATGCTTCGAGGGGAGAGTTTGTGGGGGGAATATTCAAAAAATTTGTGATATAAATGTAGTAATATTGTTTTTTTTTAAATAATCAACTCATTCATTTAATATGTTTTTTTCTTAATTTTTAAGTGGAGAGTTAAGTCTTAGAGAGCCAGCTTACATGCCCCGTTTAGACCCGTTCAAACTCACCTGACCCGACCGTCTTGCAACTCTAGTTGATATCATTTTCCTCTATTTTGTGGTCCATAAGTCATGATGGGTCATGAAAAAAATCAGTTTGCTTCAGGTCAAGGCTGTTTTGACCAAGGTGGCTTATGAGATAATAATGCCACTGTGTCACGGCTCCTCCTCATAGACCGATAAAGTTTGATGCTTCACGGATAAATCCTTATATATGAAGAAAATGGGATGTTGTCATGTATACTGTTCCTATACCCGTGAAGAAGCAAGCACCCGTTTCTGTAACGAATCGCGTGGAAAAAAACTTAATAAGGATTTTCATTTCAAATCAAATTGAGAAAGATCTTTCAAGCATTATTCTATCACTAACTCTAGAGTAGAAGTTGAGAGAGAAAGATTGTTTGTATCAAGTGTTACCCTCTCAAGCATTATTCTATCACTAACTAACTAACTAACTAAGTTGGTCAAAAGTCTGTTAGAAGCTTTGGATATGGCAAAAGAACTTTTCAGTTAAATCAAACAAATTATGCTATAAAAAACGATCATTTTGTTTTCAAATACACCACCCACTTATTAAACTTCAGTTACGTTGCAAGTTTAACAATGTTTATATTAGATTTGCATGTGATCCGAAGTTCTTTATGAACTCACTTGTTAATTAACATTTATTTATATTTGAATACAAGTGAACTCGGATCCGATGAGAAAACCCGAACTTTTGCAATGAGTTTGGGGAGAAATTGAGAAAGAAAAATAATAGGATTTTACAAATTCAACACTTTTATTTGTTTTATTTTAGAGTAAACTGCCATTTTGGTCCCTGTGGTTTGGGCATTTTTGCCATTTTAGTCCAAATCTCAAACTTTTTAAATCTGGGTCCCTGTGGTTTCATCTTTATTGCCATTTTAGTCCAAAATTCTAAATCCCCCTTTTTTTTACTGTTCCAAAAAGTTTGAGATTTGGACTAAAATGGCAATAAAAGTGAAACCACAGGGACCAAAATGGCAGTTTACTCTTAATTTTGGACTAAAATGGCAATAAAAGTGAAACCACAGGGAGCCAGATTTAAAAAGTTTGAGATTTGGACTAAAATGGCAAAAGTGCCCAAACCACAGGGACCAAAATGGCAGTTTACTCTTTATTTTAAGTTGATTAATTACGTAGGATTAAAACAAATCAAAGGTGATGATATATTCTTGTGTTATCTATTTTTATAGTGTTTCCACTTTCAAAAAATCAACATTTGTTTCAAATATGAAATATAAAAATAACATATAGACCACATAACAATTATTTTTCACTTTCTATTTCTATTAGGTATACAAGGTCAGGATATAATAGGAAGTTTTTTTTTAGCTAAAAAGACTAGGAAGTAATCTTGACCATCAATTACTTTAATTAAGAGCTAAGATTAAATGAGTGAAATTTGAGAAAAAAAAAATAGGTATGTGGGTTTGTGTAGGGGCATTCTGGTCGAGTTTTTTCCCAAATGGGTGAAGGTGAAAAAATTATTTATCAAAATGGGTGATTTGAAAAATATTTACCAAAATATGTGTTTTTTTATTTACTTATTTTAACTAATATATTTGAAACTCTTTTCTTTTTATTTATCACTAGGTTATAACCCCGTGTATTACACGGGTTGAATAAATAAATTTTATATACTAAATAATAAAACAATTAATATCTTTAAAAACCTTCTTTATTGCACGAGTTGAGTAAATATAATTTTATATATTAAAAAATAAAAAGTTATATCTATAAGAACAATATTGTACTGGTTGAATAAATGTAATTTTATATACCAACTAAAAAAGTTATATCTTTAAAATCACGTGTATTACACGAGTTGAATAAATGTAATATTTGTTTACCAAATAATAAAATAATACATCTTTAAAAAACCTCATTTATTACACGGTTGGAATAAATGTAATTTTATATACCAAATAATAAAAAAAAATACATCTTTAAAAATATGTGTATTACACGGTTTGAATAAATGTGATTTTCTGTACTAAATAATAAAAAATATATATATCCTTAAAAAACCTCGTGTATTGTACGAATTGAATAAATCTAACTTTATACATCATATAATAAAATTACGATTTTGGCCCCGTGGTTATATCACTTTTACCCTTTTAGCCTAAAAAAGAATTTTTTAACATATAAGCCCCAACGTCTTTTTTTTCTAACATTTTTGGCCCCTTACGTCTTTTTTAACCTTTGTGGCCCCTAACATTTAATGGATGAGGTTAGTGTTAGGGGCCAAAAGGGTTAGAAAAGAAGACGTTGGGAGCTCAGATGTTAAAAAATAATTGGGCTAAAAAGGTAAAAGTGATATAACTACAGGGGCTAAAATCGTAATTTACTCTAAATAATATTATAAATGAGAAGAAGATTAAACTAAATAATAATTATCCATAAGATATTAAACTAAATAATATTTAATAGAAGGGTTATCTATAATTAATTATAAAAGATTAAATTAAAATAATAATTATCTATAAGAGATGCCCTAATATGATGACAAGTGTCCCCAAAGTGGTTTCTTTTATTATATAGTATAGATTCAATTAACCGGTTATATATATATATATATATATTTTATTTTTTTTATTCACTCACTATAAGTTATTTTCTTCATGATTAAACTAACTTATAAGTTTGAATGCAAAAAAAAAACAAATAGTTGATTGTCTGAACGTTTGAAAGCAAAAAGCAAATTAACAAACATCTAAAACTAAATTAAAACAAGTGAACTAAGGAGCATGAAAAAATAGCAAAGCAATTTATAAAACTTGACCCGTTCATGTCAAATACAAAGTAAAAACGACGAATAAAGTCAACTAGCTAGCGGTCCCAAAATTAAACACAAATTAAGATAAATATATTAAAACAATTCGACCCATTTAGGCATCCATTCTTTTAGGCTTAGAGGGACCCTTTTTATCCCGTTTTAGATCCGAATTTGGAAGTACTTTTTTCGTAGATGATGAGGATTGTGGCCAATATGCTTCATGAGGAACCAGGATTAACTCGGATGACCAAGTAGCACAATAATCTACAATTGAGTAACACTTATGAACATGTTGCCAAGTGTTTAATGAAAGTTTGGCACATGCACTCAAAACATGTGAACACGGATACTTATATATAGGGGTGTGCAGAATTCGTTTCGAATTCGAAATTCGTTTAAATTCGATTCGATTATCAAGAATTCGTTTCGATTATAAGAATTCGAATTCGATTCAATTCGAGTCAAGTAAATCGAATACGAATTTATAATTTCAATTCGATTCGATTCGAAATTCGAATTAAAATTATACATTTTTATTTATTATTTATATATATATAATACATATATAACTTTGATTAGGATATACTATAAATTATTTTCAAATTTTTTCCAAGTATTAAAATTACCCATTACCAAACCCACTATATGGCTCATAACTAAAACCTGAGTAACAAATCTATCAATAGATTTTTAAGCGTAAAAATGTTAATTTGTAATGTGGAGTGGTTATTCCCGACTTCTCGTTTTGAATTTTAGACTTGTGGTACTTTATTTGGAACTTTTTAATGTGATATCGTGTTTTATGGCTGCTTTAAAATTTATGTTTCATTATGAAAGTTTTTTTACATGTTTTTAAAGAATCTGAATTAAATCGAATTTATTCGAATTCGAATTTTTAATCGAATACGAATTGGGTTTTTTATTCGAATACGAATTCGGTAGGTTTTAATCGA
The DNA here is from genome assembly GCA_030545235.1 of Helianthus tuberosus. NCBI lineage: Eukaryota > Viridiplantae > Streptophyta > Magnoliopsida > Asterales > Asteraceae > Helianthus > Helianthus tuberosus. The sequence goes on along the minus strand of CM060371.1, from coordinate 31,632,554 downwards.
ATTCGAATCGAATACGAATTCAAGGAAAAATAAAAATTATTCGAACAATTCGATTCGAATAATTCGAAAATTCGATATTCGATGAACACCCCTACTTATATATCTCCCACTTACCACATGTGCAAGTTTTTTCTTCCAAATTAACTACTTGAACATTTCCCCCTTTTTGAGTTATTACCTCAAATATTCCTTTCTGCCTATTAAAAGATCTTAAAGAATGTGCCCCGGCTTTTGACATTGAAGCTGCTTGTTTTGCCAAATATGAGGTGTGTAGGCATCTCCATTAGCTTGAACTTACCATTTGATGTTTCATCTTCAATTCGGTTACTGCGTTAACCTGATGTATTTTGGTTAAAATCCTCGTTTTTGAATCAATTCAGTTACTGCGTTAATCTGATGCATTCTGGTTAAAAAAAAATAGCACAATTGTTAACATGAGTCAATTCGGTTACTGTGTTAACATGATGCATTCTGATTAAAAAAAATAACAAAGTTGTTAACATGAGGCAAATAGGAAATTGTGACAATGAAAAAAAAAAACACCACAAGTCATGAAGATAAAACAAAAAAAAAAGCAAACAACATATATCAAAAAAGCAAACATATACAGTGAGTGAATTGAAAAAAAAAACATAAATGATTAATTGAATGATAAATAAAAAGAAAAGAGTTACAAATATATTAGTTAAAATAAGTAAATAAGAAAAACACATATTTTGGTAAATATTTTTCAAATCACCTATTTTGATAAATAATTTTTCCACCTCCATCCATTTGGGAAAAAAACTTCATTCTAGTCAATCCAGAGCAATAGTTTATCTCTCCTCCAATTTCCTCCAATTTTTTAAATCTTAATAACTCTTTCATACGACATTATTTTTTTATCTTTAAAACAAGTATACTATTGCTAAATTTCGAAAAAAAAATCGAAACCCCAGTTGCATAAAACACAATGGACAAAAAACGTAAAAAATGATTTTTTTTCTAAAACCCAATAGACCAAAAACACAAAGAAATGTCTCATTTCTAAAACGCAATGGCTAGAAAACAAAAAGAAAAGTCTTATTTCTAAAACGCAATGGACTGAAAACACATAAAAATGTGTTTTACCTAAAACTCAATGGACTAAAAACACTTCAAAATGTGTTTTTCTAAAATGACCAAAAAACACATAAAAATGTTTTTTTTTTCTAAAACGCAATAGCTTAAAAACACAAAAAAAAATGTTCTTTTTAAAACGCAATGGACTAAAAACATATAAGAATGTGTTTTACCTAAAACACAATGGACTAAAAGCACTTCAAAATGTGTTTTTCTAAAACGCATTGGACCAAAAAACACATAAACATGTGTTTTCCTAAAACGCAATAGATGAAAACACAAAAGAAAGTGTTTTTTTTTTTTTTTTTGTAAAACGCAATTGACTAAAAACACAATAAAATGTGTTGTTTCTAAAACCCAATGGACTGAAAATACAAAAAACGGTGTTTTTTCATTACTTTGTAAAACGCAATGACTCAATTCAAAAATCTAGATCGTAAAAATGCAATTCAAAAATTTCTTACATAGATCGAAGCCGATTTCTTCAGATTTCTTCAACGATTGACAAAATTTGATTGTTAGAAACACTTATCAACGATCGAATCATACGAATCGAGTGATTCGCTTCAAAATCACGGGAAAAATGATATATTGTATGAAATTAAACTGGGTTTCTTCAAAAAGGTTGAAAACACTATAATGTAGTGATTATTGAGATAGATTAGAAAGTGAAGAAAATGTTGAAGATGATGGGTTTTGAAAATGGTGGATTTTGAAGTTACAAAAAGAAGAGGGGGGAAAATTGGATAAAATTGACTAAAATACCCTTGCTCTTTATTTTAAATTTTGTCGCATGTCATAATCATATTGCTTCATATCCTTCCTAACCAAAATAAACTTCCTATTTGATCCTCTCCCTAGCTAAATGTAAATCCGCCCATGCTTCTAACTAACGAACATGAACAAGAAAATCAATTTGTTTGAATGTTTGTACTAATCTGTTATTTACTTAAAGTTAAATGAACAAATATGAACAAACCCTGTTTTTGTTCCTTCAATTCGTTTATGATCCATATATTTTGTAATGCTCTTGCCTCTACTCGATGTGTTAATGTAAATCGTTCATATAAACCGAACCCCTCGGATTTACTCGATTAAGCTTAGGTAGGTAGATGTCATGTAAAGCATTTCAAGTGGGCCCATAGCCCAAATAGAGTTTATCCACTTACTAGGCCCTATCAATTTTAGTCACTCCACAAGTTTACCTTATATGATTGGACCACGTGTCACTCTACAGGCGATATCTCAATAGTTTGGCCTCTTATAGAAAGTTAAAAATTAGAAGAAACAACATCGAGTTCTCTTACGCAATCGTTTTGGACCAAAGTCGAAAAGTACCAATGTTATGGATAAGTTTGATCTAGGCTTCTAGTTTTATAGACATTATATATTTATATTATATATTAGCAGCTGAATAAAAAAACATTGATGGTATGATTATTTTACGCTCCGTTTGCGGTATGCGCATATAATATATATGTGTGTGGGCTATGTGGGGCAAAAGTGAAAGTGCACTAATTTTAATGTTATTTTACTAATTTCGTGAAAATAACGTTAAAAGCTGAGGACGGTTAATCATGCATCATGTGGTGGCGTTGATAGCTGAAAGACAAAAGGGTACATGCACTAATCGGTCTTTGTCCCGATTGCTGAGTGTTATGTGCCTTATGTCTAAGGCTTGATGCAAAACCTACTATCGAGCCGGGTGTCTAACTAGAAACAGTCTCTCTATTCTTACGGGTTAGAGGTAAGACAGTCTACTTCTTACCCTTCTCAAATCATCGCTTTGCTTTGCTATTCCTTTGAGTATGATGATGATCCTTGATGGTATGATTATTTCAGAATAGCTTATTTATTTTTTAAAGTATTGAAAATGGTCATGTTTTCTTTTTCTTTTTGGTTTTGTGATTTAAAAATATGATATTAATAATTCATTTAGTATTTGCTTTTTCTCCTTGTCACTATCACTCACCTTTTATGATAGCATTTAGAGATGTAATTATCTTCCTCATGTTTCTTATCACTTGTAAAGATCAAATCATAATAACCACAATTATGTATCTAAGTAATCTAAGAGTCTGAAATAATCAGGATTGATGGATTCCAAAGATGAGTTCAAACACAACTCATGCATTTATTTATGTCATTACATCAACCTTGACCCAAATACGTTAAAATACACCGTTTTTGAGTCAACTCAGTGACGTCTCTGAGAATTCACGTACCCTGTTCGAGCTCGAAAAATGTGCCCATATGCTTTAACGAAAATTGTTTTTTTTTTTTTGTTTTTTTTTTTAGAATCGTATTAGTATTGGGTTGGGCCCAATAAACCTAATGTTAAGTTGGGTAAATTATAAAGCATAAAAAAAGTATTTGATAATGGGCCTCTATATTGATTTGTATGTGTTTACAATGTTTTTTAAATAACATATATATATCGAAAAACAATTTAAATCATGTGTCCCTCGAAGCGAAAGTCCTCCCCGCACACCATAGGAGCCGCCCATAAGTCAACTGATTAATATTAATTTCAAATGAGTAAACTGCCATTTTGGTCCCTGTGGTTTGGGCACTTTTGCCATTTTAGTCCAAATCTCAAACTTTTTACATCTGGGTCCCTGTGGTTTGCATTTTGTTTCCAATTTAGTCCAAAACTCAAAATATCTCATTTTTTACTGTTTTAAGGTCCCTTTTTTGTCTTTATCTGCAGGGGTAGTTTGGTCATTTTAATTTACTCTTTTAATAAATTAAAACAAAATTAATTATATATATATAGACATTCACACACATACCCATCTCTCTCTCAAATACCCACTGCCACTGCCGATGACCTACACCTCCACCTCCATCTTCGATGACCTGCATCCACACAAATACCCACCGCCGCCACTACCTCCACCTCCATCTCCTGTGACCTACATCCCATTTTAATCTTCATCTATACACCCACTTTCACCACCGGCAAAATGGCTCAAGAAAACGAGGCCGGCTGGTTCCGTAGTCGCCGCCGGATGGTTCCGTCGCCGGCGGTTCCGTCGAGTAACACCACCACTGACACCATCATTAACATCAGCAACCGTCATCGTCTTCATCAGAAACATACAAGAAAACGAGGAACTGGGAGGAGTGCTTACCGGGGAACTCTTTTGTTTTCGGAGATCGGCTCCGCCGTCGACATAGCCGGCACCCGACGCCACCCCCACAGCACCGCCGGCTGTGGGGTCCTGCTACTGCCACTGCCACTGTGTGTCGTCACCGGCACCGGAACCCTCGTCGGTTCTTGTCGTCGCCGGACTTGAAGGAGAGGGATTGAGAGGTTGGAAGGGTATAAGGTGGAAGTGGGTTTAGGGGTGTTTTGCAGGAGGAAAGGGGCTGCCGGTCGTCACCATGCGCCGCCGCGCTGGTCGGAGATCGAGAGGTTGGGGGTGGATGTTGATAAACTCAAAAAGGGTAAATGTTTGTATGTGTGTGAATGTATGTATGTATGTATATATATATATATATATAATTAATTTTGTTTTAATTTATTAAAAGAGTAAATTAAAATAACCAAAATGCCCCTGCACTAAAGGACAAAATGATCAGTTTTCAACAGTCAAAATAGAGGGTTTTTGGATTTTGGACTAAAATGGCAACAAAATGCAAACCACAGAGACCCAGATGTAAAAAGTTTGAGATTTGGACTAAAATGGCAAAAGTGCCCAAACCACAGGGACCAAAATGGCAGTTTACTCTTTACAAATAGAGTAACACATGATGTATTTCCTTATTTGTATATTGAAACAAGAGTTAACTGCCATTTTAGTCCTTGTGGTTTGGGTCATTTTGCCAGTTTAGTCCAAAGGTTTCATTTTTAACCTGTGGGTCCAAAAAGGTTTCACAGTTGCCATTTTAGTCCACTTGGTTAACTTCATCCATTTTTTCTGTTAACGAGAAGGCCAATTTGGTCATTTTGTATGTAATTCTGTTAACTAAAAGGGCAATTCAGCCATATAAAATGACCGAATTGGCCTTCTCGTTAACAGAAAAAATGGATGAAGTTAACCTAGTGGACTAAAATGGCAACTGTGAAACCTTTTTGGACCCACATGTTAAAAATGAAACCTTTGGACTAAACTGGGAAAATGACCCAAACCACAGGGTCTAAAATGGCATTTAACTCTTGAAACAATAAATAAAACTATAAGTACCGTGTTACAATGTTTTGATATTTAACATAAAAAAATTAACTTTTTATTGGTATCGGTAAATTTGATATTCGTCTTTTTATTCTATTTATTGAAAGGTTTAAACAAATTAGAAGTCCTAGTATCTATACTATATAATAAAAGAAACCAACTTTTGGACACGTGTCATTCATTGAAGGTATTCTTAAATTTATATTTATCTAAATAAATAAATAAATAATAAATTAATATTAAATCTTATCATACTTTAATAAAATATTATCCTCAAATCTAAATTGTTAATTTAATATATTTTTAAAACAAATACTTCTCTTATCTACTTATCTTATATTAAATATATAAATAATAAATTAATATTAAATGTTATCCTAATTTAATAAAGGGGAATTGGTTTTTAATAAACCAACCTTTGCCAAATTGGTAATTAATAATCCAACCTACAGACTTGGTATGTAATAATCCTACGTTTTAACTTGTTGGTACTCAATAGACCTCCGTTAGTTTTTTTTAACTCAAGTTAGTTTTTAAGTTTTATTTATTACACAAACAGTCCCTGTAGTTATAATTTACTAGTTTTAAGTTTTATTTATTACACAAACAGTCCCTGTAGTTATAAAAAAATTCATAAAAATCAAAAAAATTCAAAAAAATTCTAAAAAAATCAAAAAAATTCTAAAAAATTCTAAAAAATTCATAAAAATAAAAAAATTCTAAAAAATCAAAAAAATTCTAAAAAAATCAAAAAAATCATAAAAAATCATAAAAATTCAAAAAAATAAAAAAAACTCTAAAAAATCATAAAAATTCTAAATGGACCTCCGTTTTCGACCAGGACCGTTTCGACGCGTACCGTTTAGACCCGGACCGTTTCGACCCGAACCGTTTCGACCCGTACCGTTTCGATCATGTAAGGCTAGTTTAGTCATTTTACCTAATAATTTAAAGTATTTAATGGAAAAAGAAAATACATATTAAAACTTATAAAAACAAATATAAATATACATCCCCACCACCACCAGCAGTTCCATCTCTCTCAGTCTCTTACCTTCACCCTCTCTAACACCAGAACCACCAAAGACCACCACCTTCCGATGCCTGAAACCGCCTTACCCCTACGAATTGAAAGCAAACCCCAAATCTCTAAACCCTATATCTATTTGTGTGGCGGTTGTGTTTTCAAACGAAAACTATAGATCTATGTGGAGAGAAGACAGAGAGTTTTAGGAGTGAGAGGGGGCGGGGTTGTGGTGTGTTGTTGCCGGAGAAAAAAAAAACGATTACACTAGATGGATGTGTAGAGGAGACAGAGAGTTTCAGAATTGAAAGTAAACCCCAAATCTGTCACGACACCATCACCGGCTTCACCAATAGACCCACGACCACCTCTTGCGTCCTCTGTTTCCACCATCACGAATAACTCTACCAGTCGAATTATATCTGCACAAGCCCAGATCCCCAATGCTCCACAGCTTGAAAATCCCCAGATCCCCAATGTACCTTTGAATCTGAGTGGTTGTAGTTTTGTGGTGTTTTATTTTCAAGTGGAGGTACCCGAATGAACACTGACTACATCAAGAAAGTTATGCAGAGCATCTATTTTGATTGTTGTTTTGCTTTTTTGAATTTTATTTAATTGGATGGAGGTGGTGGTGTGGTGTGGTGGATGGAGGTAGTTTGAGGTTTATTCACGGATATGCAAGTCGGTTCGGGTCGAAATGATTTTTTTGATTTTTTTAGAATTTTCAAGTCGGTCCGGGTCTAAACGGTACGCGTCGAAACGGTCCGGGTCTAAACGGTACGCGTCGAAACGGTCCGGGTCGAAAACGGAGGTCCATTTAGAATTTTTATGATTTTTTAGAGTTTTTTTTATTTTTTTGAATTTTTATGATTTTTATGATTTTTTTTATAATTTTTTTGATTTTTTTGAATTTTTTTGATTTTTTTAGAATTTTTTTGAATTTTTTTGATTTTTATGAATTTTTTTATAACTACAGGGACTGTTTGTGTAATAAATAAAACTTAAAACTAGTAAATTATAACTACAGGGACTGTTTGTGTAATAAATAAAACTTAAAAACTAACTTGAGTTAAAAAAAACTAACGGAGGTCTATTGAGTACCAACAAGTTAAAACGTAGGATTATTACATACCAAGTCTGTAGGTTGGATTATTAATTACCAATTTGGCAAAGGTTGGTTTATTAAAAACCAATTCCCCTTTAATAAAAACATAATTTTTTTATTATTTTGTATACAAAATTATGTTTATTGAACTCGAGTAAAACGCGAGGTTTTTAAGGATATAATTTTTTTATTATTTGGTAGATTTTTCAACCCGACTATACACGGGTTTTTTTTAAAGATATGACGTTTTTAGTATTTGATATATAAAATTACATTTATTTAGGATATAATTTTTTTTTATTATTTGGTAGATTTTTCAACCCGACTATACATGGGTTTTTTAAAGATACGACGTTTTTAGTATTTAATATACAAAAATACATGTATTTAATCTGTGTAATATACATGGTTTTTTATAGATATAACTCTTTTTTTATATCTATTCAACACGTGTAATATACGGGGTTTTTAAGGATGTAATTTTTTATTATTTGGTAGATTTATTCAACCCGATTATACACGGGTTTTTTTTTTAAGATACGACGTTTTTAGTATTTAGTATACAAAATTACATTTATTTAATCTGTATAATACACATGGTTTTTAAAGATATAACTTTTTTATTATTTGATATAGAAAATTACATTTATTTAACCCGTACAATATACAAGGTTGATAAAGATATAAGTTTTTATTATTTAATAGAGTAAAATGCACGGATAGTCCCTGTGGTTTTGCAAAGTTTCAGCTATAGTCCCCAGATTTTGGAAATTACACTCATAGTCCCTGTGGTTTGACAGTTTGTTACGCGGATAGTCCCTGGAGTGGATGGGGGTTAGTTTTCTCCGTTAAGTCCATGTAAAATTACAAAATTACCCTTAATGATATAATACAAAAAAAGTAGAAATTATACTTCATCTTCAACCTCTATCCACCACCATCACCCTCCACCCACCACCGAGAGCCTCCTCAAACCTGCACCATCACCGCCACCACCATCACCTTCCACCCACCACCGATAGCCTCCTTAAACCTGCACATTCACCGCCACCACCATCACCCTCCACCGACCACCGACAGCCTCCTCAAACCTGCACCATCACCGCCACCACCATCACCCACCACCGACAACCTCCTCAAACCTGCACCATCACCGCCACCACCCTCTACCATTAAACAGTATACAACTTTTTCAGCCTAAAATCTGCAACTAAAACAACTTTTTCAGCCTAAAACAGTAAACAACATAGGTTTACCTTGTCGCCGTAAATTGTCTGAACCACCACCTCCACCATGGCTACCAACCTCCACCCTGAAACAACCGGCCATATCTACCAACCTCCACCTTGAAACCCACCATCGTTGCACCACCTCCAACCTAAACCCTCCACCGTCGCACCACCTCCAACCTAAACCCACCATCGCCTTCACTCGACCACCAGAACCACCACCTCGTTCTTCTCCGTCATCTCCTTCATCTTCACCTGCAAACACCCTCACCACCACAACATTCATCTGCAAACACCACCATCGCATTCATTCGACCACCACAACCAACGCCTTCACTCGCCCACCACAACCATCGTATCAAACCCCCAAATTTAAACCCACATCAAAGTAATTCCAATTGTTGTAATTCAAAATCAAAGTATCAAACCCCAAAATTCAAACCCAAAATTGAAGCCCTGAAACCCCCCATATTCAAACTTGGTTTCAGATCTCGACAAACCAGTGGTGCAGGGTTGCTAGATTTGTGTTGGTAGTGGTGATGACTACGGCGGAGCTGCTGATTGTCGGATTTGAAGCAGGCGGTGGTGGTGTGGGGTTGGTCGTGGTGGTGTGGGGTAGGTGGTGGCTGGTGGTGTTGTGGGGGGTGGGTGGTGGCAGGTGGTGGTGCTGGTGGCGGCAGGTGGTGATGGGGGTTTGCCAGGGAGAGAAAGAGAGAGCCATGGTGGAAAAAACCTGGTCTATGTTCATATATATATGTTTTATATATTTAATACTTGATTTGTTTATTTTATTTTATATTAAGGGTATTTTAGTCATTTCACACCAACTTAACTGAGAAAACTAACCCCCATCCACTCCAGGGACTATCCGCGTAACAAACTGTCAAACCACAGGGACTATGAGTGTAATTTCCAAAATCTGGGGACTATAGCTGAAACTTTGCAAAACCACAGGGACTATCCGTGCGTTTTACTCTATTTAATATATAAAATTACATTTATTCAACCCGTGTAATACACGGGGTTCTAACCTAGTTACAATGTAATTCAAATACAAGTCACAATAATGTAAGATTAAAGAAATACTATAATATATTTATTTGCATTGATTGATTTAAGCTCCATACAAAAGATCCAATTCTATAATTTTTAATACTTTCAATTTATAATCAAGAAAAATGTGTTAGTCATTTTGCAATATTAATAATATTGATTGATTTTAATTATTTTGGTATTTTGTTGATATAATAACATGCATTAAACATTATATTATGTTTTCACATCTTTAATAGAGACATTACGATATGAATAGAAAATCTACCATCAATATTTTTGTTTTCATAATAGTATATCTTTATTTTAAGAGTAAACTGCCATTTTGGTCCTTGAGGTTTGGTCACTTTTGCCACTTTAGTCCAAAACTCAAACTTTTTAAATCTGGGTCCTTGTGGTTTCACTTTTATTGCCATTTTGGTCCAAAAATGAAATCAGCTGATATTTGGCTAATAAAATCCTGTTGTTTTGTCCTTTTCCTTAGAGGCAAAACAGTCAATATAATTTTATTATAACACATTATTAATTAAATTAATGAAATCAGCTGATATTTGGCCATTTTGCCCCTAAGGAAAAGGACAAAATAACATGATTTTATTAGTCAAATATTAGCTTATTTCAGTTTTGGATCAAAATGGCAATAAAAGTGAAACCACAGGGACCCAGATTTAAAAGGTTTGAGTTTTGGACTAAAGTGTCAAAAGTGATCAAACCTCAGGGACCAAAATGGCAGTTTACTCTTATTTTAAACTAGTAGTATTTAATTTGTCTATCAAAGAAACTCTCATCGAAAAAAAGTGAAACTTTTTGTTTGGAGTAAAAATTGTTATATGTATTGAAATATTTGATAAAATAACTGTAGCTAAAAGTATAAGATTATATAAAAAGACATACAAATAAACCTTAATACAATAAACATAACGAGTTTATAGGACCCGCGCATTGCGGCGGAAACATTATGCAAAAAAAAGACGTAAACGTGTTGAACGACGCTCGCACGTTGTATCATGTTAACTCGCAAAATACAGACCTATACTAAACGGAATTTTAATAATCTGAAAGTTTGTTAAACCGAAAAAAATAGAAGTAAAATCGATACGTAAATGTTATGATTAACAGTAAAAGTATATTTCTTTTATTTCATCAACTTTACTCGATTATCTCAGGAAGAAAGTAAAATATATCTTGTAAAATTGTACAAAAAGAAAAAAAGATTAGTAGATACCACATGACATCCGTCGTCGAACACTTAAATTAAATAGTGTTATGTGAGAATACTTTTTTTTTCTTAAGGTTAGTAAAGAATGAGTAATTTCATGAATCAATAACCAATTTTTTTTTTTTTATACCATATTCATATTCAAATGATAAAACTTAATGTTATACAAAAATATATTGTTGTAAATATTAATTTTTCTTGAGTAAAAAAAAAGAAAAAGAAAAATAGACTAAGAAAAAAATATATCGTTGCAAATATTAATTTTTCTTTAGTAAAAAATAAAAGAAAAAGGAAAATAGACTAAGAAGAGGAAGGTTGTGAAGAAGTATTTAAAAAAACAAAGTAAGTTTTCTAGTTTTTTTTAATGGTAAACTTCATTAAGACAGCCGGCCCACCTCAAACTGATGCGCCAAAAAACAACCAACTTACATAATTACAAATTTACACCAATTAAGCCATGACAGATTTTTAAACTTAGACCTCTTTTTGAACCATAAATAACCTGACACTTTCACCTCACTAATAATGTCATCCACTATAATCTCCTTGTTCTCGAACCTAGCTTTATTTCTAGCTTTCCAAATATTCCAAACCGCGATCCTGACTATGCCTTTGAAAACTTCCTTTTTAACTGCGGCTAGGCCCACATGCTTGTGGATCTCCAAGATATCTTTGAATCCGAAAAACAGGTTTTGAGTATTACACCACCTGCTTATATGGTTCCAAACCACCGAAGCAATGTAGCAAGATGAGAAGATATGTGTAACCGAATCGTCCTCATCCCTGCATAGAACACACGACTCCTCCTGAACCTCAATGTTTCTTTTTTTCAATGCTTCCACCGTCGCTATTTTATTCATGGCCGATCTCCACATAAATATATTGCACTTTTCGGGTATCCATTTACAATCTTCAATCGGCTCCCGCGTATGAGAGTTATGCTGCCCAGCTTTGTTCAGAAGCTTTTTAACTGCTTTCACACTAAACTCCTTGTCATCGGCACCTATCCACTCCCAAGTATCAGTTCTTTCAGCAAGAGTCACTTGATTCAACCTACCACATAAGTCTGCCAACTCGTTAACCTCAACCCCAGCCGCGATAGGTCTGGCCCAGGCCCAAACAAAACTGGAAAACAGACCGCCGCCGACAGTCCGAGCGTTGAACCGGTCCACCACCTTGCACCTATTCTCCTTTTCAAGCTTGAACAATTCGGGAAAACTACTTTAAGAGGCTCGTTGCACAGCCACGGATCCAGCCAGAACGAAGTATTAGCCCTGTTTCCAACTTTGCTTCTAAAAAAATGTCTTAACGGACGTCCTTCCACCGTTGTTTTAGAGAGGACTTTCGCTATATTGCACCAAACCCCACCCATCGATCTTCTATATGGAAGAAAATCCCAATTAAGCCTCGTGTTGTGAATGGCTTCCACTACCCTGACCCACAACTTGTTCTTTTCCACCTTTAGTCTCCACCCCCACTTGGATAGGAGCGACACGTTGATATTTTTAAGCTTACTCAAGCCGAGACCACCCTGATTTTTCGGAAGAGTAACCGTATTCCAAGCCACCCAATGAAGCTTCTTATTGCCCTCATTCCCTCCCCACAAAAACTTTCGAATTTTAGCTTCCAAATCGACGATCACTTTACTCGGAGCCTTGAATAAGGAAAAATAATAATTTGGGAGACTTTCGAGAACGGATTTTATAAGCACAACTCTTCCCCCGATCGATAATAAAGAGGCCTTCCAACTGGACAACCGAGCATCAAAAATCTCATACACCGGGCTCCAATTGGCAACCCGGTTCATATTCGCGCCTACTTTAAGCCCAAGATAGCTAAAAGGAAACGAGCCTACTTTGCAACCGATTAGCGAAGCCATCGTACCAAGATCCTCCGCTTCCACGCCCATACCGTAAATGTTCGATTTGTCTAAATTGATTTTAAGCCCCGAGCACAAGTGAAAAATTCTCAAAATACGCACCACATTGAGAATACTTTCTTCCGACCACTCCCCTAAAATGATAGCATCATCCACCTAAAATAGATGAGAAATAATGGGCCCATTATTAGGCGTTTTCACTCCATTTATAAGACCTTCCGACTTTTCCTTATCAAGCATACACGAAAGAACATCCATCACCATAATAAAGAGAAACGGAGATATAGGGTCTCCTTGTCTAAGACCCTTGAAACATTGAAACTCGAACGTAGGCGACCCGTTGACAAGCACCGAAGACCGGGCGGATTTAAGAATACCTTTGATCCAAAGACACCAACGCTCGGGGAAACCCTTTTTAATCATAGTGTCAAGGAGGAAATTCCAGTTTACGTTATCGTAGGCTTTCTCGAAATCTATTTTGAAGAAAAAACCTTTTTTCTTGAACTTTTTACCCCACCTATATATCTCGTTAACCATAAGGGGCCCGTCCAGAATGAAGTTACCTTCCAAAAACGCAGATTGGGAGTCAGACACTACTGACCCGATGACCTTCTTCAACCGATTCGCAAGGACCTTGGAAACTACCTTGCTAATGATTCCAATGAGATTTATCGGCCTATAGTTTTTTAACTCAACAGGATCTTTTATTTTGGGGACTAATGCTATAAAGGAGGAGTCGCTGCCCACACTAAACTCCCCATTGATGAAAAAAGAATCCATCACCTCTTTACAGTCTTTCTCGAACAAATGCCAAAAAAAAATTATAAATCTCATATTTAAGCCGTCCGGACCGGGCGACTTATCACTACCGCAATCTGCCACCGCGGCTTTGATCTCCTCCGCCGAAAACTGCTGAACCAAATACATCCTGTCCGATACCTCCAGGACCTTCGAATATTCACAAAAGACCTGAGGCCTAACCGTCCAGTCTTCCTTGAACCGGTTACGGAAAAACATCATAATTTCTTTTTTCACCTTCGTAGGTTTCGAGACCCAACTCCCGTTAATGGTCAGCCCTGGGATTTGGTTCGAGGCTTTCCTAAGGTTAACCAGGGAATGAAAAAATTTAGTGTTTACATCGCCATCCGAAGCCCAACTGACTCTAGCTCTTTGCTTCGCCTCCGAACAATTTTTCATATCCATATCCATAATAACTTTTTTGTTCTCGACCAGAGCCCATTCCTCCTTTTCGTTCAATTCCCTATCTTCCATGCTTTTTTCCAACACTTCCAGCTCTTCCAATGCACAAGAATACGCTTCACCCTCTTTCTTTAAATAATTATCCCGCCATTCTTTTAACGCCTTCCTAATCCTTGCAAATTTAGCCGATAAACAGCTGTCAGGCAGACCAAAATATTCACCGAAGTTAGCTGCTTGTTCCACAGTTTCGCTAAAACCCTTTTTACCCATCCAAACATCAAACACCCTGAACGGCTTCGGGCCATAATTCTTGTCCCCCACCTCCAGAATAAGCGGGCAGTGATCCGAGTATAAAAAAGGTAACGCCCTAAGGGAAGCACTCGGCCATTTGCTAAAGAACTCCGGGCATACCAAGATTCTATCAAGCTTACTCAATTTCTTCCCCCGTTGTCTCTCACACAAGTGAATTTGAACCCCTTCATATCATATTCAAGAAGATTATCTTGGGCTATGAACTCGTTGAAATTTTTTGCACAAGTCGCTTTGAAACCATAATTCTTTCTCTCCGACGCACACCTAACCGCATTGAAGTCCCCAGCCACTACCCATTTTCCATCCAAACCTCCCATGATGACAGTGATTTCATTCCACAGGCCAATTTTGCCCTCGTATTTTGAGGCGCGTACACATTGATGATATTTAACACATCCCCACTGCCTTTGTGTAACACCTCGTAAAATCATGTCCAATAAAATCAAGACACGTGTCATGAACTTTAAACGTGTAACAAATTGATTACGAGGGACTAAAGTTGACAAACAAAGAAAGTATGTGTGTAAAAGGATTCAAAGTGTCAACATTTGATAATTTTGCCTTTCAACAACCCCACACGATGTTTATACCCTTAAACAAATAAATCATGAATCGTATGAAACTATTTGTGGAAGAAAGTGAAAGCTTACAAGACGCGAGGGTTAAATGTGTCAACATGTTTAAATAATACCTCTGAGTGACCTTGTAACGAACCTGGAGCCTTGCAATGATTAATTATGCTCCCAAGAATAAGTGATAAAAATTTCACAAGGTTTCGATATCGTATGAGGAAAATACGTTAACTTTCGTAATTAAGGGGTTAAAAGCGTCAACAAGGCAAAACTTGTGTTTTCGGCTATCATTTAACGAAACCGGACCTAACGATGTTTGGTTATATCTTATGGATCATCAAAATATAAGTTATATGGGTTAAATGTGCCTAAAATGAAAGATTTTACGCTTTAGAAGGTCCAGGGGTGAAAGTGTCAAGTTGGAAACTTGAATTGCTGGTCACCAGGGTGGTGGCGTCGCGCCACAGGGTCCCCCTTCTGCCGTGGCGCAGCGCGGCGGCGTTATCTGGGCAGATTTCATGCACAGGGGCAGGTTCTGAACTCTTCTTCACCATTGCATGTTTATTTCGATTCTAGTGGCTGTTGCTGGTATTGTAAAACCCCCTAAACACATGTATGCTCCAGATTATATTAGGGGACACCTGTAGCAATCCAAGATTCATCCAAAAACCTATATAAAGGGGCAAAATTTGGCAGCCATTCTCACTTGCAAACTCAATTCATACTCTCAAGCATTACTCCCAAGCTTTGGAGCTTTTAAATCACTCTCTGGAGCATCCTACTTTGGAAGGAAGCTCTATTAGTCTCAATCTTCATGTTAAGGACTCTTGTAAGTGTACCTAGCCTCTGTAATTAAGTTTTCATTAGTGTAATGACCGAAAGTCAAAGTCGACGTAATTCTGCTTTGACTTTGTGATTAATCACAAACGGTCCAGCCATTATTCGAATTGAAAGTGGCTATGAGTTGGTAATTATGTAGGTAATAAACCCTTAAAAGGGCACCTACTGATTTTCACTCTAACTTGGTCAATTGTCGGGTCAAACTTATTAATAAAAAGTCAACATAATCAATTTTTGCAAATAAATTCATAACTGATAATGTAGAAGTTATGGAACATGTTTAAACACTAAAATAACTTGGTAAATAATATAAGAACATGTTTAGGCATGTTCAACCCGACAATTCTGAATTTAGGCTCGGTTCGCAACCGAAAGTCGCAAAAGTAGACTTTTGCTTTGACTTTCAGTTCTGACCCAATTAGCTTAGTTTTAGACATGCCTTAGGTTTCCTTTAGGACCATATTACATGTTAGTATAACCCTCTGAGATTATACAATATGGTTCCTTTGAAATCCGAATCATTTGCATGTTTCCGTTAATTGCTTAAAAGTTGACCATTATGCCCTTTTGATATAAAAACGAGATTTTTGTAAATGTGAGAGGAAAAAAACTTTTATTACTGATTTATGAACGTGTCCTAAAAATTTGACATCAGTTTGTGGTCTAAAATAGGAGTTATGCAAGATATCATAAATGAAAGCCTTTTTATTAATTAAATGGCATTTTCCACTTAAATCATGTTTAAACCCAAATTTTTACACCAAACTTTATAGCTACTAGTAAGATATAATATTTAGGGATTTTGAAAATTTTTGTTGAATTTTAATCTGATCAAAGCATAGTATTCTAGTGTAAATTCAGTATTGACGAAATTACCCTTTTTATTGATTAAATGAGTTTTATGTACCATTTTGATACCAAACATTTTCCTACTGATTTCATATGATAAATAAAATATATTAAGCTTTAGAAACTGATCAGGACTTCAAAATTTTATAAACATTTCAAATAACGTCAAATACCGATTTTTACGCTTTTAAAACGCATAGTATGGGTTAAAACTATATTTGGCACCTAAAACTCATTACCTACTGATATTATAAGTAAAATTTTATACTTAAACAGTAAGTAAAAGTTTTGAAATCATATTTCCAAATTTGACCCTTAAAGCTTATGTGAAATGACCAAAATGCCCATACGGTGCATAGTTTGGCTATAAATGATAAATTTCACATATATGCAATATCTTACTGATATAACTTATTAAAATAAATATTTTTACTGATCATTTTAGACCAGAACCTCAGATTGTCATTTAACCTCTTTTATAATCTTTAAAATGACCAAAATACCCCTACGGGGCTTAAATTGATTTTAAATTCGTTTTGGGCATAATGGAAGGTATCCTACTGATATCACAACATATTTAAGGCATATTAACTTGTGAAACCTGTACATGACTCATTTGGTTACCCGTTATGCATTTTTCGCGTTCGGTGCGGTTTATGTGACTAGTTTGCATAAATTGACCGAAACGGGTCAAACCTTACCATTTTTCCTTCAAAATCTAGAATGTGTTTAGTTTACCCATATTATACAAGTCTTCATACTTGTTGGTTCTAAATCAAATTCTAATCCGGTCTTCGCTTAATCTTGCGGTTTGAACCGTATACCTTTCTTTAAAACTAACCGGTCTAAGTTTGAACTTAAGTAAGACCCGTTAGAAATCTAATAGGTTATTAAAACCTTCGTTCCAGATTTAGGAGTCCAGTAAAAGCTATTTGCACTTGCTGATTGTTATACGGCTGGGATAAAACTTATATTTTTGCTCAGTTAAATATTTTTAACTTATTTTCCGTTATACGGGCTTGGGATATGGTATTATAATAATACCGCTTGGTCGGGTATGTAGTTATTTAAATCGGATTGTGATTAATATATTTACATAACCCGTTTTAATATGTTTTGTTTGATGCAATGCCTTTGGGGGGTTAATGACCATGTCCTGGATATCCTCGGCACATTTATTAGAAATGGCCACGGCTTAAGCACGGGGTGTAGGCATACACCTGACAGTTGCGTATGTATAAACGGTATCTCACTCTCTTGTGGGCATATACTTGTGGTGTGTCAATTAATCTAATCCGGCTCTTCTAACCGGGGTCCTGAATGGACGACAAATATATAAATCTGTATACAAGATTATTTTTAAATAATTGTCCCAAGTTATAAAAGATTATTTATGCCTTGTGCATTTAAATCAATTTTCTAAAAACTTTTCAAAAGAGTCGGTTAATTGTATTTACCAGTGTAAACTGACGTATTTTCCAAAAAGGTTAAGTGCAGGTACTAAGCGAAATGGGCTGGCTATTCCTAGTATCGAATAAAGAGTCTTGCAAGCTTTTGATGCTTAAATCTGTTGAACAATATTTCTTTTTATCTTTAGATCCACCTGTGGATTATTTTACAACCCGTTGTGTAATAATTTATGTTACTTTCAAATCGGTTTGTAATATTTTTACTTTAGACTTCCGGTGTGCATTGAACTGTGATTATTTGACTATGATGATATCAACTACGTCACGATACTCCCTACCGGGCCCACCGGTAATACGTGGAAATATCGGGGTGTGCCAGGTTGGTATCAGAGCCAACATTGAGTGAATTAAACACTAGCCTTTTGTGTTTAATCTCAATGACACAGTTTGCACATTCCTTGACCTCCGAGTCTAGGCTAACGACATAGGACTAATCCTAATCTTATTGCTTCTTTTGTTTGTTTCTTTTGTTTGTTTTTGACAGGAACATAAGACAATGCCGCCACGATTCAGAAGAGGAGGACGAGGCAAGGCGCCAATCACTGCTCCTAATGACCACAAGGCCGAGCCATCACACCGGCGAACTCCTTCAGCAACTTTAAGCTCAAGTCCCCACGAGGATTGGAGGACTTACCTGGAGCCTGCGAGATGCTTTGTCTCGCTCAGTTCATCACCATCGTACCACGACTCATTCGGGCTCCACCAGAACAACGAGTCCGACCACTCGCGCCACTCCTACCTCCCGTTGCAGCGTTTGGGTTCTCACCGTGCCTTTCAGGACCCGACCCCCTACTTTCAGAGCCGGTTTAATCCGGCAAACGTGAGTGAAGAACCAATGGGCCATAACCCATTGGGACCAGAAGAGCACTTTCCTGGAGCCTAGGATATGGAAATGGATGAAGACCCGGATCCGAAGATGCCAACAGGGACGCCCACGTATCCCATCGAGATTTCTGACGGATCATATTTTCATGGTTCGCCATACCGGGACCCATACAGTTTTGCAGAAAGGTGGGCCACATACCACGAGGAGTTTACTCCCCCTTACAACCCACCTCAACAGCAACAACAGGATCCCTCTGAGGATTCGCGTTTTCAGGTGGTTACGCCACCGCCACCGCCAGAGCAGCAACCGCCTCCCGAACTGCCGAGGCGAAGAAGATCAGGTGCACGGATGTCCGTGCGAAGAGGGGATTTTCACTTCAGCACCCCTCAACTGTAAGGACCTACAAAAATGTCCCCAAACGACCCGTAAGTACAAACCCGGACCCCTGAAACCCTACCGTGCATGAAAAATCAAGAAATCTAGAAAATTGGTCTTCAGGCGGGCCGCGTAAAGGTTAAGCTCCACTTACGCGGACCGCGTCAAAGTGTGGTTGACCGGATAAGCGTCCCAGGCCACGTGTCGCACACGTGGTGTAACACCCACCCCGTAACCCGGGTGATTGTGTACAATTGATACACTTACAGCGGGAACAAACTAAACTTTCATTAAAACTTATAATAGTCTGAGTACAACAATTTATTTATTTACAAACTTTTGGCAACTAAGAACTCCTTGATCTGCTAAAACTCCACAACTGTCAAGTAGTTCCTATAGCTTTCCTCATGACTCACCTGAGATAAGTATACTCAAAACGACGTCAGATATATACTGGTGAGCTCATACTATACAATTTTTTTAAAGACAGACCACATTTTACATTATATGCATACACAATATGGGCATGTGACCACATTATAGTCAGGTTGGGCCTCATTGAACCTTATAGGTCACATTTGACTTGTCACAAACCACCGTACAAGAGACATACTGGTCCTCCAGCTGTGTCCCCCTACGGTCGTCACATAGGTATGAGTGTGTGTCGCTGGACCTTATAAGCACGAAGTGCCTGTGGGTACAACACCTTATTACCCTTCCCAGAGTGACACACCTCATTAAGCATAATAGGATCCCATATACCCCTACTGACACATGCATACTGCAACATTCTCATTATTACCAGTTATGGACGAGTATACTATCACAGTTTAAAAGACAAGTATGATGACTCACCTGATTAGCAATTGCTTAACAGTCGCTAGTACGACTGGGTTATGTCTCAAGGTCCTGACACAATTACATAATCCTAGGTTAGGTAATGGTACACCTAACTAGTCATTATCATGGTTGGATATTGGTTAGTGCTGCCTTGTTTAAGCATGGGTGATCAGTCCATGCCTAACTAAGGCTAGACTACCCAATACCCGCCCCTGACAATAACCCTAGTACCTAAAAATAATACTAACACTACTACTACTAATATATTATTACTAATAATAAAACTAATATTAACTACTAAAAATAAATAATAAATAACTAAACATAAACTTAAACGAGAGTATACCTCAAAACTATCTACGGCATGTTGATGTAGAGTTTCCCTACTCCTGCTCCAAAAACGACTACTAACAACACCCAACGGGGTATCGTATACTCGGGATTCTCAATACTAGAGCATTCCCGTTAAAATTTTGGTGTATCTAAAATCCTACAATTTAACTCCTATATATATGTGAAGCAAGCAAGCACCTCAATGGCTTTCTGGGCGATGTGGGACAATTGACGTGCTAGCTAGCTAGCTTAGTTATATTATTTCAGCTGCTTCACTCGTTTTTCTTGTATAACTTTTAAAATATGACGTTTTATAAAACGACGAATATGTCATTAGAACGAGCATATTTTTATCTACGTTTTAACCTAAGTTTCATTAAAAATGGAGTAATGTCAAAAATAATATATTTAATTATTAATATTAAACGGTCTCCTATACTAGCCAAGGCTTGTCAAGATATTTCACCTTTCACGCCATCATCTTACTCGTTTAACAATATATGAAATATAAATTACATATTTCATACGTTTATAAACAGTATATTAAGGTTCGGGGTATTACATCCTTCCCTCCTTACAAAAATTTCGTCCTCGAAATTTGTCATCACTTAAAAAGATGAGGGTACTTATCTTTCATTATGTTTTCTAATTCCCATGTAAAGTTGGGTCCATGACGTGCGTTCCACTTGACTTTGACTAACGGGATTTCCTTCTTGCGTAACTTTTTAACCTTCCTATCTTCGAGTTTTCTGTCCCGCGGCTCCTGGACCGGGTCAAACTGGGGCGGGGGCCATGACAGGAAAATGTGGTATCAGAGCCACTGATTTAAGCCAACTAAGTATTTAGAAATACTTAAATTTCCTGATTACCCTCTTGTGATTATGTATTTTGTTAACTGACTACTTGTTAGTTACAGTATGGGTAAGCAAAGAATTTCGGACATCTATCGTCAACTAGATAGTACACCAAAAGATAAGGGAACCTCATTACAATTAAATTCCTCAAGAGACTCAGCAGATACTGAGGAAGGAATATTTGTTCGTAAGGCACAGTTTGAGAAACCACTTACCATTAAGAAAAGAAGTTGGATTATTAGAAAAAGTCAAGAGAAAATAAAGAAGTCACAAACAAAAGAAGTGATCATTAATAAAGAGACTCAGGAAACAGGTGATAACCCACCATGGGAAGATGAATTAGACGAACGATGGGAAAATCTCTATATGTTAGCCATTACAGCAGTAAATGTTAACTTTTAATTAAGTTAAACTGCCAACACCCTGACCCAGTATTAGCACCCATATCATCCATAAGCCAGAAACTTTAAAGAAACTTGCCCAATAGATAAACAACTTAGTAAGAAAAGATAGACTAAAATAAATGATCCCTAGTATATTTAAATTTCAGTTGTAAATTGTAATACCCAATAGATAAACAACTTAGTAAGAAAAGATAGACTAAAATAAATGATCCCTAGTATATTTAAATTTCAGTTGTAAATTGTAATAAATATATATATAAAAATCGCAATATTTTGATTTAATCAATGTAATTAATATTTAAATTTTTGATTGCCTTTCTGTGATTATTCCATTTGCAATATTTTAACCTAGAATTTTGTGTGTTTCTTCATATCTGCTAAACAGCATGAATGAGTTGTCTGAAGCTCTTCAGAATCTCAATCTCTATTCTGTTAAGGTGGAAGTTTCCAGAGACTTTACCGGTTATTGTGCCGATGTTGAGGAACCTATGGAATTTCAAGCCCAGCCTCCGGAGAAACCCAAGCCAAAGAAGAAAAGAAGAATTGTGGGCTGGAGGCGTGTGCGTAAAAGGAAACCAGAAACACGGAAAGTTATAAAGACGGAGGATCCAATGGATAAAGACAAGGGAATAGAGATCGGAGAAAGTTCCAGGCAAGACCAGGAAATGCCATTGTGGGAAGAATTGGATCGTAAAATGGCAAACTGTGATATCATTAAGCCTGTCAATGAAACCCTCTTTCCTTATCCTGCTGAAACCCAACTCCCAGTGAATTTGGAACCAGCCATCCCAGATCCCTTTGTCAACCCCCGACCTGTAGGAGAAATGGAAGAATGGTGGACCAATGACTGGCAGTTCCAGAATCTCTTAAATAACCCTTATACCTTTTTCCCTCAGTTTGACCTAGAGCCTGCACCAAACCCACCGATGAGCAATGAGAACTTGGCTGAACTCCGCCATTTTGGCGAGGAGCTGATGGGTGCAGGGAATCGAATCCGGGAGGTGGGAGAACAGATCTCCTGGAAATACGACGAGAGGGAACGTCGTTTCTAAAATACCAGCTGATGGGGATGGCAGTGACTGTGGTTATGTGGTTGTAGGAATATGTGTTTAATAATAATATAATAATAGAATATAATTATGTAAAATAACTAAAAATAAAACTTTTGTAAAATATTTAGTGTGTACGGATGCCTAATATATATAAAATATCAAACGTCGAACGTCGAACGATCAACAATTTTGACTATACATGTTGATTATGTGCGATTATTTTGTTATGTTTGGTTATTAATTCCTTTATGCTAATCACTCATATAAATTAATTACCAGATGGCACACGCTGGTAATGAACCCGTTAATGAAGTACATCAATCTGAGCAAAACCAGGAAGATCAATTTCTGAATAGGCAAGATATCGAGAATATCGTTGCTCAGGGAATAGCCAATGCGATTCCAACAATCCTGGCTGCTGCTAGAAATCCAGTTGAACCTCAACAAATTATTCCTAGCAAACGTACTCATGAAGACAATTTCAGTAATAGTGTAAACGGAGGCGGTAACCATACTAATAACGACAACGATGGAATACCAGCCCCACTCCTTAAGAAAGTGAAAACTGCAACGACTGGTTGCACTTATAAGGAGTTTCTTGCCTGTAAACCGGTGGAATTTGCAGGTAACGAAGGGGCAACTGCTGCACTGCGTTGGTTAGAGAAACCGAGGCAGTTATTAAAATAAGTAAATGTGCTGAGGAAGACAAGGTCATGTACGTGTCACGTCTTTTTAAAGAAGGGGCGCTAGAATGGTGGAATATAGTACTACAAGCCAAGGGAAGCGATGTGGCCTATGCCATGAGTTGGGAAGAATTTAAGCGACTAGTGGAGAAAAAATTATGTCCCGAATATGAGAAAGAACAAATGGCGAATAAATTTCTGAACCACCGGATGGTGGATGTAGATTTTCGAGGATATACTTCGACATTCTTCGAATATGCTAGAATGGTACCAAGCCTGGCTTCGCCAGAACCGGTACTTATTTCCCGCTATATATGGGGATTGATTGGCGAAATCCGTGATATCGTTAAAGTTGCGAGACCTCGCACTATTGACGATGTTGTGGAATTAGCTAACACCCTAACTGACGGGCTGATACGCACAAGGGAAGAAAACTGGAAAATGGAAGTGGCCCAAAAGATTACCCAAGGATTCCGTATGGGTAACCGTAGTAATTTCAAGAAAAAGGGAACTGGACAATCTTCCACTGTTCCATTTTGTAATGCCTGCAAAAGAAAGCATTTTGGAAGATGCAAAGGTTATTGCAATTTCTGCAAAATTCCGGGGCATCAAGAAGAAGATTGCAGAAAGAAGAAAGAAACAATCTGCTACAACTGCGGAGAAGCTGGACATTTTAGGCCAGACTGCCCGAAATTGGCCAAACCAGCTGATAACAAAGTCAAACCTGCAGAAGGAACTACCAAGAGGAACGCAAGAGCCTTCCAGTTGGCTACTCAGGAAGCAGAACTAATTCATCACGTGATAGCTGGTACGTTCCTAGTTCACAACGTTTATGCAAAAGTATTATTTGACTCTGGTGCAAACCAAAGTTTTATAAATACTTCCTTCTGCCAAGCTCTTAACCTACCCTTAACCAACCTTAGACAAATTTTTACGGTAGAAACGGCAGATGGGAATTCTGTTCACATAGATAAAGTTTTGCAAGAAGGAAAGATAGAACTCTTAGGTCATAAATTTTCTGCAAACCTATTACCCATGAAATTAGCTGGATTCGATGTCGTATTAGGAATGGATTGGTTAGTAGCCAACCATGCTCGAATCCTTTGTGATAAAAACTCCGTAGAAATTCGTGCACCCAAAGGAGAAGTAATTATAATTACAGGGGATAAGCCGCGAAAACCCATGAAGTTCATTTCAGTAATGAAAGTTGCTAGTTATGAACGAAAGCAAGGAATAGTATATATGATTTCGGTAATCATTAACACTAAGGGTAAAGAACTTAAGGAAATTCCGGTAATATCAGAATACTCGGATGTATTCCCAGAAGAATTACCAGGATTACCACCAGATAGGGAGGTAGAATTTAGAATTCATTTGATTCCTGGAACTACACCCGTAGCTAAAGCACCTTATCGGTTAGCACCCACCGAAATGCTAGAATTGAAAAGGCAGTTAGATGAATTATTAAGTAAAGGATTCATACAACCTAGTTTGTCCCCGTGGGGAGCTCCAGTATTGTTCGTGAAAAAGAAAGATGGGTCAATGAGAATGTGTATTGATTATAGGGAATTGAATAAGGTTACAATTAAGAATCGATACCCATTACCTAGGATTGATGATCTCTTTGATCAACTTCAAGGAGCTAGATATTTTTCTAAAATAGATTTATGCTCCGGATATCATCAATTGAAAGTACAAGAAGAGGACATACCTAAAACTGCTTTCAGAACTAGGTATGGTCATTACGAGTTTACAGTCATGCCCTTCGGACTGACAAATGCTCCTGCAGCATTTATGGACATGATGAATAGGATCTGTAAACCATACTTAGATAAATTTGTAATTGTCTTCATCGACGATATACTCATTTATTCCAAAAGTCAGGACGAACATTGTGAGCATCTGCATGCACTCTTAACTTTGTTAAGAAAGGAAAAGCTTTACGCCAAATTCTCGAAGTGTGAATTTTGGCTACAGGAGGTACAATTTTTAGGACACATGGTGAATCACGAAGGTATTCACGTAGATCCCTCTAAAATAGAAGCAAACACCAAATGGAAGGTCCCGCAATCAGCAACGAAGTTAGAAGCTTTCTAGGATTAGCTGGGTATTATAGGCGTTTCATTAAGGATTTTTCCAAAATAGTTGTACCATTAACTAAGCTAACCTGTAAAGCAGTTAAGTTTGAATGGGGAACAAGGCAAGAAGAGGCTTTTAAGATTTTAAAACAAAGGTTAACAAACACTCCAATTCTTGCCTTACCAGAAGGAACGGAAGATTTTGAAGTTTATTGTGATGCTTCTAAGTTAGGATTAGGATGTGTGTTAATGCAACGCAAGAAGGTAATTGCGTATGCTTCAAGACAATTGAAAAGGCACGAAGAAAACTATACGACTAATGACTTAGAATTAGAAGCCATAATTTTTTCCCTTAAGATTTGGAGACACTATTTGTATGGAAGTAAGTTTACTGTCTATACAGATCATAAGAGTTTAAGATACATATTTGGGCAAAAAGAATTGAACATGAGGCAAAGGAGACGGATGGAAATCCTAAGTGATTACGACTGTGATATTCAATATCACGAAGGAAAAGCGAACGTAGTAGCAGATGCCTTAAGTCGTAAATATCATGAAAAACAAAAGCAAGTTCGTGCTCTTAGATTAAGTTTACAATTAGACTTAATGGAACAACTGAAAACCATTCAAGAAACAGCAATCAAGGATGATGCTGGAGGAATGAAGGGAAGAATAAAGGAATTAGAACAAGGAAGTGATGGAATTTGGAGATTCCACAAGAAAAGGATATGGGTACCTAAGCAAGGAGAATTAAGAAATAAGATTTTTGAGGAAGCCCATAAATCTAGGTATACCATGCACCCGGGAAATAATAAGATGTACCAAGATCTAAGGAATAATTTCTGGTGGATAGGAATGAAAAAGGACATAGCTAGATATGTTTCTAAGTGTCTTACTTGTTCACAAGTTAAGGCAGAACACCAGAAACCTTCAGGATTACTACAACAATTAGAAATGCCGGTTTGGAAATGGGAGCTCATAACAATGGATTTTGTTACTAAGTTGCCCAAAACCAGAAAAGGTAATGATGTTATTTGGGTAATTGTGGATCGATTAACCAAATCAGCTCATTTTCTACCCATGAAGGAAACCTTTAGTATGGAAAGGTTAGCCAAATTGTATGTAGATAAAGTAGTATCCTTACATGGAGTCCCACTCTCCATTGTATCGGATAGAGATAGTCGTTTCACTTCCCATTTCTGGACCAGTTTCCAGGAAGCAATAGGAACCTGACTAAATCTAAGTACTGCATATCATCCTCAAACAGACGGACAAAGTGAAAGGACGATCCAAACCATGGAGGACATGCTTAGGGCATGTGTGATAGATTTTGGTGGAAATTGGGATGACCACCTACCCTTAATTGAATTCTCCTATAATAATAGTTATCATTCAAGCATTGAAGCTGCCCCATTAGAAGCACTGTATGGACGGAAGTGTAGAACTCCAGTTTGTTGGGCATAAATAGGAGAAAGTCAATTATCAGGTCCTGAAATCGTGCGAGAAACTACTGATAAGATCACTCAAATCAAGGAAAGACTGAAAACGGCTCGAGATCATCAGAAGAGTTATGCCGATAATCGACGCAAGCTGATAGAATTCCAAGTGGGAGACAGAGTACTATTAAAAGTTTCTCCTTGGAAAGGAGTAGTACGATTTGGTAAGAAGGGAAAGCTAAGTCCAAGGTACGTAGGACCATTCCCAGTAATCCAACGAATAGGACCAGTTGCCTATCGCTTACAACTACCAGAGGAGTTAGCTGGAGTGCATGATGTATTTCATGTATCCAACCTCAAGAAATGTCTATCTGACGAATCCCTGGTAGTACCTCTTCAAGACATAGAGATAAATGAAAAGTTAAAATTTGTTGAGAAGCCACTGCAAATAGAAGACAGAAAGATCAAGTTTCTCAAGCACAAAAGACTGATACTGGTTAAGGTCAAATGGGATTCCAAAAGAGGACCCGAATATACCTGGGAACTGGAATCGGAGATGAAGCAAAAGTATCCTCACTTATTTCAGTAAATCTCGAGGACGAGATTTTAAATAAGGTGGGGAGGATGTAAGGACCTACAAAAATGTCCCCAAACGACCCGTAAGTACAAACCCGGACCCCTGAAACCCTACTGTGCATGAAAAATCAAGAAATCTAGAAAATTGGTCTTCAGGCGGGCCGCGTAAAGGTTAAGCTCCTCTTACGCGGGCCGCGTCAAAGTGTGGTTGACCGGATAAGTATCCCAGGCCACGTGTCGCACACGTGGCAGGCCTGTGTGTGACACGCTAGCCCTAGTCTACGCATAGGAGGCCCTCGCGGGCCGCGTAAGATCAAGAGGAGGCTTACGCGGGCCGCGTAAACCTCAAATTTTTGCTATAAATTGTTCAGTTCACGAGCAGTTCATCTGTGTCGAAAACTTTTCACAAAAACGAAGTTTCACTGGTCAAATTCGAAATTCACTTTCAAAATAGCAAAGCGCTGCTATGATACAGGGTATTAACTCGATCGCTGCTACGATTCAATGTCCGATCGATTGAAACTATCCGATGGATGTTTAAGTGCTGCCTAAATTAGGGTTATACTTTGTCATTCGTCGTGAATTCGATGGATGTTTAAGTGTTGCACTTTGTCATTCGTTGTGAGGGTTTTAATCTCTTGAGTTATCGTAAATGCTGTATTAGTTACTGACCTAGTTCGTGTGCATTGTTATTTAAATTAGGTTACATGGCTAATCAGTAGGCTAAACTCTGCCCGTTTAAACTTGCAATGTGAGTCATTCTCTTTTATCAAAAGTATTTTACAATACTCCATTTATTTCTAAAAGTTATAATTGTAGGGATTAAGTCATGGTTATCTTGAATCACTGGCTAGTGGGGTATTGTGCACATTACAAATTTCTCACGGTTAGGCTAATAAATCCTAACAGTGATAATCATCACTACTTGGGTGAAAGGACCCAACAGTGGTATGACCATCGTCACCAGGAGGTGACACGGCGCCAGATAAAAATAAGATAGAAGCCATTGTAATCGCTCTTATGTTGTAATTTATAACTATGTGTCGTTTTATCAAATTTGAATGACTCGCCAGTATTTCCCCGCTGATAAAATATTTTCAAAACATGTTTCAGGTGACTACTGTGAACCAAGGAAAAGTGCTACGGAGCGCTAACAAGCTTGAAGTAGTGGCTCAGTTAAACAAATAAACATGTTTTGTAAATCAGGGAATTTTCTTGTGAAATTCCTCTATTGTAAATTACGGGGTTTATCCCGAATTATGAAATAAAATAATCGGGCATTTCAAGTTTTAAAAGATCCTGTA
Organism: Helianthus tuberosus; assembly: GCA_030545235.1. Taxonomy (NCBI): domain Eukaryota; kingdom Viridiplantae; phylum Streptophyta; class Magnoliopsida; order Asterales; family Asteraceae; genus Helianthus; species Helianthus tuberosus. The sequence goes on along the minus strand of CM060371.1, from coordinate 31,603,760 downwards.
AAATCTTCCGCTGTCAACTCAATTAATAAATACCACGGGTTTCTGTCCCGCGGCTCTTGGACCGGGTCAAACCGGGGCGGGGGCCGTGACATCAACACTCCAGTGGCAGCCACTACCCGCCACTGTATGAAGACCCGCAGATGGGTAGGCCTTCAAATCCCATTCCTGAGGTCGACTCTGTGCCAGTCGCACCACCACCACCACACATGGGTTATGATAACCCAGTACCTTCTTACGCCGGTGCAGCGGCGTATAACCCTTTTGAGCTGCCAGCTTATCCTGGCTACAACTACTACAATGCCCCCGATGTTGACCCGTATCTCGTAGCGGCAAACTACAATGCTCTTCATCCTGAAGGACCCTTTCAAGCTTCATACCAAACAGGGTACCCAACTTATGGGTATCAATACCCACCACCTCCGCAACCTCTGCAGCAACAGCAGCCGCAGCCGCCACAGATCCAACCACCGCAGCAGTAGGAGATCCTTCAGAGGTTGAACCAGGTGGAACGTGATGTTCAGGTGGAACATAGAAGCCGTCGGGGTCTACTTAAGGGTTTGGCTGATTTAATCAAGGGAAAGAACAAAAAGGATTATTGAAATTCCTTATTTGTTTGTTTTGTAATTTTTTTAATTTTCAATTAAGTCCCTGTGTGGACATTTATTTATGTACCTAGTCCCTGCGAGGACTTGTATTTTCATTTTAGCCCCTGCGTGGGCAAGTTATTTATGAAAAAGTCCCGTTTAGGGCATCTATGTACTCCTTTTTAAAATTTAATGGAATGTTTTAATTTTAAAATTTCATTGTCATCATATGCATGAATATAATATATGAAATAAACCAAAAAAAATATCATTCCTTTTTGTAATTGATCTGCCATGATATTATTAAATGAAATCTTAAAGGTAAAAACCTAGCCCATATGTCATTCTAAGACAGGGCCATGATGGTAGTCCATTTTTAAGATTCAAATCCTTGTTAACATTTGAAAACATGTTAACACTCCTAGCAAATGTGATTCGATAAAATCACACAAGTCATCCCTATATTGGATTCTTCCAATTCCTTTTCTTTATTTATTATTTAAACATCCATTAGTGATGAAGTGCCTACGGGCCACACTTATTGTCCTATAAGACAAAAAGACAGTTGTAGTCTACGACTCCCTGTCAAGAAAAGGTGATGAACTATGTTCAAGCCTTAATGCCTCGATCCTATAAGATCATGGCTTATAATTTAAAATTGTCCTTGTGACTAGGCCTTTTGTATGCCACCTTATTATCCTTAATAGTTTATAACTGGATAAAATATAATAAAAATTTGAATTAACCAATATGGCTTAAGATTACCATGGTTAATGAATTGCCATAAATGACAATTCCATAATAGACTTCTGAATGAATCATTGTCAATATTTTATGTAGCAATCAAGCTACATGGCCGGATCAGATGAGGTAAACAGCCACCCGAGAAAGAATAATGATACTACCAGAGTTAATGTAGCTGGTGAGGAACTGCAGGCATTAATAGATAATGTCATTACTCGAGCTCTCGACAGACAGTTTAATGAATCAAGTGGTACTCGAGCCAGAACTCAGTCCGTACCACATACAAAACCACCCTCCAAGACTCATGTGTCTCATAAGGACGAATCTCATCACTCATCAAACCAAAGGAGTGTCCCGTCTAAGAAGATTTTGCTCAGTCAAGAGCCGCGTGTTAAAACCAGTTCTTATAAGTATTTTGTCTCCTACAAGCCCAGGGATTTCACAGGGGAGAAAGGAGCCATTGATTGCATGACGTGGCTAGATGAGATGGATACAGTGATTGATATTAGTGGTTGTGCCGAACAGGACATTGTGAAGTTCGTTTCACAATCTTTTAAAGGCGAAGCTTTAGCATGGTGGAGGTCCCTAATCCAAGCAACAGGAAAGGTCCCACTTTACAACATGTATTGGGATCAGTTAGTTGTGTTGATCAAAGATAATTTATGTCCTCATCATGTGGTGGAAAGGATTGAAACTGACTTCTTGACCTTGGTCATGAAGAACTTGGATTGTCAGGCATACCTTACCAGTTTCAACACCATGTCTCGATTGGTTCCTTACTTGGTCACACCGGAACCCAAACGAATAGCCCGATTTATTGGAGGTCTAGCTTCGGAAATTAAAGCAAGTGTGAAAGCATCTAGACCTACCACATTCAGGTCAGTGGCTGATTTGTCGTTATCTCTTACTCTCGATGCGGTCAGGCAGAGATTGCTTAAGAATTCCGATGAAGGAAAGAGGAAACGTGAGGAGGAGAACTCACGCCGTTCTGATAAGAAACATAAAGGGAATTCAGATCATAAGAAGAGTTCCGGATTTAAAAAGGATAACCATCAGTCGGGTGAGAAACCCAAGTGCAAGACATGCCAGAAACATCACTACGGGAAGTGTAGACTCGAGTCAAGATCGCAGTCACAGTCAAAGTCTATTGCGTGTGGGATCTGCAAGTCCAAGGAACATAAGACACTGGACAGCAAAAAGATGAAGGACGCAACCTGTTATGGTTGCAACGAGAAGGGGCACATTAAGACCAATTGCCCCAAATTTGCAAAGAAGCCTGAAGAGGCTAAGAAGACCAATGCTCGGGTCTTTCAAATGAGCGCTCAAGAGGCTGTGCAAAATGACAACGTGATAACATGTACCTTTCTCATCAATGATGTTTATTCTAGAGTATTGTTTGATTCGGGTGCAGACAAGTCTTTTGTGGATAATAAATTTTGTAAGTTATTAAATCTGCCTGTTAAAACTCTAAGCATAAAGTATGAAGTAGAATTAGCCGATGGTACTGTAGAGACTGCTTCGACCTTTCTAGATGGATGTTTTATATCCATTAGGAACCATTCTTTTCCACTGTCTTTGCTTCCTTTGAAATTAGCTGGATTCGAAATAGTGATAGGCATGGATTGGTTATCTCATAACCAAGCTCAAATCGTATGTGATAAGAAGTAAGTGGTTATCAAGACTCCTTATGGCGAGCCGTTAACAATACAAGGAGATACTCAGTACGGGTTGCCTAAGCAAGTGTCTATGCTTAAGGCATCGAAATGTTTGAAGAAGGGTTGTGTCATTTACATAGCATAAGTAACTATTGATGAACCAAAGCCCAAGACCAAAGACATACCTGTTATTTCTGAATACCCTGATGTATTCCCTGAAGAGCTACCTGGCTTACCTCCAGACAGGCAAGTGGAATTTAGGATTGACAGTATTCCTGGAGCAGCACCAGTTGCAAGAGCACCTTACCGGTTAGCTCCAACTGAGATGAAAGAGTTGAGAACTCAGTTAGATGATTTGTTGGCAAAAGGTTTTATTCATCCTAGCTCGTCCCCTTGGGGAGCACCGATTCTGTTTGTGAAGAAGAAGGATGGCTCGATGCATCTATGCATCGATTATCGCGAGCTGAACAAGGTTACAATCAAGAACAGATATCCATTGCCCAGGATCGACGATGTGTTCGATCAACTGCAAGGGGCAAGTTATTTCTCCAAGATTGATCTAAGGTCAGGTTACCATCAACTGAAGGTCAGAGATGAAGATGTGCATAAGACTGTATGTAGAACTCGTTATCGTCATTATGAGTTCTTAGTGATGCCTTTTGGGCTCACTAATGCACCCGCAGCGTTCATGGATCTCATGAATCATGTTTGCAAGCCATACTTGGACAAGTTTGCCATTGTCTTCATTGATGACATTCTTATTTACTCAAAGAGTCAAGCTGATTATGAAACCCATCTTCGATGTATTCTTAAACTTCTTCAGCAAGAGAAGCTGTACGCCAAGTTTTCAAAATGCGAGTTTTGGCTTCGTGAAGTCCAATTTCTTGCACATGTGGTGAGCGAGCGTGGTATCCAAGTGGATCCCTCTAAGATTGAATCAATTATGAATTGGCAAGAGCCTAAGACTCCCACATAGATACGCAGCTTTTTGGGTCTAGCAGGATACTATCTATGTTTCATCGAAATCTTCTCAAGGATTGCGGCACCTTTAACATCGCTGACCCGCAAGAATGTCAAGTTTGACTGGGGTCCCAAGCAACAAGAATCCTTCGATATTCTTAAGCAGAAGTTAAGCAATGCACCTGTGTTGACATTGCCAGAAGGTATTGAAGAATTTGTGGTTTATTGTGACGCATCGCACACAGGTATGGGATGTGTGCTTATGCAGAAAGGCAAGGTTATTACCTATGCCTCACGGCAATTGAAGGTACACGAAAAGAATTACACCACCCACGATTTGGAGTTGGGTGCCGTTGTATTTGCACTAAAGCTTTGGAGGCATTACCTTTATGGGACAAAGTGTGTGATCTATTCTGATCATAAGAGACTTCAACACTTGTTCAATCAGAAGGATCTTAATATGAGGCAACGCCGATGGATGGAGACGTTGAATGATTATGATTGTGAAATCCGATATCATCCAGGCAAAGCGAATGTAGTCGCTGATGCTTTGAGCAGGAAGGAAAGGGTTAAGCCTATTAGGATCAACGCCAAAAGCATTGAATTGAAGAACAGTTTGAATGAAAGGTTGTTAGCCGCTCAAAAGGAAGCTGTATTAGAAGCTAACTACTCGAATGAGAAGTTAGGAGTAACTGCTGAATAGCTAACATATGGCAAGGATGGGATTCTAAGATTGAATGGACGAATATGGGTTCCAATCTTTGGAGGACTTAGGGATGTGATCCTTCAAGAAGCCTATAGTTCCAAGTATTCTGTTCATCCTAGCAGTGATAAGATGTACCAGGATTTAAAGGCAAACTATTGGTGGATAGGGTTGAAGAAATCTATAGCCACTTATGTGGCTAAATGTCTGACATGCGCGCAAGTTAAAGCCGAACACCAGAAGCCGTCAGGTTTGCTACAACAGCCTGAACTTCCCACCTGGAAATGGGAGATGGTAACCATGGATTTTATCACAAAGTTACCAAAGACAAAGCGAGAAAATGATACTATTTGGGTTATAGTCGATAGGTTGACTAAGTCTGCCCACTTCTTGCCAATTAAAGAAACTCACAGCTCCGACAAGTTAGCTCAGCTGTACGTGGATGAGATTGTATCTCTTCACGGAGTGCCAGTGTCTATTATCTCTGATAGGGATACTAGATACACATTGCATTTTTGGAAAAGCTTTCAGCAATCTTTAGGCACTCGATTAAACTTCATCACTGTTTATCATCCTCAAACGGATGGGCAAAGCGAGCGTACGATACAAACACTCGAGGATATGCTACGAGCTTGTGTTATTGATTTAGGTGGAAGTTGGGATAATCATCTTCCGTTGATTGAATTTTCATACAACAATAGCTATCATTCAAGTATTCAAGCAGCACCTTTCGAAGCTTTGTACGGAAGAAAGTGTAGGACGCTAGTCTGTTGGGCGGAAGTTGGAGATGTCCAACTATCAGGACCTGATATAGTCCTGGAGACGACAGATAAGATTGTGCAGATACGTGATCGTCTCAAAGCTGCCAGGGATAGGCAGAAAAGCTAAACAGATAAAAGGCGTAAACCTCTGAAATTCAAGGTAGGCGATAAATTGTTACTTAAGGTTTCACCTTGGAAAGGGGTGATGCGTTTTGGAAAAAAAAAGGGAAGCTCAGCCCAAGGTAGATAGGACCATTCGAGATCATCGAATGTGTCAGAACTGTAGCTTACAAGCTAAACCTGCCAGAAGAGCTTAGTGGAATTCATAATGTGTTCCACATTTGCAACTTGAAGAAATGTCTAGCCGATGAGTCGCTAGCAATGTCTCATAAGGAAGTGCAGATAGATGAGAGCTTAAAGTTTATTGAAAAACCTTTGTCGATCGAGGATCGACAGGTTAAGAAGCTTCGAAAGAAGCATGTGCCGATCGTGAAGGTAAAATGGGATGCCCGTAGAGGCCCAGAATACACGTGGGAGGTTGAATCCACAATGAAACAGAAGTACCCTCAATTATTTCAGTAAATCTCGAGGTCGAGATTTCTTTTAAGGGGGTGAGGATGTAACACCCCGTAAAATCATGTCCAATAAAATCAAGATACGTGTCATGAACTTTAAACGTGTAACAAATTGATTACGAGGGACTAAAGTTGACAAACGAAGAAAGTATGTGCGTAAAAGGATTCAAAGTGTCAACATTTGATAATTTTGCATTTCAACAACCCCACACGATGTTTATACCCTTAAACGAATAAATCATGAATCGTATGAAACCATTTGTGGAAGAAAGTGAAAGCTTACAAGACGCGAGGGTTAAATGTGTCAACATGTTTAAATAATACCTCTGAGTGACCTTTTAATGAACCCAGAGCCTTGTAATGATTAATTATGCTCCCAAGAATAAGTGATAAAAATTTCACAAGGTTTCGATATCGTATGAGGAAAATACGTTAACTTTCGTAATCAAGGGGTTAAAAGCATCAACAAGGCAAAACTTGTGTTTTCGGCTATCATTTAACAAAACCAGACCTAACGATGTTTGGTTATATCTCATGGATCATCAAAATATAAGTTATATGGGTTAAATGTGCCTAAAATGAAAGATTTTACGCTTTAGAAGGTCCAGGGGGTGAAAGTGTCAAGTTGGAAACTTGAATTACTGGTCACCAGGGTGGTGGCGTCACGCCACAGGGTCCCCCTTCTGCCGGGGCGCAACGCGACGGCGTTATCTGGGCAGATTTCATGCACAGGTGCAGGTTCTGCACTCTTCTTCACCATTGCATGTTTATTTGGATTCTAGGGGCAGGCCCGGCTTAAGGGCAATCTAAATGAAACAGCCGCTTTAGGCCACACATTGTATTGGGCCTCATCTTTGAGAATTGAGATAATATTATATACTATGTATACTCAGTTACATAGGTTGTTGTGCATTTGGTTAACATACATTTGAAGAAAAGCACAAAAAGATAAATTAAAAAAAGCCCCTATATATACTAGAGTTTGTACTGTTAGAATTTAGTTTATATTTGCTTAGTATATGCTTGGTATTGACAAATTTAGTTTCTTTTGGGTGATTATTTCTAGCTCCAACTTTGCTAATCATCTATATTATAACAGTGAACACTTGATTTTTATTGATTTTATTAAAAGATCGTTTATACCCTAAAAGTTGAGCACTTGATTCGAAAAGAAGGCCCCAAATTTTATTCTGCTTTAGGCCTCCAAAATTGTTGAGCCGGCCCTGTCTAGGGGCTGTTGCTGGTATTGTAAAACCCCCTAAACACATGTATGCTCCAGATTATATTAGGGGAAACCTGTAGCAATCCAAGATTCATCCAAAAACCTATATAAAGGGGCAAAATTTGGCAGCCATTCTCTCTTGCAAACTCAATTTATACTCTCAAGCATTACTCCCAAGCTTTGGAGCTTTTAAATCACTCTCTGGAGCATCCTACTTTGGAAGGAAGCTCTATTAGTCTCAATCTTCATGCTAAGGACTCTTGTAAGTGTACCTAGCCTCTGTAATTAAGTTTTCATTAGTGTAATGACCGAAAGTCAAAGTCGACGTAATTCTAACCGGGGTCCTGAATGGACGACAAACATATAAATCTGTATACAAGATTATTTTTAAATAATTGTCCCAAGTTATAAAAGATTATTTATGCCTTGTGCATTTAAATCAATTTTATAAACAATTTTCAAAAGAGTCGGTTAATTGTATTTACCAGTGTAAACTGACGTATTTTCCAAAAAGGTTAAGTGCAGTTACTAAGCGAAATGGGCTGGCTACTCCTAGTATCGAATAAAGAGTCTTGCAAGCTTTTGATGCTTAAATCTGTTGAACAATATTTCTTTTTATCTTTAGATCCGCCAGTGGATCTTTTTACAACCCATTGTGTAATACTTTATGTTACTTTCGAATCGGTTTGTAATATTTTAACTTTAGACTTCCGGTGTGCATTGAATTGTGATTATTTGACTATGATGATATCAACCACGTCACGATACTCCCCACCGGGCCCACCAGTAATACGTGGAAATATCGGGGTGTGACACTTTGAGTTTACCCCTAATAACCAGTAAGTTTCTACGTTTGATGGAACTCACCAATTAAAAAATCCCCGAATTCCAGATACTAAGGAGACCCCCAGACTTTCCTACCGACCCAACAAACTCCATACCATAATTTTTGTTCCCCCAAAAACTATCACACCTAAACACACTCAAATCCTCCTCTTTAGTCTCTTGAAAGGCCATGAAATCAACCTTATTCTTGACCTTTAACCCCTTGATCCACCCATCTTTTTGACACCCCCCAATACCTCTCACATTTAAGCTCAAAAAATTCATTTATAAACAACATTATTACCTTCACCGAACATAACCTCCTTGATTTTACCGGTATAGTCTTCAAGCTGGGCACCCATAATCTTCTCCAACTTAACAGTGGCATCGATCTCCCGCTGAAATCTTTCATCCTTACTACGGCTCGCGGGATCCAACTCTTGCGTATTCGGCACCACCTCCGACGTAGAATTGATCCTTTCCGACCGACTTGGGTCTGATTCCCCCTGCCGGTAATTGTCAATATTCCCCCCAGACCCCTTATCAAAACCAGGAATCCCAGAAGCATCCTTCAAATGAAAGCTCGAAAAATCCGTTTGCTTATCCTTGAAATTCAGCCCAACAGGCCAAGAAAATAACTTGGGCTCCTCCATATCACTTCTTGGTCTCTTGGTGGGCCTGTTATCACTACATGGGCTATTAGTGATGGGCCTCCTTTGATGTTTATCCTTTAAACTATTAAAAGGTTTCTTTTTTACTTTTTCTTTACACGAAGGTACCGGAACAGTCGGAACCGAAGAAGCATTAATGAATATTCCTTGATTAGCATTACTTCCCTCGGGATCTCCACCCACGTTCACTTTTCCTTTAATAACCTCCTCATCCACGAGGTGATAACTTCCCACCCCATGCACATTGGAAAAATCATGCACCTCCTCCAAGACCTCATTATTACCTGCTTTCAATGCCTCCATACTGTCTGAAATCTGTTCGTCTTCCAGGCCAGCACACTGGAATTGAGACGACAAATCATCCTCTGACGACGTATCCTCTGCCATATCCGATCCGGTCACTTCCAGACTTTCCGGGATCCATTCAGCCATCTCCTCTTCCACCCATACTTTAAACTTTTTATCTTTCCAAATAAGAGTCGCTTTCTCAGCGATTCTAACCCCATCCCCGCTCAAAACTCCGATGCAGTTCACCGAAAAATCAGCGTCTTCCAATGATCTTTGAGACCCATGAAGAATTTTGCCGAAATGACGAGCAATAGAGTCATACACCTCGTCTACCACCAAATGAATCGGCACCCCCATCACTCTCAACCACGCAATCATCTCGAATGGCAAGGATTGACCATTCCAAGGATCCAGGGAGGAAAACCAATCCCGCCAGAGCTCATAGTTACAAACGAACTTATTATACTTCTCGTCATCTGTGAATTTGATTAACATAACCAGCAATGTAACTGAGACTGAAACCACTGATACCAGCCTTGGACAATAACGAGTTGAGGTTGTTTAGGGTCGAAAGGTTGTTACATCCACCCACTGCTGCCTTCCCGACCAGCTCTTTAAACGCTGCCGTCTTTTCTGGTGCTTCCACCATAATCCCACCCGGAATCTGATTTGACGAACCACAAACCTTCGAGCCAATATCCTTAGTAAAGAGATATTTAAACAGTTTACCTCATCCTTCCTTAATAAAAGCCTGATTCTTAAACTGATTATTGGCCTGTGCTCCTCCCTTCACCTCCTCCGGAATATTGCCTTTCGCCACGTTCGAAGAATCAAACAGGTTAGCATTTTCTGAAGTAAATCTAGCAATGTTCACCCTTAACTTGGAGTTCCCCATCTTCGTGCCATTCAGAGCTCTTTCTAACTCCTTAACTTCCCGGACGTTCCTGAAACTGATAAAACCGAACCTTTTGCCAACTTTGTCCTTCTTTTTGGCAATGTACACCCCAGAAACTTCCCCAAAAACCTTTACAAATTCCGAGACTTCCCAAGGTGTGCAACCCTGCGGCAAATTCGTAACGAAAAACTTGGTGATATTCTCCTTGCCTAGCTTCCCATTGCTAACGTGCTTATCCTTCTTTCTGAGATGATGAGGGTCCAACCATGGTCCTTCCTCCTCCATTGGACACCAACTAGGAAACTCAAACCCCAGTAGCGAATGGAAGCAACCGGACAAGATGGATAGAGACCAAGGTAAAGTCAGATCAGCCAACGGAATGCTGTTTAGGTTGCACCTCAGACACTATCCCCCCTCCTTCGCTACGTCGAGCCGCCGCCGGTTGATTTCCGAAACGACAAGGAACCGGACCGACCCAATCCCAAAGGCGAATGGGAGAGTAGAAAACACAAATTAGAATGAAAGGTCAAGCCGGGGACAATGGCGACCTCACACGCTAACCTAGGAGTCTTCTCTCCGTCGAGCCTCCGGCGATTACAAAAGAATATTTAGTTGTAACTAAAATTTTCTAGTGAGATTTAACAAATGCATAGAATGCTAGTATGAGAGCATCATGTGCATTGAATGATTCTACAAAGTTGAATAATATTTTTGTGAGGGTAAGAGAATTTGAGAATTAATATAGGGGGTAATTAGTTAAAGATGATTACGCTTAAAAAGTAATCTTGAATAACTAATTTTATAAACACCTATTATTTCTAAAAGTATAGTAGTGTTTGATATTGACACACTAGTTTTTATATGTTTATTATTAACTAATTTTCGTTGATAAAAAACTTATTCTGGCGAATGTTTATTATTATAAAATCTATACTTTATATAAGTTAAAGAAGAAAATACAATCTATACAAAACATAAAGAATAGTTTAAGATAAGTAGGGCCAATAGCAATGTCACTTACGATTTATAGCATAATTTAGTCGATCCAAAATCTCTATTATTGATCACATAAAGGGTCCACCACAAGATGAGGACACACGTCGACGCTATTCCCCTTGGCCTACTATAATAGTGCTTATCACCCCCTCATGTTCAGTCTATTTACATAATAGTCTCATATCAAAGATTGTATACTCATCGACTGACTAAGTGACTGGCTACCTGATTACTTATTATCCGTAAGATTCACATGTTTAGATCCATGTTTACTATTTTTGTTGTTAAAACATACTTGCTGAATTTTCTCTTGCGATCTCAAACTCATTCAAAAAAATGATTTAAAATGTCAAATATTCAAGTATTTTTATAGCAGTTCTATATGTTTATCAAATTAAGTTCTGGTACGCTTAACATGCTATCGAATTGAATTTAGTAATCACACAAGCATCCTCTACAACACTATATGTCCCAAGCACAAGAAACATTTTTAATTAATCTTATACACAGTCACATGCCTATATACCTATATCGTTACCTGTCGCAACTAATTTTGATTCTTCCTATTGGTTTCATTTTTTCTACGATCCCAAATACATAGAACTCGTCTCGTCCCAATTTATACATGAGAAGGTGTCAAGATCAAGATACCCATTTAATGTTTGAAGTTTACAAAGGTGCCAATTATTATGAATAGAGGAATGTAAATAATGTAATATGAGTACATCAATTCATCAAGGGTGATATATCGTATATGTAACTTCACATCAAACTATTTTTCATACAACCCCTCGTAATAAAACAATGTTACAAAACTAGTACAAAGCTTATCCATTACGCAATTATATATACCATGGTGACCCATCACCAAACCAATCAATCCACCGCACCTACTTTTTAATCATTTCACAAAAAAACACAAACACCATTTTAGTTTTCTCTCCGATGACAACAAGAAAATTCTATCATGATCAAACACCAAAGTTCCTTTATTTCGGAGGCGGTGACGGCGACAACGATAAGATAATTAATCCACTCGGTGCTGACGGATTCGAGATGAACGAAGCCGACTTGTGGAGCACCGAAGTGGATGATCATTCAAACGCGCCACAAAACCACGTACCAAGAAGATCAAAGTATCCATTGAAAGCTCATCAACAACGAAAAGCGCCCATGTCGAATGCGGGTAGATCATTGCCGGTCAACGTACCCGATTGGTCAATGATTTTGAGAGATGAGTACAAGCATCATGGGAGGACAAACAATGATCATGATGACCTAGAGTTTGATGGTGATAATGAGATGATGTTGCCACCTCATGAGTATCTAGCAAGAACTAGAATTGCTTCATTTTCGGTTCATGAAGGTGTTGGAAGAACACTAAAAGGGAGAGATTTGAGTAGGGTTAGAAATGCTATTTGGAAGCAAACCGGTTTTGAACAAGATTAATTAGAGAGAACACCAAGGTACAATATACGTCTAATTAATCTATAACTAAGTTGACATTTACCGATGAGTTGTAACACGTTATGGATCGTTACTCACGTATATTTTAAGGTGTATTTTTTTGTATGGTGATATTTTATAAGATTTATCTTCAAACATGGGTATGTAACGCTAGGTACATGAAAAATAAGTCGTTGGTTTAGGTAACCCTATTTTTGGTCACGGGCCAAAAAGGAATGCAATTGTAGTGACGCTTTGTAAAAGTCATATTAAAGTTTTCTAGACCGAAACATTTAGATTAATGAAGTTACTTAAAGACGGTGCTCCGGAGGGGGAAGTGAAAGTGTACTAATTTTAATGTTATTCACTAATTTCATGAAAAATAATGTTAAAAAAAAGATGGTTAATTATGTATCATGTGGTGGCGTTGATAGCCTAAAGACAATGAGGTACATGCACTAATCGGCCTTTGTCTCAATTGCTGAGTGTTATGTGCTTTATGTCCAAAGCTTGATGCAAAACTACTATCGAGCTGAGTGTCTGACTGGAAGCAGGTTCTCTATTCGTACGGGCCTATGGGGTAGAGGTAAGACTGTCTACATCTTATCCTTCTCAAATCCTACCTTAGCTTTACTATTGGTAAGATTTACTGTATAATGAGGGTGAGAGAGGCACTCCCCTAAGAGGGGAGTCCCCTCTCTTACGCATAACCAATCAGCATATGCCACGTCAACTCCCATCTTAAACTCCTCTAACACCCCAATTTGATGGCGGCACTCCCCTCTTAGGGGACTTGTGTTTTTTTTTTATTTGTTGTAAAATTATGCATGTTTATAAATTAAAAAAATATTAATAAAAATAAAAATTAAATAAAAGACATTTCATTAAATTAAAAATAAAAATTACATTCAAACTAGAAAAATATAAAAACAAACTACTCGTCGTCGGAACTCACTTCAAGGTGAGGTAGATCTAAACTTCCGAGATGCTCAACGAGATCGTGTTTTAGTCTCCAATGCGTTTCTTCGTCAATGAGCTCGCTATAAGCTGTATCATCGAAGACAGGTTCGACTGGAGGATCTTGAATATGTACCGGTGCTAGGGCTGTAAACGAACCGAACGTTCAGCGAACAGTTCGTGAACTGTTCGGCGGGAAGTTCGTTTATGTTCGTTCGTTTAATAAACGAACGAACATGAACAAGAAATTTCGTTCGATTAGTTAAATGAACGAACATGAACATAGGTCTCGTTCGTTCGATTGTGTTCGTGAACGTTCGGTAAGGTGTTCGTGAACATGTTCATGAACATTCGTTGATTTGCGTTCGTTTATGTTTGTATGTTTGTGTTTTAATTGAAGATCTTTGCACTTTTTTATTTTTTATTTGTACTTTTTATATTATTAAACTTTTATTTATTTTATTACCCTAATAATTAAACTAGAAAACCCACTTTCACCTTGTTTATGCATCATTTCCCTTTCATTTCTCATTATTTACATCGGCGAATACGATCGACCTCCGTCCCACAATAAGGGATTCAAGTTCGAGTACTACTCTCTGGGCCATCTATCTTTATCCTTTTTCGCGTTCACCAAATTTATTTGTGTTTGTTTGTGTTCGTGAACCGTTCGCGAACACGCTCATTTCCTTAATGAACGAACACGAACATAAAATCTCGTTCGGTAAGTGTTCATGAACCGTTCGTGAACACATTTATTTCCTTAACGAACGAACACGAACAAGGCCTTGTTCGTGTTCGTTCGGTTCGTTTACAGCCCTAACCGGTGCTATCGCCCTTCCGTCGTCTTTTATAATCATGTTATGTAAAATAAGGCACGTATACACGATGGACCTTATCTTTTTCACCGTTTTCGAACACATTGGACGATTTAGTATTCCCCACTTCGCCTTTAACACACCAAACGCCCGTTCCACATATTTTCTTGCGGCCTCGTGTTGCCTCTTGAACTTTTTTTCATTCGGGATGTGAGGATATGGAAAAGACTTCACAAACACGGACCAGCTAGGGTAGATCCCATCAGTAAGATAATACCCGCGTTTGTATAAGTGGTCGTTCACCTGAAATGGACAATTTGGCGCCGTTCCGTTTCGTTGAGTAAGAAATAATGGAGATTGTTGCAGCACGTTGATGTCGTTTTGTGAACCCGCCGGGCCACAAAAAGCATGCCAAATCCACAAATCTTGAGACGCCACCGCTTCTAACATAACCGTCGGGTATTGATGATCGCCTCTCATATATTGTCCACGCAATTCTGTGGGGCACATTCTCCAGACGAAGTGTGTACAATCCAGATTACCCAACATACCAGGTAGGTGATGTCTCTCCTCATGAGCCTGATACAATAGCGCAACGTCGTGGCTCGTTGGTCTACGTAAGAATTCACCGGCATACATTTTACAGACCGTCTCGCAGAAATATTCAAGGCACTCACGAGAGGTCCTTTCAGACATATTTAAATACTCGTCGTTTTCGTCTGGTGGGTTACCGGTTGCAAGTTGTTTAATCGCAGAAGTAACCTTTTGCAACGGCGTGAAATTTTTCTTCATTCTCCCGTCCAAGCCCTCTTGAAACCACTCGTTATTCGCTTCCACGTCACTAACAATTTTTAGGAACAAAGACTTGGACATACGAAATCTCTGACGAAAAATATCGGCATTAAATTTTGGATTTTCGACAAAATAATCGGCCATGAGTGTCTCATGGCCTCCCACACGATCTCGACGGACTATTTTTTTTACTAGACGATGCCGTGTCTAGTAGCTCCGCTTGTTGGATGAGATTTTGGAAGAAAATTAAGCTACCATCGCTTGACGATGAATCTTCATCGTCGGGAAAGTCGGGTAGGGGAGAAAAAAACGAGAACTTGGAATCCATTTTGTGTTGTATTTGATAGATTTTTTTAGAGTGAGTTTGAGAGTGGTGGGTGTGGTAAAAAAATTATTTGAGAGTGATTTTAAGTTGGTTATTTATATTGTTAAAATTGAATTTTTTTTTTCAAACGACCGTTGCCAACGTCTATCCTCGATCAATGTGCCATTTCATCGCGGTGTCTCCCCCGAAACCCCTCCCCGATTCGGGTCCCCGCGGTGATGGCGGCGGTGTTCCCGATCGGGGAATGGGGTCACCGAACACCCTCCCCGCGAGTGCCCCGATCACCCAGATAATGATGAAGTTAGTTAAAGACATGATTAATAAGAAGTTATGACGTATCTAAATCATGCAAGATATAAATCTATTGTCTAATCAACTATTTTGAAACAAGACGAGTAAAGCATCGTCTACCTTTTTCTCTATGTTTCTTAAGTTATTTGTATTTATAAAGTATACAGAAAATAAGACATTTTTTAAAGAAACTTTTTAATATTTGTCATACTTCATATGTAGTGTACGTACTACGTAGAGGTGGTAAAATTGGTGTATTTGATTTGGTTGGTTGACGGTTAGAATAAGTTTGGATTAGGATGGATTTAAATAAGATAGATGATGGTTTTGGTCAAGATAGGTTGAAGTCAAAATTGGCTAAAAAGATAGATAAATTAATAATAAAAAGAGTTAACTGCCATTTTCGTCCCTGTGTTTTGGTCACTTTGGCCATTTCAGTCCATTTCTCAAAAATGCGCCATTTTCGTCCCCCACGTTCTGGAAATGTGCCATTTCAGTCCAAAAATCATAACCCAGTTAAGTCAGTTAGTAAATAAGGACTGATTGTGTAAATTTGTAACATAAAGGACTGATTGTGTAAATTTGTAACACCACCACCACTAGCCCTGCCACCACCACCACTCCGCTGCCACCACCACCACCACCGCCACCACCACCACTCCGCTGCCACCGCCACCACCACCACTCCGCTGCCACCGCCACCACCAATTTTGTTGATGATAATGTTGTTGCTGATAATGTTGTTGCTGCTGTTACTGTTGCTTCCTTCAAATATTAATAGAGGCGATGATGATGAATTTGTCGTCGTCGGAGTGGATCGAACAAAGCTTGAAACAGACCGTATCTTGGCGGGGTAATATCCGGAGGCTTCTATTTGAAGCAAACGTGATGTTTGCCGCCGCCACCGCACATTCTCATTCATCGTTCATCACCGCACCATCACATTCTCGTTCATCGTTCATCACCGCACCACCACAGCCCTGCCACCACCACTCTCACAGATGTCACCGTACCATCACATTCTAGATGAAGTTTGGCCAATGATAGTTCTTGATCCTTCTCTGTATTCACCTGCTGAACTAAATTATCGATGCATCTGAATGGTGAGCTGGAACCCCTTGGTCTGACAGAGCTTTTTTCTGTCTTGTCTGTTAAAGGTGCTTCAGATACAGGCTTTGATGAATCCATCTGCATCACACGTACCATTGCTTCCAAAGACTTGTACTGTTTAAACGAATTAGATTAGCTAATATGTAAATAAACAATACTATAAGAAAGTGAGTTGCTTTTGAACCTTTTGTTGATACTGAGAAGCTTGAGCTTCTGCATGAATTACAAGTTCAGAAATGTATTCTTTACATTGCTTGATCTGCAAGACAATTGTAAAGAAGCCAATTCTTCCTGTAAATTAAGAATTGCGTTTGTTGCTTCGTTCTCAGCTTCCTCGTGAACTAAATTAACTTGGTCTTTTAAATCTTTTAAAGGATCATTAAGTAATTTCAAATCTTCGAGTTCTTTATTCATCTTGTCCAACCGGGATTGTAAACCCATCATGCTTTGGTCTGTGGTTTGGTTTTCTGAAATATGGGGATCTAAGGAACTTCAGATGTCCGTTCAATTCGACCCAGATCGACAGAAACAGAAGATTAACACGTGGGGGTGTGGGGTGTCGGAAAGATGGCCGGATTTACTCCGGTCACCGGAGTAGAGAGGTAAAGGTGATGGTGGTGGCGGTGGCAGCGGAGTGGTGATGGCAGTGGTGGTGGTGGCAGCGGAGTGGTGGTGGTGGCAGGGCTGTGGTGGCGGTGGTGGTGGCAGCGGAGTGGCGGTGGTGGCAGCGGAGTGGTGGTGGTGGCGGTGGCAGCGGAGTGGCGGTGGTGGCGGTGGTGGTGGTGGTGGCAGCGGAGTGGTGGTGGTGGCATGGCTAGTGGTGGTGGTGTTACAAATTTACACAATCAGTCCTTTATGTTACAAATTTACACAATCAGTCCTTATTTACTAACTGACTTAACTGGGTTATGATTTTTGGACTGAAATGGCACCTTTCCAGAACGTGGGGGACGAAAATGGCGCATTTTTGAGAAATGGACTGAAATGGCCAAAGTGACCAAAACACAGGGACGAAAATGGCAGTTAACTCTAATAAAAAAATAAAAATTAACTAAAAATTATATATATATCAATTGACAATACCACTTTGCTACAGTGGTGTTGTCAATTTTTCTTTCTTTCTTTCTTTTTTTTTATGGTTTTTTTTTCTTTTTTAGTTTTACCCTTTAATTTTTAGCATTAACTCTTACAACCCTTAACTTTCTAAATACCTTTTAATCGAGTTTAACGTCTTTATTTTTATTTACGTGTCAATATAAACTTAAGTTGTTTTAATATTTTTTAGAAGACTATGGTAGTGTTTTGTTTTAATTGGTTGGCTCGATTTTATTTTTATTCGTCATGCCAAGCGGTAGTTTTTCCATCGTTTTAGTTTTTTTAGCAAAAGTATGGTAGTATTTTTTTTTTACTTTGTTTGCTCAATGTAATTTTTTTGAGATCGTGTTACGAGTAATATGTACAAGTAACTAAAACATAGACGTACATACTATGAGAAAGAAATATCCGGCTTAATGGCCCGCAACGCAGGGCGGGGGGCAAAACCTAGTTAAAAACAAATAATAATAATTAAAAAAACACTAGAAGGCAGTTCAAATACTTGGTATCATGGTTCATCTATACAAACAAGGACCAAAAGTGTAAAACTCAAAAGTTAAAACACATTTTTTACTCTGATTTAAGGAGTGGGAGAGCACGAAGAGGGGACGTGAAGCGCAATATGACAGTCATGGAAGGGGGTGTGGTAAAAAAAGCACGGGGTGGGAGGGGCGTGGTAAAAAAAAAGCACAGGGTGGGAGAGGCGTGAAAGTGGTGTTTAAATAAATAAGTAAATAAATATCAACTAATCAAAACAAACCTAAACTACACCCACTAATCAAGAGCTTCCACATCACCAAACCAAAGCGCCCCACGCCGGTGAAGAATGTGCCGCCCCACCCACCACGCCACCCTCCACAACACACATGGGTCGGTGTGCCCAGCGTGAAGTGGCTTCCACGCCCACTCCGTATGATCTAATCGCCTAAAATATACAAGGGAGTAGCAATTCAATCAACTTTATTCATCTTTTGAGACGGTAGCATTTTGATCAACTTTATTCATCTTTTGAGTGCTCGGCCTTCAAGCTCATAGTAAAAATATAACTGGTATTGATTTGGTTACATTTATACATTTATAAAAGACAAAATTGCAGAAAACAACCTTTATGTTTGCCTCAAACTGCACTTTATACCTTTCACTATGAAATCGGCAAAAACCAACCTTTATGTTCATGTTTTATTACACCCTATAACCTTTAGCACTAACCACGTCAAAAAATTCAGTTAAATGGACTCACATGCCTAGCACATGAGGGTATTTAAGTCTTTTACGTTTACATTAAAAGAATATTTATTTTATTAATAAAAACCCACTTCTTCATCACTATAACCCATTAACCTGCATAAAAACTCCACCACCACCATGTTCACAAACCACCGCCGCCAGAAACCACCACCATGTTCAGAAACCACCACCATCTTCATCACGGTTCTGCAAGTGGTAGTGCTAGTATTGGTGCTTGTTTTCTCAGGCATTTCAAAACACCAGTTTCTGATAAGATTTAACTGACCTACCTCTTTAATTTATCCTAAAACCACTTTTAAGAATCAAAAACCAAATTGAATTGATCCAAATTTGAAACAGAACACATGAACAATCACCAATTTGGAATAAAAACAATTGAATTGAAAAAAATATTACCTTTGGATGTCTGAATGAAGTTTTCATGGAGCTTAAATTCTTCTTCACACTGGTATCCCATCTTGAATTGGTTGGATGACTTATAAGTTATAATTAAATATATTGCAGTTTTTTGTTTGTCCAACAAGTTGGAGTTAGTTTTGTCAACATTGGAGGATGCAGTGAACGATGCACCAAAAGCAGCAGAATTTCTTGGGTGATCCATCAATAACAATCACAATTCACAACAAATTGAGCATAAATGAACACTGCAAAGTCAAAAAAATAAACACAACAAAATGATCAAAAGAAAACAGTGTATTTAATGAAAAAAGTAGAAAAAACAGAGGAATCAAACCTTTAAAAAGATGGTTTCTTCAGTTCCCCAGTCAATTTCATTCTTTTTATAAACATTAATTGCTACAGTTGCGTTAATTGTATGCTTCTTGCTTGCTGATTTTAGTTACAACTATTATTCTTTCTTCTCGTGCGGGTCAGTCCCGAGCCGACTAGAAGAGCAGCGGTACCTTGTCTCTGTGGTGGTGTCGGTTGAGCTATAGAGTAGAGAGAGACAGCAGAGGGTGGCAACATTGTATGGTTTATGACGGTGGTGGGTGAGGGTGGGGATGCAGTGGTGGCAGCGATGGTTTCTGATGATGATGAAGAAGTGGGTTTTTATTTATAAAATAAGTATTGTTTTAATTTAAAGAGTTAATTTTAATTTAAAGAGTTAATTACTGGTTTCGTCCATGTGGTTTGCCAAAAATCACTATTTCAGTACATTAGTTTAAAAATTGCGATTGCAGTCCTTGTGGTTTCACTTTCGTAACCATTTTAGTCCTTATGGTTTCACTTTCGTAACCATTTCAATCCATTCATTATGTTAGTACAAGGACTGAAATGGTTACGAGGTGGACTGAAATGGTTACGAAAGTGAAACCACAGGGACTAAAATCGCAATTTTTAAACTAATGGACTGAAAGAGTGATTTTTGACAAACCACAGGGACGAAAACAGTAATTAACTCTAATTTAAAAGTAAAAGACTTAGGGGCTGTTTGGCTAAGCTTTTCAAAACTACTTATTTGCTTATTTGCTTTCTGAAAAGCAAATAAGCAAATAAGTAGTTTTGAAAAGCTCCATTTTAAAGCTTTTCAAAACTACTTATTTGCTTATTTGCTTTTCAGAAAAGCAAATAAGCAAATAAGTAATTTTGAAAAGCTTAGCCAAACAAGCCCTTAAATGCCCTCATGTGCAAGGCATGTGAGTTCATTTAACTGAAGTTTTTGATGTGGTTAGTGCTAAAGGTTATAGGGTGTAATAAAACATGAACATAAAGGTTGTTTTTTGCCGATTTCATAGTGAAAGGTATAAAGTGCAGTTTGAGGCAAACATAAAGGTTGTTTTCTGTAATTTTGTCTTTTAAATAAAATCAACGTCTCACTATAAAAAACGAAACAAAACAGAAAGACAGCTTGATTGCAATCTCACTTATTCTCTTCCAGTTTCTACCATATTGTACTTCTTCACTTGTTAAGTTAACATAGTGTTCCACAATGCAAAGTCTAAGAGGTATTTAGTACCCCACATCAACGTTTAAAGTGTGAAAAGGTAGAACACAAATTAGATGCTGACGTTACAATTGTCATATGAGCATTTTATAAAAATAAAAAAAACAAAAAACAAACTATTATTAGCGCATGCAAACTGCAACAATGACTTAAAGTAGAGTAAAATGAACGTTTGGTCATATTTGTTTGTTCCATCCAAAATGATTTTTTTAATCTATTTGAGTTCTTCAGGTTTGCGTTTTATTGTTGTTTTCATCCAAATCATTAACTCAGTTTATTTTATTTTTGTTGAGATGAAGGATATTTTTGCCCTTTTGGATGAAACAAGCAAATATAAATCTCATGGACGACTTTGGCATTTTAATTTTACATTTTTGTTTCGTATTTTTTATTACTTGATTCTCCCTTTATGTAGCTTAATGTTTATTATTTTTAATAACTTATATGATATATGTTTACAACTATATAAAGCATTTCTCATGTAATTTCCAAACAAATTTTAAGACACCAGCTCAACAGTTATGCCATATTGCCGTAATTTTTCATTGCCGCTTCCAAATTTTCCATCCATTCAATGATTCCTTCTACATATTGTGTCTAAATTGAATACTAAATGAAACGGTACCTGTGTAAGTTGAAGACGCAAATCAAACGGTGGGATCAATTAATCCTGAAATCAATTAGGTTTCAATGATTAAGTCCTTGATGATTGGTGATTGAAACCGAATGTGGAAACTGCATATAGTTTCATCTTCACGACTGCCCTTCACTCTGGTTTTGGTTTCGTTCGTATGTTGAATCTAAGCCTCAAAGAAGGAAAAAAGCTCCACCTTTGTTGCCTAAACCGGTAAAATTCAGCGATGCAAAGCAGAAAAGGTCATTAATTAATCAATTAAAGGTATATATCCCGACCTTTTGTCAATTTACCACTCACACAACAAACTACTTTTAGACTCGATAAGAACTTTAGCGTGTCAAACTAGTATATCCGTCAAGACCTTGTAATGTAGGTTTTTTTATATGAGAGATCATCACAAAGTCAAAAGTCACAACGCACACTTAATCTGAACCTTAGAAAAGGAGAACAAGAGCGCTATAGCTCTGATACCGAATTGGGGGGGGGGTATTGTTGATCTTTAGAAGACCGATAAAACTTAAAGGAGGTAATGGGTCAAACGAGGTAGATGTTTTATCAGGCATGAATAAAGAAAGATGTTTGATAACAATGAAATTCAGAAAAGACGCCTCCATTTTTCGTTTAGCTTTATGCCTCCAAAATGGTCGTGTCAGGTACCACTTCACTCGGATGTTTCATATTTCAAATTTCAAGATCACAAAGTTAAATTGTCATATCATTTAATATGCAATCGTGGGCTTTGAACCCCCTCTCTTTCCTTCACATTGGCACTTGTCCAAAGAAAAGCCACATATCACAACAAATACCACGGACCTCCCTCTTTCCTCATTTATCCCTCTCACAAAACTGAAAGCCCCATTCCTCGACCACAGATCGTCCGTGCTCATGAACCTCACTCCCTCACCCACCTCAACCTTCTATCATCCATACTGGCATTTATGAAGGTCGACGGATGAGTTACTGTATTTTTACAATAATATATAGTTTTTATCTTTTATTTAATACATTATAATAGTTTATTGTTATATTTACTTTTAATAACATATTTTTAATTTTTTTCCTTTTTTAAAACCATTTATTTCCTATACCATTTTTAATAATTCTTTTTTTAGAACATATATTAATTTATCGATAAATTTAATACTTCTTTAATAATTTACGTTTATAATTTTTTTTTCTAAAAACTTAAATACGTAGTTCTGTTTGATTATTCCTCGACATTCTGCTATAAGTTTTGTTAAAAACGAAGTTGTACTCTAAATAAAGTATTTATTTGACATCATAAACCGATACGATGATAAGTTAAACCGTTCTAATAGTTTGACTTTTTAAACAACATACTTTATTTTTTTTTCAAATCACACTTGTTTTACATTATAATTTCCTCGATTTCGTCGCGACGCGCGATCTAAAAAACTAGTTACATTAAGGGGTTGTTTGGTAGCCTCTGAATGGTCATTAAGAGGCTACCTCTTAATGGAACCATTAAGAATTTTACCAATGATAAGGTAGAAGAATGTGACATGTGATGATTTATCATTCAGAGGTTACCTCTTAACCATTCAGACTTGAGGTTACCTCTTATTCATTCAGAGGTTTTAAATCATTAAGAGGTTTTAAATCATTAAGAGGTAGCATCTGAATGGTCATTAAGAGGCTGCCAACCCCTAAAAGACAACTTAAAAAAAGGGTTTATTGGTTTGGTATGATGTCACCTTCTAGTTCCACTACCTTTCCACGGTTGTTCAGCCGTGAAGCTATGATTCAACCACCGTTAACCGTCGTCTAACCTAAAAATTCATCTTATCATGATCACCACTGCTGCCACTAAACTCGTTTGAACCTGCAATTCAACAAACATAAACAACAACACGATGACAATAATAATGAGAAGACCGTTGTTGATCGGCGTTTTAATCGTCATGGCTCTCGGAATCTCCGTCTACCTGAGGCTCTGGACCATCGATTACCAGATTTCATCCACTGAAACTGAATTACTGAGGTATATATTCACCAGATTTCGTTATTTCATTATGGAGATTGATAACAAATTGAGGAAATTAGGGTTTAGAACACTAGAAGTTTGATACATTTAAATTAGGGCTTATTTAGGGCTAAATGTTGTGGAATATTGTAATATTAGTAACTGCAGATCTGTTTGATTGTGTATAGGTATTGAGATTGTTGATGTGTAATCGTAGTGTTCGTTTCGCATAACGGAAGGGAATCTGGATAGAATCTAAGTAGTTAATGTGGTAAAAAATCGGATATTGATCAAGGATCGATATTTGAGATATCAGTTATCGCGGTGGTATATCTGTAATCTTAATATCATGCTAAATTTATATATATAGCAACTTAACACTAACAATATTCAGTATACTACCATTAACAAATTAACCTTTTGCAACTTGCAAAACACTAACAATTGTAGTAAGTAGGAACTGACTAAGACTTAAAACACTAACATTTAACACTAACAACTAACAATTACGACTTAAAACACTAATAGCAACAATAAGAAGAAAAACAGATGGTAATACTAGGAAGAAAGGTACTGATATCGGAAAAATCAGTGATATATCGATCAAATATCGGTCAATATCACCGATATTATTGGTACCGATACTCAAGGTTTAAAAAAATGGAAACGGGTTTCGAGGCGTTTTCTCTTCGCCTCAGGAGGCGTAAGCCTCGAGGCGAACCGAGGCGTAAGCCCGAGGCAGAATTAAAAATAAATATAAAAATTATATATCTTATAAAAATAATAATACTAACTAAATTCATCATCAAATTCATCAAAAACACATAAATTGCTTCAAATTGACACAAAAAGTCAAAAACAAACATCAGAAACCCCTGAGGCGCAGCCTTTTTAGCGCCTCAGCCCCTCTGAGGCGCACGCACAATAGAAACCCCATGAGGCGCGCCTCAGAGTCGTTTTTTGGGCGTTTCGCCTTGAGGCGCGCCTCGAGGTGCACGCCTCAACCGTTTTTTAAAACCATGCCGATATTCTGACCGATATATCACTGATATATCGGGATATTAACGACATATCTTTCTGTAATGTAGATTTTGTTCCTTATGTTGTTTGTTTAAATAATATATTCTTTTAGTTTGTTGAAACGAACAACATAAGGAATGGAATCTACATTTCAATTCTATCAGGATTTCGTTTCGTTCTGTGAAATGAACACTACCTTAGGTTTTGGTCTGTTAAAGGGATTATGGTTTGGAAAAAAAGTAATGTGGTTGTTTGTTGAGTTATTGCAGAAGACAGTTTGATCTTGCAAATAGAGAAGCAGTTGATGAGTCTGCGGAATGGAGACTTAGATTTGATGAAGCGGAAGAACGCGCAAACACATGTGCGAAGGAGTTAAAAAGCGTATGTACTTTTTTATGAAAAACAGCTGCTAGATGTTTGTAGTCTGTAATGAAAGTTGGAAGTTCCCATGTTGTTGGTTTAAAAAGGCGCGCATGCGCTGCTTAGGAAAACACATCAGGGGCAAAGAGGCGTGCCTCGTGTAGTTCTGGGTCAAACTTGGTGAAAGTTAGGGTTTGTAAGAGGTTTATATGTAAAAAGAATCAATGGGATGAAGAAATTATAAAAGGGTTTACTTGATAAATAGGTTGATATCATATGACGCAACTTCTAGTTGTAAATATAGCTGATTTGGTTCTCGCCTCGGTTTTTGGGACGAAAACATGTCGGTCTGCCTCACGCTTTTTTAAACCAAGCCCGTGTTAGGTTTTTTGGGGTTGATTAACCTAGTGGTTTTGTTAGCAGGTTAAGGCGAATCTTGGGGATAATAGTATGACCAAAAGGCTAGATATGTTGCAGAAGGTAATGTATACTTTGTCCTTTATGTATCTGTAATACTTTTGTGTGATAATATAACAGAGTTGAGTGGTATCAGGAGAATATGAACTTGCTGGAAAGGGTTGAGACCTTAAAACAAGAGCTTGAAGCTGAGAAGTTGAAATGCAGTACGCAGAAGTTGTAATCATGTTGAATCTTTGACCACTGATGAGAGTGTTTGGAGCTTTGACGAAAGATATTCAAGTGATTGATTCTTATGACCTTTGCATCCTTCATCTTGATCTGCTCGTGTATTGTTGTGTTACTTGGACTTGTTGGGTGTTGAGATTTTGTTTGATTAAAAGTTGAAGAATTGTATTTAACTGAAATATAGTGTATCTGGAAAAGGAAATTATTTTTCACAGAAGACAAAAGTTTGTGTTATATTCAGTTTCAACTTTACAGCCATACAGAATTTGACATCAAAGGGATCACTGATGAAGGTTGCTTTTCTGTCATCGTGATGCCAATGATCAAAAGTTAAAGAATTGACGGTGAAGGTGAACTGGCAGAGGCGGAAGGGCGAGTCCAACTGGCATCACATGCATGCCTTGCACGTCTTTCATCCTCTTTGACGCGGTGTTAGCCTTATTAGCCTTGTTAAGAGACAGTGATGGACGATGGAACTGTGAGCATGTAAAGACAATACTTTTACGATAGTAGATTGAATTTAGGGTAAAGGTAACCTAATCTGTAATTTCTAAGTGTTTGTTCGTGTGTGATTTAGTTATTTTGCGCTTCGGCTTGTGTGTGTTTGAACCAAAAGCATATGTTGTTCAGTCTAGTTCGCTAGTTCGCCATTTTGATAAAATATTTGGGAAAATTCACTAACAAAGGTTTTGAGAGGTGACAACTGACAAGCTAAGCTACTTGCGGTTTTGAATCAGTCTTTATTTTTAAATGAAATAAACATAGAAATTTGTACTTATAGATTTAAAAATGAAACAGATGTTTACTGAATATAACACAAACATAACTAATACAGGTTAGAAGTCAGTTCCAAGTTACAAAACGACGGTTGTACGACTAAAACATCGGAAACCGATTTAGGTTGGGGTTGAGAAAAAATCAATATAGTTCCAAGTTTGTCCCAAACCGGTTCGGGTTGAGAGCTGATTTTAGGGTTGAAAACCCCAGCCCACTCAAACCGATTCGAATCGGATTCAAAACCAGTCTGGCCCAAAAAACGGTTTTATCTAGGCCTGGCAAAAGTAACCCATCCAGCTTAGTTTGGGTCAATATGGGTCATAATAATAATTTTTTGGGTTGATCTGGGTCTATTATAAACTTTGATGGGTTAAAATGGGTATTGATAAAAAGATGACAAACCTGGAACGGGTTAGAACGGGTCAAGATAAAAAATGGAACGGGTGAATTAGGGTTGAACATCAAAATAGAACGGGTCTCTGCGTGAAGAATGGAGGCTGAAAATCTTAAATCTTCTCTGCTTAATCTCGCTTATGAAATCATCGATTCGTCCTGAATAATCTCAGCCATAACCGTCTTCTACATTGTTCCCGTCTCTAACCCTAGAGGTAAACTTTTTGATCTATTTTTTTAGAATCTTTACATCTATCTCATCCTTGCTCACCAATTGTTTGTTGAATTGCCTAAATGAAACTAGAACTTGAAGTGTTTGGGGAAGACGAACAGTGTACATCGATTTCACCTTTTTCGATGTATTTCAAAATAGATATATTTCAATGTTCTGTTTTGTTTTTGTGTGTTTCGAAAGTCCGTTTCGAAGTCCGATCCCATTATGCATCGAAATACATTGGATTTTCTTTTTGAAATTGGATCTTTGTTTTTCGAAATAGAGGTATTTCGATGTTTTTGGAGTGTCATAGTGTTTCAAATTGGATCTGTTGTGTTTGGTCTTCTGTTTCAAACAAGGAGTTGTTTTCATCGAAATAGCAGTTAAGGAAATGTTGCATCAAAATAGAATTTGGTTTGATATTCTTAAAAAAAAAAAAAAAAACTGACCCGACCCGGACCCGTTCCGACCCGAACCAAAACAACCCTTTTTTATAATTGACCCGTTTTGACCCGAACCCATTTGACCCATGACCCGACCCATTTGCCAGGTCTAGTTTTATCGGGTTCAAAACTTGTTGGGCCCAAACCAGTTCGGGTTGTAAAGCGGTTCAACATACAAAATAAAACACACCTGTACCAAACCGCCGGTTCTGGGCCGGGCCCAAATCGGTTTGGCCCAAACCGTTTTTCGGGTTACCACGTTGGGCTCTTTATAGATTCATCAGGCCCAAACCGGTTTTTTTTTACCACCTCTGCGTATAAATCGAAAACCGATTAACCCAAATAACCATAATTTTTTGGCCCATGGCTCAAGTCCAAAACAAGTATTGGTAAATGTTTAATCCATTAAAGACTTGAAAAATAATTAAACGTGAAATTGAAAATCCCAAATTGTAGACCTGCCGAGACAGGTAACCTTGAACTCCTACGACTATCTGTTTATCAATCAGAATTTTGTTCATCGATTTCTTGATACGAGTGTTTGTGATTTTGTGGTTCATGTTGTTATATTGATATCCATGAATTTCTGAACCTGTTTTTTTTTTTTTCAACTTTGATGCGTTACCATTGTTTCTTTACACGTATTAACATATGCCCACCAACTGTTTGACAAAATGACTGACCCAAAATGCATCATTCTTTATGCTCTTAGAGCGGATCACATGATTTTTTTAAGGTGATTAGCATTTGATTTTCTTGTTAACAAACTTTGAAGTGTGATGAACTTTTGATTAATCTGTTTTCTATGGATTGCTAGTTATGTTTACCCCTAATTAATTAACCTAATTTTCTTTAGATTTGCCCAATTGTTTTTTAGGGTTTTTGATGTTACCCAAAGTTGCCTCTTTGATTGGATGTTTGTTTGTTTGGCTTGTTGATTAGATTGTCTTAATGTCTTATACCCTTTACAAGCCTTTCTATTATGTTCTGTAATCTAGTTTCAATAACTGAATGTGAATAATATGTAAATAAGACTTGTGAAGTTTCAATCTTTTGGCTATCCAATTATTGTTGGTAGTCTTTCACCCTCACATTTTTGCTATATATTTATTCTGGAAATAGGAGTTGGATGCTAAATGTGAATATCATAGAATTAGGGTTTATCTGTTTTAGTGTTAATAAGGCATTTAGTGAATGCCCTATGTTGATTAGGTATCTGAATAATTAACTAATGCGTATCTTAAAAGACCGATCTTATGATTGACGACGGAGCTGCGGAATCTTTCCTAATTTGTTTGATTCTAGATATGAGTTTTAGGCATCTTACCTTTTATCGATTGTAACATGTTATTTTAATGCACCACACTCATAGGCTTATGATTGTCGCACAACTGGACGGAAGTCTATGTTATTGTTGGAACTTGGAACATGTGATTGCATCGTGTAACATTGTTGTGTGCAGATATACTAAAAAGCTTGTACGCTGCAATGACAACGGGCACAAGCACACAAGCTCCAACAAATCTTGCATTTGAGGCAATAGCACGAAGAGAAGCTTTCGAGCGTCAATTACAACAGCAGAAGAACAAAAATAATAATAGATTTCTAGAAAAGAACAGAGTTGAAGGTTCTGCCAATTTGAAACGAAATTCTGCACCATCCACAAATGCTGCAAGTACTCCGTCCAAGAAAGGTTATTTTATTCATATTTCAAGCTTCACCATTGGCAATATGCTGCATGAAAACGATTAGTTAGTAAAGTTACTAGCTATTTTGATAGAGTCACTTTATAAGACGTGTTAGTTAATACTTAATAGTAAAGAGTATTTTTAACGTTTTGTAAGTGATGGTGGTTTTGGTATTTGTAGGCAAATACTCTTTCACAGGGCAAACTGCTACACGAGGTACGAATCTTGTTTATTGTTTTTGTAATAAACAACACTCTGTTTCGTACTGATTGTAATAAATCCGACTTTTATTATTAATTAGAGTAAAATGCCATTTCATCCCTGAGGTTTGGCCAATTTTGCGACTTTCGTTCGAAGCTTTGTTAACTTGTTTTTCCACATCTGGATCCCCAAGGTTTGAAATCTTGCCATTTTCATCCGGCTCGTTAACTCCATCCTTTTTTTCCGTTAAGTTAGGGGTGTTTTCTTCTTTTTACCTACTTGTTTTGTTTTGTTTAAACTTGTACATTATGCTAAATGCTTGTACATAAAGTGAAAAAAACCGAATCACCCTTTAAGTTAATAAAAAAGATAGAAATACTCCCGACTTAACGGAGAAAAAATAGATGGAGTTAACGAGCCAGATAAAAATGGCAAGATTTCAAACCTTTTGGATCTAGATGTGGAAAAACAAACCTTTGGACGAAAGTCGCAAAATTGGCCAAACCTCAGGGACGAAATGACATTTTACTCTATTAATTATTTAAATATACAGACGCGGAAGCAGATCATCCTATATATCTTCCACTCTCCCACCCCGTACATGAAAAATTAGCAGTGCCAAATCTTGAGGTGTTGACTTTTACTTCATTTTATCTTGCTTATCATCTAATTCGAGTTAAACGTTTATCTCAGTATGCCGTAAACTTATGCAGGCAAATGTGGTGGACAAGATGTTGCATGAACTTTTCCAGAGTGGCGATTCAGCCCAGAATTACCTGCAAGGATCTAAAAAAATGAAAATTGATAATCGGGTCCCGCTTGATAATAAAGTACAAAACCGCAACGTGGAACTTTCAAAAGTTTTACGAAGCCACTCAAAGAGATCTAAAAAGCACATGTCCATGAAACAACACAAGACAATCGGATCATTAGATTTGCCTCAAGATCTCCATAAGTAATATCAGAACCACAGTTATTAATTCTTATTTCTTCCCTATTTCTGTTGATCTAAATCGTCTAAAACGTATTTGTGTGTATTTTGTTACAGGTTTGAATTGTTTCAACCGATGCATGAAATGTGGAAAGATTACATGACCCAACTTTTAAAAGGCGTTGGGTAAGAATTTGATTTTCGGTTTCATTTAAACTTTATTCCCAAAAGTCTAAATCTTTTTGCTACAATGACGAATCTTTAGGAAAAGTCAAATGCTCCAGTGTCTTCTCAGTGCTGATCTTCACGGTGCACATATTCTAGGTTAAATTTGTTGTACCCTGTCTTTATATGTGAATATACATCTGCTTTTCCTTCACATTACGTTAAAGGTATGTTATGTTTATTTACCGCAGTTGTAGAATGTAAAATGGCTTATTTCAAGGGGGTGAGTGGGATCATGATCCGTGAAACCGCTGAGACATTTGGAATAATCACAAAAGATAATAAATTAAAAGGTAACAATAATCTGATTTATAAACATCTACTTAAAAAATAACCATTGTTGGCCTGATGTTTTTTCGTATATGTTTAGTTGTGTTGAAGAAGATTTCTGTATTTATGCTGCAAGTTGATTGTTGGAAGATTACACTGCAAGGTGATAAGTTGACTTCCAGGAAAGTCGGTCAATGATTGGACAAATCGATTTGTCAACTGATATTTTTGTCAACTTCATAGGAAGGCGGTTTAACCTATTTCGAGTCCTCAAGCTAAGTTTTAGTTCCTGGTATTTTTTATATATTTTTAGCATAACGATTATCATCTTTATTCAATGTTTTTTGTAATCAGTTTCTTGTCATTTCACATTGAATTAAGAGATAAAATAATTAATATGCTTAGAGGTGCACAAATCGGTTTTAAACCCTAAACTGGTTCGGGTTCTAGTTAACTGGGTCAAAACAGGGTAGGAGGAACCAGTTCGGTTTGGAACCGATTCGGATGAGTGCCCACTTTCAGTTCCTGTAGAGTTTTGAGTATTTCTTGTTCACTTGAAAAAATGAAACGCGGTGGTGGGGATGGTGGTGTTGGGGGTGCCTGCGACAATATAGGGGCAGCGGTTGGTGTCGCTACAAAAAAATGAAACACCCCTAAGTTTTAATCCGTACACATCTCCACCTTATCTTGTATGAAACCAAGGCTATACGGAGTAGGATTACCCCCCCCCCCCCCCCCCCCCCCCTTTCATGTTTTAATTGGTGGTCAACCCTGCCATCAACTTTGTCCCATTCACGCTCGCCAAGCCACTAACAAGAGAGCCCTTGGCGCCCCCGAGCGGTGTGCCGGGCGGCCTAAAGCGCTGAGGTGGAAGGAGGCGCTAGACCACACCACCCAGTCTAAGCTACCATCACGGAAACCCCTTTTTCCAATTAACAAACATAACATGTAATTCAACACTAAAAAGTAAAGTTTGAAAACACATTTCTTTTTTCAATCAAATATAGGATAGGACCTACTATAGTACGAGTACTTAATATGTTTTTCAACATGTAACATGGCTGGTAAAAACTCACATTCCCTTGCATTTGACATTTTTCTTCCCTTATTGTCCTTGGAAGTAGCTTTTTCAATGGCAAAGCACCATGGTTGGTTGTAAATTGTACTAACCATCTGTCAGCTCACTTTAATCTCCACCAAATCCTTCACTATACACATGCTTAAATTATAAAAAAAATGTGGTTATTTGAATATAAAAGATCCCTTCTAAAAGTGCATAAACAACTATCTTCACAGTATTCAAGAAAATGTTACATTATCATTCAAAATCGATGAAAACAACGCTAACAATGATCGAGGACTCATAGCTCAAACAGTTGGCTCGTATGTGGGTCGATGAGAATGTAGAAAAAAAGTGAAGAAACAATCTCATGACTCCAAAGTTTTCTTTCGTAATTTAGTTTTACTTTTTATTGTCGGTTATTGTGGTCGAAATTAGTATTATGTTTGTTACTTTTGACTGAACTTAATGCTTTGGTTACTAGAAGAACCTATAAATAGACTCATTTGTAATGTTTAAGACAACTTTTGGTATAGTAATATAATTTCATCTATATAGGTTTGATGTAAACCTTTAGTAGAACTCATCTATGTCTATATCCCTTTTCTCACTTCAGTCAAAATGTCAAAGAACAATCATAATGTTTTTGTTATGTTTTCTTTCTTAGATTGCATAAAATAACACCCAAAAAGTAAAGTTGAAAGGGAATGGAAGGATGTTTGAATAATAGAAAATGGGAAGAGGAATCATTCCATAATTACTTATTATTATACATCAAAATAGACATGTTAACAACTAAAGTGACTTTGTGTCACATTCCTTGATTCTGATAAATGAAAAACAATTTTGTTAGTTACTGAAAATTGTAGGTATTGACTTTGATTTTTGTTAGAATAAAATGGGAGGATTGTTCTTATTTCTTAATCATTATGATTGTGTCCCAAAAGGACTAGCCAACCACAGACAAAAGATGAGGCATAATAGGATTGGAGATTGTATTCTTTTGGTCATATAATGAATGTGGGCTTGTTGTTGTCATTGATTATATCACTTCTTGTATTTTGCTACAACCTTTATCACCTAACAATGTAACTTATAATATGCTCAAAATATGTCTGAGGGGCTGTTTGGTAACATCTGAATGGTTAAGTGGTAAACAGTAAGAGGTCTGAATCATTAAGAGCCTATATAATGTTTAACCGTTCAGACAGGGGCGGATGTATGTGTATACAAGGGGGAGCGCCCGCTACCGCTTGGCCGGAAATTTTTTGACGTTTTAGTGTAAATTTTGGAAAAATTTGACGTTTTTTCGATTTCGTTACCGCTTATTTATAAAATGTTACCGCTTGGTCGGAATCCTAGATCCGCCACTGCGTTCAGAGGCAAATGTATGACCAATTCAGATTAGAGGTCTTAACCATTCAGACTCTGTATAAATCTTAACCATTCAGAGGCAAATGTCTGAACCATTCAGACATCTGCTCGTGAAACAAACAGTCTGAATCATTAAGTGCTGAACCAGTAAGAGGTCTGAACCATTAAGAGTCTCGTTAAGAGGTAAACAAACAACCCTACTATATGTAAATAGGTGGCAATAAAAAAACATTATTTAAATAATATTTATGTGAAATTCCCACCACCTTAATCTTCATAGTTATTTCTTTTTAATTTACACTACTTGATTTTTCTTCTCTTTGATCAGTTTTTATTTTCAAAATTAGTGCATCCGAATCTTCATCTTCATCTTGATCAAACAATATTGTTTATTCAACTCACAATATGTTTTCAGTTTCTTCATTAGTTTGCACCTATTACAAGGTTGTGTTTTTAGCAAATTAAATGGACATGTTTGTTTTAAAACAAAACAATATGTTAAGAAACCACAATAAACACATAATACACTCATACATGGTGTATAAAAGGTAATATCAACAAGTGGGAGAGAAACAAAAGTAGTTAGATAACCGTCTTGTATATCATATTCAACGCAATTTGTGAAAATAAATCATGGTTTCATGAATTTAAGCATATTATATTGATTCTGAAAAGTACACCCTCAATATATATAGTGAGGGTAGGGATAGTGTACATTAATCCAGAAGTGTGAGAAGTGTATTATAACACTATATATAACACTATATAACACCATATAAACACCGTATAACACTATGTAACACCATATAATACCATATAACACTATGTAACACTATATAACATTATATAACAAATATAACACTATACATCTATCATAGACATGCTATCAGACAAAATATAGTGTTATATTTGTTATATAATGTTATATAGTGTTACATAGTGTTATATGGTGTTACATAGTGTTATACGGTGTTTATATGGTGTTATATAGTGTTATATATAGTGTTATAATACACTTCTCACACTTCTGGATTAATGTACAGGATCCTCAACCTATATATAGTGATATACTCCTTTTCCTATTTAGCTTGGAGGCGTTTATTATTCGAATGTGATTTGAAAAACTTGAAATTCAAACCGAACCAAATTGAAAATACCAATATGCAAATCAGGTCCTTATCCCAATCAAATTTTGTATTCGGTTTTCGTATCAAAACCGAATAAATCGAATTTAAATATATATTTTTTTATTTTTTGAGTTTTATTTATGGTTTTTTTGGGTAATTTGGTTTATTCAAACAAACCCGGATTCCAAAAAGCTTATTTAAGTCATTTTTTCAAAACTTATGCGAACTCCTAGTGGGTGTTTGGATTAACTTATTTTGGAGCTCCTTTTGACTTATTAACTTCTTAGAAGTTAAAAGGAACCTCAAACACTTTCTGAGAAGTTCTTTTATGGTTAAAAGGAACCCCAAACACTCTCTAAGAAGTCCTTTTATGCCTTCAAAAAGGAGAAATTGAGAAGTAACAAATTCTGACTTCTCATTTTGAGAAGGACTTTTAAAAAGTCACAAGCTAAAAAGGAATCCCAAACACCCCCCTAATCTATTTGGATGTTTTCAAATTCGGATAATCTGATCCAAATAAACCGAATAACCCGAAAACCGACCCGATAAACATCCTACTTCATCCCATCCCATGCCACATTCAGAAGTGATGGGCATTTGGAAACTTCATGTCAAAGAAATTTAAGTTGCAAATTACAAAAGAAACTAAAGTTGCATGAAAGGGGGAAGAACCAAGTGAGAATTCCCACATATTTTTTCTTGAGTCATTTCATCTTCAATAATTTACAAAATAAAAAAAGACTAAACCCTTCACATCAAGATTCTAGTTAAAGCAAAAGCCCTTTCAAAGTTAGCACCTTTTTCCACTGCCACAAATCCCTTAATCAAAAAGAACAATAAAAACAAAAGGACCCATTTGAATGATTTGATTCATCACCTAGAAATATCACACTCAGTGTACCCAAGTTGTTGTTCCATTTCCCAGCTCAACTTTGATGCAACTCTTTCATGGCAAGGCTCATACTCCTGTTATTCATCAACCAAACAATTGACTTTCACATTTGTTTGACCTCAAAGAGTAAAGTACACAAATGGTCCCCTGTGGTTTACCAAAATTTTGGATCTGGTCCCTAGCTTTCCAAAAGTACACGGATGGTCCTTGTGGTTTGCACTTTGTAACACATTTGAAAAAAGTTGGGGACTAAATGCGTTACAAAGTGCAAACCACAGAGACCATGTGTGTACTTTTAGAAAGTTAGGGACAAAGTCCAAAATTTTGATAAACCACAGGGACCGTCCGTGTACTTTACTCGACCTCAAAAGTGAAAGGTGTTGGGGACTTAATTACCTCTAGTTTCTTAACCAACTCCTTAGCTGTCGGTGCCAACACAATGATGTCGCGAGCATTCGGGCTGATGAACCCTTCCTCAACCGCTTTATCGATGAACGATAGTAACGAGTTGTAGTATCCATCCACATTCAACAAACCAACCTGCAAGTTTCAAAATTTGGTTAATGTAAACTCTTTTGCTTTGACATGTAAGAAAACGGATGCGTCAAACGTACCGGCTTATCATGAATGCCGAGTTGAGCCCAAGTTATCACTTCAAGTAGCTCTTCAAGAGTGCCATATCCACCTACATTTCATCTTACAATTTTACTAAAATTCCCTTTGAAAATTTAATATTATAAAATTTGTATCAAGTCCAATATTTACTAAATTTGGTCAATGTCAAGGTAACAAACAATATTTATGACAGAAGTAAGGGTTAGTCACCTATGACAATCACTATCATGTACAATTTCTTGATATGATCACAAAAAACAAAAGAAATTTTAATGAAAACAAGTTTATATTCTTTCCAAAAGCATGTGTACCTTCTGCATACATTATTGTACCTTTCTTATTGCAAAAAAAAAACAATAATCATTTCTCTTGATAATCAACTCTAGTAAGAATTAACTTGCATAGTTTTCTATCAACTGAAAAGTCAAGGTCAACACTTGCATAGTTTCATATTCACATATTTGATTATTATGATTGTCTTTACTATAGCTTCACAAAGATTCTTTCTTTCATATATAAATATATAGAGTCTTTGACTAAAATGAGATTCAAATAAGATACATTTGAAGAGTAAAATGCCATTTTTCGTTCCCGAGTTTTGGCCAGTTTTGCGACATTCGTCCAAAGGATTGTTTTTTCTTATCTGGATCCAAAAGGTTTGAAATCTTGTCATTTTCATCCGGCTCGTTAACTCCATTTTTTCTCCATTAAGTCAAGGGTATTTCCGTTTTTTTTGTTAACTTAAAAGACAATTCGATCTTTTTCAGAGGTATTCAGTCTTTTTTACAAAAAGTGAAAAAGACAGAATTTCCCTTTAAGTTAACAAAAAAGACTAAAATACCCCTGACTTAACGGAGAAAATGGATGGAGTTAACGAGCCGGATGAAATGGTAAGATTTCAAACTTTTTGGATCCATAAGCGAAAAAACAAACCTTTATACGAAAGTCGCAAAACCGGCCAAACCTAAGGGACGAAAATGGCATCTTACTCTACATTTGAATGAAAGAATAATAAGATAAATAAAAGCAGCTGGAAGCTATGTTAATCTAATGGTCAAATGCCTATGAAATTTCAGTGAAAGAATATGAAACATTATACCAACCTGGTAAAGCAATAAAAGCATCAGAATGCTTTGCCATTTCTGCCTTCCTTTGGTGCATATCTGCCACTGCTTTCACTTCCCCTACAGTTTCACCAGTTAACTGCAAATATTCAACATCCAGTTTTAGAGAGAGAAACAGAGCTCTTTGAATAACAATCTTTTACAGATAAGTCAGCATTCAGTACATATACTCTCATACATATACATACATATATGTATATTCATACAAATGTTAGCTGTACAGGCTGCAAATTTCAGGATAAAACGACACCAGAAAAGGATGTATTCTTGAATCTTGATTAACACTAATTACTTTACTTAAATATCATTAACATTAATTACCATTCATATTACATTAATGATCCTTAGGCTCATGAAAACATCCTTTACTTTGCATATAAAATATATTCTTTAATAAACAAGTAAAGAAATTATCTTTAGATATATGTATACATGTTCTTCTGTAGAATGTAATGTAATATAAAAATATGGAAAGTTTAAAGACTTTTTATGATTAATGAGACATACCTCTCGAGGCATGAGCGTCTTGGGAATAACCCTGCAGAAGAAGAGAGACAATAACATGACAAAAAGTTAGTTTTAATCAAAGAAAGAAGGCCCCAACAACAAACACATTCATTCTGTTCCTTAATCATCCACTGTTAATCTTAATTAAAAAAAAATATTTCACTTTTTCTAGGCAGTAATAATTTTAAATAATAAATAATTCATTTTAATGCACTTACCCAATAACATGGCGACCACCCTCATGAACAGCTTGTGATACCAGCCCCATTAACCCAATGCTACCTCCTCCATACACCAGATCAATGTTTCTTGAAACCTGCAAATATTATAGTGAGTTTTTTGCTTATAAAAATGGACATTTTTGATAATAATATGTAACATGCAAAGGGTCAAAGGTGTCATGAAGCTAAATCTTTAAACTTTTTGGTCATTGATGAAACAAAAATCTTGAAAAGAAAAGATGAAAGAACACATTTTTATGGTTGATATGGATTAAAAGATTAAAGCCCATCAGGAAACAGACAATGAAGAAGCAAAAAGCTTTAAGCTTTAAGCTTTTTGTTGAAAGATGAAACCAAAATCTTGAAAAAGAACACATTCTAGTTGTTGGTTTTTAAACAAAACCTAATTAACATACAAACAAGATTCAAAACAAAAAATGGCTTTTTAAAGAAACCCATTAAAAATAGCAAGAAAAGTAGATTGAAAATCCCAAAGAAAAAGTATAAAATAAAATAAAAATACCAATTCTTTCCCAAGCTCAATAGCAGCATCTTGATAACTACTCTTCTTGCCTTGACTACTCCCACAAAACACACAAATTCTTTTGAACTTTGACACCTTCATTTCACTATCTCTCTCCATTAGAAAACAATAAGGTTGGAAAGGAAGAAGCTGCTGCTCTGTTTTAACCTTTCAAGAAACACACTAAGCCCAAAATTGGGTGTGACAGGAGAGGCCAGAGAGCACTAGGCTGCTGGATAGTATAAAATCATAAACATATTGAGAGGGGGGTCGTCTATTTTTTACTCCTTTTTGGCTTCAACCGTGCTTATATTTATAAAGAGTTTTTGGCACGTGAGTGACCTCATATTCCATACCTAAGCTAGCACGTGTAGGATGCTATTTTATTTTGTGCATTCATATATAAAATAAGGCAATGACCTTAGTTTATTAAAATTAAGGCTGACAAATTGTGTTTTAACAGGTTTAACAGGTTTCTGACGGCGTGCACAACATAAGTTTCAAACATGATTACGACTCGTTTAACTACTTTCTACCTCATGTTTGTAAAACAATTTATGTTTTATGTACAAACATGAATAAATGATAGATCCTAACATTGTAATTTTAATTATTTTAAAAATTAAAAAAGTCAAAGGGTGTATTTTTCAGTCAAACATGTCTAATCGTGTCTTAACAGGTACTCAATTGCTAGCCCTGAATAAAATAAAGAAACCCCCTAATTTTCCTATTAATCTCCTTAGCTAATAAGAATCTATGT
The DNA here is from genome assembly GCA_030545235.1 of Helianthus tuberosus. Lineage (NCBI taxonomy): Eukaryota > Viridiplantae > Streptophyta > Magnoliopsida > Asterales > Asteraceae > Helianthus > Helianthus tuberosus. The sequence goes on along the minus strand of CM060371.1, from coordinate 31,564,863 downwards.
GATGAGCTCCACCTTCATCATTTATTTACTTGCTAGTTGCTACATATTAGATTCATTAACCTTGCTAATGTTTCTAAAACACTTCTCGCTACATTTACTTTTGTCGTTGGCTGGCTCTTGATCCTCCGTCTTTACTCTTCTCTCATTTTATAATCATCATCGCTTGCTTGCTACCTATCCAATGTTTGCTATGTAACATCATGTTTGTCTCATGTGAATAAATTAAGAAGTGGTAAAGTAATACATGAATAATAGTGAATGACTAGTTATTTATTTTTAGTTGTTTTAGGTTAAGAATTTATGTTAACAATTAAAGGGGATTATGTGTCACACATCAAACAAGGAGAGGCACGCCTAACGGGGCACCCTCATAGGTAGGGCTTGCAGGTACATACCCGACACAGGTAGACCGCCGCCACCCCTTCGGGTATTGAATGCGGGTTCCATTCACGGGTATCCATACTCGCTTAGGGTAGTTGTGGTGAGTGTGTGGGATTGGTGGATATAGTAAAGGGGTGAGCCCTTGGTTCTAGGGTAACTTTCGGTTTAGTTTCAGTAATGTTTGAAGTATGTGTCATCCCCACTCGTGATTTATATGATTTGTAAAGATCATGTATCATGTGGTGGTCGATTCGTTGAACTTTGAGTAGTGTGGATGCATTCTTTATCATCAACTTGGTTTTAATATTACATGAGCTTTGGAATTTATAGTGTGTTTACATGTGATTAAGAACAAAAACTTGTTTACCGTGAGCAATTTCATAGAATAGTACAAAAAGGTTTCCGAAATACAATTATATGTTGAATCAGAGACGTCAGAACCCAACCCTAAACCCCAAACCCAGATCCCGAACTCAAGTCATTGCACAACTTGTGCCACTCTTTTTACTAAGGAGTAACTCGAAGAAATGATTACAAGGATACATAATAACCTAGATCTCAACATGGGTATTTACACTACTTCCCTATTACCAAACAAGTACGTCAAAATCAACTCAAACACTTAAACATTAGGAGATAAACAATAAATAAACTTTATACTAATCTAACTTGGACTTCGACTTGAAAACTTAATAAATTAAACCAACTTAACCCGCAAGCTTCAGTACAACAACTTCTAGCTGCATCCCAGTGTCGACTCAAGAACTTGACCACATACACTCCAACCGCATCCACCAACTATGATTCAACAACTCGACCACATAACTCCAGTAGCAGCTTTCACCATAGCCCGTTGTGTCTTTTATTTCAACAACACAACACATTCGAATGAAATCAATAAGAGCAACCACTGTGGCTGTTTGCCAAGGACATACGCATTACATGGCTCAGGTCTTAGATGTTTGTGGAAAACGTGCACGTGAGAATGGATGGGCAACAAATGAGTGAAGTCATGGTGTTTTTTTTCTTATTTTTTTTTATAAATACGTTTACTATAAATATACAAATCTATTAATAAGTTTATACATTTCTATGTATTCAATCAACTTGTTAAATTATAAACAAAAATTGTATCGTATCTATATTTGTAATATTTTATAAAAATAAATACATCTATATCTATTCTATATAATAAATAAAAATATTTGAGAACACGTATCACTCTCTTTGATGCCTCTTCAATCTTCACCCTTATTTCATCGTCTCTCTCATATTAAATAATAATTATCCCGCTTCTCTTTGCTTTAAATAATGTTATTTAAATTAAAAAAAATATTTAGATATTTCATATAAATTTAATTATGAATAGTAATTATATTATTAACTAAATAAAAATGAATTTAATGTGAATTATTTGTGGACGCTTAGAATTTCTGACTTGCTTATTAGTTTCGAAAATAAATTTGTATTATGGATGATTATTATATGTTATATATAAAAATAAACCGTTTTAATTTAAAAAAAAAATCTAAGTTTTATTTCATAATTTTGTATATGTATTTATATAATTATATTATATATTATATTATATTATATTTATATATATGAATTGAAAGAGCTGATGAACAGTGTCTAAGTCAATTCTTTTAGCTTCAAACTCAAAACAAAAGAAATATTACTAATTACCGCAAAAAAAATATTAATAATTGATACCATTGGTAAAAACCTTTAATTTAATACATTATATTCAATTTTTTTATCCGACATAGGTTTTTAATCGTTAATCTTTTTACTAATTTAATTTTTCTTCGATAACTTGCGTCCGTTGACTTAAAAAAACTAATACGTAGTTGTGTTTGATTTAATTTCTCAACGTTCTTGTATAAATTTGATTGAAAACAGAGTTGTATTCGAAATAGAGTATTTTTTGTGTAGTAGGCTAGATCAAGTGCCGACGTCATAGTTGTATCGTGACAAACAAAGGGAATACCGACCAAACAAGTCAATACCTGTATCGGTATATGCTTAAAAATTTATACACTTTTACCTTGTATATAATTTGATTTTCCTTCAATAACTCACGTTCATCACTTTTTTATATAAAGTTGAATATGCAACTTTAATTAATATTTTTTCTCATCGTTTCTTTATTAACTTTGTTGAAAAAGATTTTTTTTTCTTATTAGTACCATGAGTCTGTGACAGGCCGACCCGATATCGACATCGGTACAGGTGTAGTTATTATTGGAATTTTTTTTTCTCATCATCCATTTTTAAACTTTGTTGAACAAGAATATTTATTCTTATTTTCAATGTAAAACATATTCTTTTGGACATATCATGACTTTAAATCAAGTGGCGGTGTTATACCGATAACATAACGAATCAAACCGGTACCAACCTAATTTATTTGTGTAACGAACCGAATCGATACCGACCTTGTTCCCGCCGCATTGCGCGGACAAATTCACCTAGTTATAAATTAAGTTACATAAAAAAGCTATACACAAGTGAAAAATAAAATATTTTGATAAGTTAACAGAATTTATAATTATTACATCAAAGTTCATTTTTTAAATGTTTATCTAGAAGACTGTATGATTTAAACAGACTACATTATATTTTATTCGACGAGTGTAATACATGGGTTTATTCAAACCATGTAATACATGGCTTTTTAAAGATATTTTTTAGTATTAAGTATATAACAGTACATTTATCCAGCCCGTGTAATATACGAGATTCTAACCTAATGTGTGTGTGTGCGCATATATATATATATACACATATTTATAAATTATCTTCCATTAATATAAATATATTTTTTCTATTTAATTATGTAATACAGGGCCGCCCCTTAGAGCCCTTAAGAATTCAGGGGCCGTATGCGAGTAGAAAACAATGGACTCCTCAGTGCAGTCAACCATATTTTTTTTGTTACTCGCCACTTTTATTAATTGAGTTTAAAAGTATAACTCAAAATAATATTGGGCTAATGGGTTTGATTAGGCAAATGAGTTTAGTTAGCTAAACATGTTTAATACTAAAATGGGTTTAATTGTTTAGGGGATCTAAACTAAATCAAAAGTTAATGGGTATTACACACAAATTGGGGTTTAGTTAGTTATAATATTTTTAATTAGTTGTGATTAATGTCTAATACAATAACAAGAGACGTTAAGTCTTTGGTTGTTTAAAGTTCAAATCAAACTTAAAGGTTTGATTTATAATATTAAAAGGAGTTAATATGAAACTATATTGTTGAAAATCAAATTTGCTAGCCGACAATTTGCCTACTTTTATTCACAAGCTATTGTTACCAACATCTTCCCTCTGTTTCTCAGGGGACCCGGGTGGAAAGAGTTTACCCTGTGATAGAAATATATAACGAGTGATGGGTTCCTAAACACCACCGCTATCGTCGTCTATCACGCGTTAAAATGAAACGCATTGAATATATCACGTGTTGTTGGGTGTTGGGTGGTGAGGGAAATTGTTGGGTGTGGTGGTGAGTGATGGACATTTCCACTAAAATCCATCACTAGTGATGAAATAATGCTTGATGACATGGCGGAACTTGATTGGAAGTTGTGAGTGTGAGTGAGTGATGACCACCCATACCCTCCTTAGGCCTTTGGGTATACTTTAACCTATCTTAACTCCACTTAAGCGTCACATCAACTTTTTTCCCCATTTCCCATTAACTTCATCTAACACTATCTTTTAGTGGTTTTTTGTCTAAAAAAGAAAAGAATAATTAATTCAGTCTCTTAACATTGGGTTAACATGTTAACACGTAACCCATTTAATGTCCTTTAACACAAGGAGGGAGTTGTTTACAATGTTAGTTAACATGTCATGTCATTGTTAACACTCTAAGTGTTAGAGTACACCCTATGGCCTTATTGATCTTCTTCACTTCCATTAAAGCCTCTGTTAACGCTTCGATTTCTTCATCAAATTTAAAAAAATATATATATAGAAAATATAGAATTTCTTTTTAAATTTTGGACCTTCGTGAAAGTTGGCTCTGGGCGATCGCTCACTTTGCCTCTTTCATGAGCCGGCCCTGACGTAATATTTAAACACAATTTCTTAAACTTGATACACGATATTAGAAAAAGTGAAATTTAAATATAAAATATATAGTGATGATGTGGAAATTTTAGGGTATTTTTAAAGGATAATATCTTATATGGAATAGTAATATAACAGGTGACTAAGCATGTCTATAGATTTTCATGAGTTCGTACAACGTATGTGGTCTTAGAGGTCTAAAACAATATGTCTTCTTATGTCAAGTTGTTACAAAAATTGATATCTTTTAAAACTTTTCGCAAATTCATAGAATTGACACACATCGCTTTAGAAATATTTTGATAGTATGAATCTTGAAAAAATACTGATATTTTAGTCCAAGTTCTAACTATCATATTTGACATACCTTATTTTTTAAACCAAATAAAAGTCCGATCAACCGGGTAAACTTAATGATAAAAGGTTATCCATGTTCCTAAACGTAGACGACGCTGCTGATCTGGTCCGCCACCAATTCCAAGGAAACACATCACCTGAAGGTTCACTCTGATAAACCCCATGCCCCAATCCAGAGCAATTTTACCTCCACAAAGACTCAAACTCATGACTTCAACTTTTAAAGGTCATGAAGGTGCAATGCACCAAAAAGTTATTGGCTATATTTGGTGTACCTAATAAATAACATGGAATACGTATATAGATAATTACAGAGTCTACGACGGAAACATAAGGTATCCTTTTTAGCAATTCAGGAATCACATTGCGGAGGATTGACAGAGATAGACCTGGCTAGACTTTGGGGCAGGGGACCGATGTCGGGCGAGGCGGTAGATGCGATCGGAAGATCAGGGGGACTTTTTTCTATATGGAACCCAGATTTGTTCAAAGTGAACTCGGTGATCAAAGGTCAACAATTCCTACTAACCACTGGGAATATTGTTGGGTTTGATGTTACAGTCAACATATTGAATATATATGCGCCAAACGATGCATTGAGGCGGAGAGCTCTATGGGGGGAGATCATTGATTTAAAGAATAACAAACCTGTGATTTGGGTTGCTCTCGGGGACTTCAACGAAGTAAGAACAAATGACGAAAGATTTAATTCAAGATTCGACCACAGTGCAGCACTCACATTCAACAGTTTCATTAGGGAAGCGGGCTTCATAGAATACCAAATGATTGGAGGTAAGTTTACGTATATGTCTGATGATGGGATTAGGCTAAGTAAACTCGATAGAATATTTGTTTGTGAAGAATTTATGCAAAGATGGGCAGGGGCCACTCTGGTGGTACTTGATAGAGGGTTGTCGGACCACAGACCGGTGTTACTCTCGTGTACGGAGGTTGATTATGGCCCTCCACCATTCAAGTTTTTTAATACTTGGATCGGTATGAGGGGTCTGGAACATGCTATTGACTCAGTACTACTTGGCGTCGAAGATAGAGTTGGGGGAACCAGAATGATGCAGAACGTTTTGAAAAATCTAAAAAAGGCAATTATAAATTGGAGAGCAGGGATTAAAGAGGAGGATAAAAGATGGGAGGAAAGCGTGTCAAAGGAGTTAAACTGTTTAGAAAATGTTGCTGAAAATAGGGCTCTGGACAACACGGAAAGGAAACGTAGAGCAGAATTGAGACTGGAATTCAAGAAAATTCGGGTGGCGAAAGTAAAGGACCTCCGGCAGAAGGCTAGAATAAGATGGGTTAAACATGGAGATGAAAACACAGCCTATTTTCATGGGGTAATAAATGCCCATAAGGCAGCAAATAGGATCAATGGAGTCCATCTAGATGGGATATGGGTAACTGAACCGGAGAAAGTAAAAGACGGCCTTATGAAGTGGTTCAAAAAGAAATATGCTGAACCAATCAGAAGGCGATCAACTTTCACTAACTTTGGATTAAAGAGGCTAAAAGAGGATCAAATTATGACTTTATCACAACCATTCTCGGAAGCTGAAGTCAGGCTTGCAATTATGAGGTGTGGGGGTAGCAAGGCCCCGGGACCTGACGGGTTCTCATTCAAAATTTTCAAGAGATATTAGGATAAAATCAAACCGGTAGTGATGGCCATGATGGAGGATTTTTACGTGACAGGTAAAATCAAGATGGGTTGTAACTCTTTGTTCATTGCGCTGTTACCGAAGATTAATGACCCTCAAGATGTAGCTGATTTTCGACCCATATCCTTGGTTGGTGCGATTTACAAAATAATTTCGAAGGTACTCTCGATTAGAATGAAACCGGTCCTCAGCTCGTTGGTGTCGGTGTCTCAATCAGCCTTCGTTGGAGGTAGGAATATACTTGACGGACCTCTCGTGGTCAGTGAAACAATCTCGTGGGCACGTAACAAAAGAAAGAAACTGATGATTTTCAAAATTGACTTCTAGAAAGCATATGATACGGTTAACTGGAAATTCTTGATTAAGGTTTTGGAATGCATGGATTTCCCGGAGATTTGGGTCAAATGGATTAAAGGGTGCCTCATGTCAGGAAGAGGTTCGGTGTTGGACAATGGCTCCCATTCTAAGGAATTCTCATTCAAACGTGGACTCCGACAAGGGGATCCAATGTCACCATTTCTATTCATTCTCGCCTTAGAGGTTCTAGACATGCTTATGGTGAGGGCAGTGGAGACGGGCCGATTCCAAGGTGTGAAAATCATGAATAATGGACCGGTGTTGTCACATTTGTTCTTTGCGGACGATGCTGATGTGCACAAAATGCAACATATAAATTACATCAATTGTGGCATAAAACTAACCCTTTTTTTAGTACTAATGTTGGAAAAAGTGTGTTTTTGTCTTCCTTTTGTATTTTCAGGATTAAATGAGCTCAAATGAACAAAAGAAGCAAAAAGACAGCTAAATCTAACATAAATACAAGAAAAGGAACAAACGTGGCATGCCCGGCCTCCCCGACAACATCTTCCCAAGCAAAACAAGAGAACAGAAGGCTGAACACGCCCCGTGCTCAATGAGCACGGGGGCGTGCCCAAGTGTCAGCAGAAAAGACAAAGCTATAGAAGCTTCTATCACCCACCACGGGGGCGTGCCCACCAGACACGGGGCCGTGGTCAACTCTAAGATTCGTAGAATCTGGGGAAATCTTGATAGTACAGATACGCTTCTGCAAACGGGGGCGTGCCCAGCGGACACGGGGGCGTGGTCAACTAATGCAGACAAACTGCAATTAATGAAGACAAAGAAGAAGGGTGGACACGGGGCCGTGCCCGAGCTGCTGTTCAGACTATAAATAGGGGTGCTTGGCTCATTTACAAACGATCCCTTGGCACACCACCTCTCTCACACTTCACCCACCACCCACCACCATCACAACACCATCATCCACCACCATCATCCATCGTCCATCGTAGAGTGTGTGAGTCGTCTCGGGATCCAAGATTGATCGTAAGAGTTCTTGACAATTAAGGCCATGTTTGCCTAAGTCTCTTACATCACTTGGTGAAGACAAGTGTCTAGTGTAATACTTTTTATTTTTAATCTTTTCGCACTTTTTACTTGGTTATGTATTAATGACTTTAATAACTAGTTTCTTATTTGAAGGTGATTCTTCCTTATCGTTTGTCCGTGGTGTCTTCGCATTATTTTACTGTCTATATAAAATAAAAGATTTTCACCATTCATATCTCCACGGTCTATATGGAGATATGTTGGCTACCTGGTCGGGGGTTAAGAGAACGGTTTGGTAAGAGTCTTGCCTTGTTCAGTGTATAGATCCTGCAAGGACCTGGGTCAAATTTAGTAGGACCTCCTTCAATACCCACCGGTATTGGATGGCGGGGGTCCAAACTCTTTGATCCCCTCATATGTAAGCTACTATTAATACTTTAACCCGGCTACTTAGGACTGTATCCCTGCTGACTCAGACTACTTAGCCGAGGGTAACGTCACCTTCAAAAGAGGGGCCTACCATAATATGCATTAATAACTTAATTAATTATCTTTCAATAATCCAACCCTTTAGGATTGTATCCTTGCTGACTCAAACTACTGGGTTGAGGGTAACGTCACCTTCAAAAGAGGGGCCTACTATAATAACTAAGATAATCTCTTAAAAAGTGCAAAAGTGCGGAAATAATCAAAGGTTACACTAATCACGAGTCGGAGCCAAGTGATTCATCTTGTCTATCTGTTTTTACTTTTATTTTATTTTTCAGCATTTTAGTTAGTTTTTATTTTTCTAGCTTAAAAACCTTTTTCTAACTTTTGATTTGATTAGACGTTGAGGATAAACCGGTACTAAAAGCTCTTGTGTCCTTGGATGACCTTGGTATCTTGCCAACAGTATACTACGCTCACGATGGGTGTACTTGCCCATAAGTGTGTTTGGTGTTAGTAAAATATCGTGTTTTATAAATTTAAAACTTGACTAACGTGTAAAAAGGGCTTAAAATATACTTAAATATATATCACACCACACACGCATCAAGTTTTTGGCGCCGTTGCCGGGGACACAAGGATTTTAAGAAAGTTAGGAATCAACGGCCTAATCATTTTTTCTAATTTTTTTTGTTTTTTTAGGATTTTCTCAGTTTTTCAGCTTCTGCAGAACTCAGCACGGGCCGTGCCCGCTGAACACGCCCCGTGCCCAATCCTTGGAACTGGCAATCCTGTTTTAAGTCAGACAGTAAGCTGAACACGGGGCCTTGCCCACTCAACACGCCCCGTGCCCAAGATTCAGTTACTGAAAACAGAACCGTAAGATCCCGACGGTTGGTAATTTCTGACACTAACATGAGTGATACTGATATTTTTTACTTTCGACACTCTTATGGTACGTGGTGTCAAATATGTGGTGGTTCCCATAAAGATTTAGAATGTTATTTTCTAAATTATAAACCCCATTATATAGACCCATTGTTTTCCTGTAGCCTTAAGAGGGGCGAAAGTAAAAATAATCCCTATCTCTCCCTCGAATTCTCTCAACCGGATCTTCTAGGAGAAATGCTTCTTGATGAACTATTTCAAATGGAAGATCTAATTCTTAATTGGTTAAAAGAACTAAGGATGGATTTCAATAATTTATCTCAAGACGATAACCAAGAAGAATTGTTGGGATCGCATTCAAATAAAAACAACTTCGTTGTTCCCGATGTTACCTCTAACTCTAGCGAGGACTTGAGAGATAGTCATCCCTGTGTCGATTGTGACGTGAAGGACTCCCCATCGACTTCGTTCGATGCATACATAGACCTGATCGATTCGGCATACACCTTCTTTAAGGAGAGCCCGGGAAAGGGTTGGACTTGTCCACCTACATTTAGCATAGGAATCACCCTCACCGACAACCTATTGCGTTCTTGTCTTAATCTTGAACAATTAAGGTATCTTAGGCACTTTGGGGTTGTTCCATCCAGTAAGGAACCGCCCGATACGAATAAGTTCCTTAGAAATAGACAAACTTCATAAACAGCCTTTCGACACGGGGCCATGCCCAGGTCAACACGCCCCCGTGTCCACTAAAACATTCCTTTCTGACTTTTCATTAGAATACGGACAAAATGTGTCAGGATCCTATCTGCACACGGGGCCGTGTGCAGCGTGCTGTCGTTTTCTATAAATGCAGCCAAGAATCCTGCACATTTGGACCATCCAGGGACAGAGATTTGAGAGGATCTTCTCACCTACCATCCTAGGTATTTTCTAAAAGAAGGTTCTAACAACCATCTTGTCCTTTCCTCTTTTATCTATTACCTTCTTCTTCATCTTCATCTTTCTTGCTTCAACACCTCCATTGAAGCTTGAGATCACCATGATTCCAAGCTTTATTGTGATGTTTGTTGAGTTTTTGTTCAAGGAATCTTGTTAAAAATAAGTTGTATAACATTGTTTTAAGTTATTTCTGCTCTAAAATGCTTCATAAGTTGGAAAAGTAATTTGAAACTCCAAGATTCCTTGTTCCAAAAATCTGCAGAAAGGTGAACACGGGGCCGTGCTCATTGAACATGGGGCCGTGTCTGAGGGAACTGTTTCATTAAAATTAACTCCTTTCCGTTTATTTTAGTAGAATGTCAAGCCAAAACAGTGGAACCTCTTCTGCGCACTCCAGAAACAGTCGAAGGGAAAGAAGGTCTTCAATTGAAGCAACTCTCGTACGCTACGTAATGGCATTACGTGAAGCTCTTGACGAGATGACTTCGGTGGAGGAGGTCCTTATAGACCGTATAAACTATCTTACGGTGGGGCTGGAAAACAGTTTTCAAGAAATTAACCTCTTGCACCAGAGGTTAAACCTTCTTGTTACACCTCCCATGGAACCGATCCTCCCTCAAGAGGATTGGAACCTAGCACTTGGAGTCAACAATCCTACCGGATGGGACGACATTCCAGCGGAACCTCCTCTTGAAGATCTACAAGAAGTCCCGGTGGAGGTTGCACCCCCTCAAACCAATGCCAATGAGCCCGCCTTTCTTCTCCCTAGGGAGATAGAGGAGTGGCTCGCTAACGTGTGAGGGACCCATGCCCGGAGAAAGAAGTTTTTCAAGCCGCATCCAACCGAGAGAATTATCTTTTCGGAAATTTTGCTAATAGAATAAGTATTAGGCTAGAACTTCTTGGTTTAGATTTCTTGTGTTTCTTTTGACCTATTTATCTAGAATTTTAACTTATTAGGAATATTATGTAATTCTCTCTATTTAATGGAGTGATGGTTTTAACTAAATTGGTGTTTGGATGATGTTGTAATGGATAAAACACACTTGCGATGGTGAAGGATAACAAGGGAAACTTGAACCAGCACCCCATGCACTAAAACAGGGCCACCCGACAAATTTTTCTTCATTACAGCAAGTTCAGCACGGGGCCGTGCTCGCCCAACACGGCCCGTGCCCAACTATCTGCAGAAAATGCCTAGTTCAGGTAACTGGACACGGGGCGTGCTCATTGAACACGCCCCCGTGCCCAGGCTTCTGTTTCTTTTTGACAATTTTTGTTACTGGCAATCTGAACACGGAGCCGGGTCCAGACGCCCAGTAACACAAATTTTTGCTTTTTCACACCTTTTAACACATTCAATCAACCTAAAAACTTATTTTTGGGACACATTGAGGACAATGTGTAATTTAAGTGTGGGGGGGAGGGGGGATGCTAAAACCTTGAATCTTGCAAGTCCTAAATACAAGCCTTACACAAAACTCTATTGGAACCGCTAATCACCCCAATTTTTTTTTTTTAATTTTTTTTTCATTTTTTTTACTTGTCTAGGTTTAATTTGGGAATTTCAAGTTCTAAAAAGGTTATATTTTTACAAATTTACAACCGATAGCGTCGTGATAAAAAGAACCTACATAAGAAAATTATAAAATGGCATGACAAGTTTAGTTAAAATTTGATTATATATACTTGATCACATAAAAACCCATTCCCACAAAAACTGAGTTTTGAGCCTTTATTGAGCATACAAATACATATCTTTAAACTAATTGCTCATTTTTCGTTTCTTGGGTGAATAGCCGCTTGGTTCTTACGACTCTAGAACTTGCCACGACGATACATTCCCGGTCCTTACCAACTTAAACCCGAGTAAGTAAATGATGGAGGCATTATGACTAACCCTTTTTATTTCTACACCATTATTTTTCTTTTTTTTTTACCATCTACCCAAAATCCCCCTAGTTAACCCCTTTGAGCCTAAACCTTTTCATTTCTTAACCAAAAAACAAACACCCTTTCACCCACCAAAACCTTTTTATTTTTAACCCTTTTGTTTTAGTAACAAGCTCGGTTTTTCTTATGACTTTCAAAAAAAAAAATGATGATGATGAAGCAAAAGAGAAATAAACAAACAAGTTCATTAAAAATAACTTTGTTTGAATAATGGCTTCATCAAAATAAAAATTTCAAAAAAATAAAAAGTCTTACGAAAACCGACGCTTTTTACGCCTTTCGCCCTTTTACTAACCACTAACCCAACCACCTACCTTTAACCCAAGCCTAACCCTTTACCCCAAAAGTCCTCTTAATATTTACAAAGATATAGTTAAAAAGGAGGATGATTGATTGCTTGGCAAGCTTATGGTAGGAGTAAGTTCCATGCCGCTCTCGAGTGATTCACTAAAATACATCTTCGGCCGAGTGTTAAGTGATCCCCCGTGATGTATGTGAACTTGTATATAAATGAAATTTAAAAAAAAAGCATGTTATGCCCTAATAAGTAATTTATCTTATGTAATGTTTTCAATAAATCATGACGAATAGGATTGTAAATAAATAAAAATAGAACTTAATAAAGAATCTTGGAAATCCCGACACTCTATGACAAGACCAAAAAAACCTTCTCTTCTACCCATTCCATTTGGGAGTGTAAAGCCACATTATAAAGAGTTTTGCTTGAGGACAAGCAAAGATTCAAGTGTGGGGGTATTTGATGTGCACAAAATGCAACATATAAATTACATCAATTGTGGCATAAAACTAACCCTTTTTTTAGTACTAATGTTGGAAAAAGTGTGTTTTTGTCTTCCTTTTGTATTTTCAGGATTAAATGAGCTCAAATGAACAAAAGAAGCAAAAAGGCAGCTAAATCTAACATAAATACAAGAAAAGGAACAAACGTGGCATGCCCGGCCTCCCCGACAGCATCTTCCCAAGCAAAACAAGAGAACAGAAGGCTGAACACGCCCCGTGCTCAATGAGCACGGGGGCGTGCCCAAGTGTCAGCAGAAAAGACAAAGCTATAGAAGCTTCTATCACACACCACGGGGGCGTGCCCACCAGACACGGGGCCGTGGTCAACTCTAAGATTCGCAGAATCTGGGGAAATCTTGATAGTACAGATACGCTTCTGCACACGGGGGCGTGGTCAACTAATGCAGACAAACTGCAATTAATGAAGACAGAGAAGAAGGGTGGACACGGGGCCGTGCCCAATGGACACAGTGTCACACCCCGACCACGTAAAACAACAAAACGTGGCGGAAACGTCGGGGAGTGTTGTAACAGAATTAATTGTTTCACAACCATGGAAATTAAAGTTACGTTTTATTTATAAATCAAGAGTGTTACATTGTTTTAAAACAGGAAACAAAGAGTACATAACATAATTAAACTAGTTCTAGCTTCATTTTAAGTTGCTAAGGCACGGGTCCGCCTATGTTTGACTTGATCATCCTATGCAACAGCCCCTAAAACATATGTGAAAATAGGTACGTCAGCAGAAAAATGCCTGTGAGATACATAGGTTTTGTGAAAATCGGATTCATGACTTGTGTTTAAAGAAACTGTTTAATAAAAGTAGCCATGAATCTTGTTGAGTGGTTCCTTTCATAAGTCATTTGAAAAGTGATAAATAAACCAAATGATATATATGTATAAAAGAATAATGTATGGTTAAGTGAATAACCATGTAAAATGAGTTTGTATAAGTTAAGTTATTTGTAAAACGATGTTTATGTGAAGATTGTATTGTAGATGTAATATGTCTTAACTGAAATGGTTTAAATAACGCTACGATATGTAATACCATAAAAGCACTTATATATAGGAAGTACCAGCGGCGTATCCACCATGTTTTTATCGTATTACACGTCGCCTCGTTACTTAAATCACTTACCCAAACAGCCACCAAGATGAAATGTTTAACGATTGTAGAAATGTTTATGTATAGTCAAATGTTTATCAACGGTTCAAACAGTTACAAATGGTTCATGTCAATCAACAGATACAAACGGTTCACACGGTTCAACAGTTACAAACGGTTTACATAATTCAATGGTTACAAACAGTTCAAAATGTAAATCAATGTAATGTGTAAACAATGTTATGTATGGTAAGTAAAATGAGGCTACTTAAACCACAAGTAAAAATGTACAAAACAAAGTGTCCATATGCTGGATGAGCATATACAACAAAATGTAATGTAAAACAATGTGTCCATATGCTGGATGAGCATATGCAACAAAATGTAAATCCATGTGCTAGCATGCTTAGTCAACATACATAGCAGAAATGTAAAGTAAAACAATGCACTAAGTATGCTAAGTAAACATACGTAGTGAAACAATGTAATGTAAATCTTGTACTATAAATGTACTAATGAGCATAGCAAGTATATGATGTGAAAATAGGAAAACACGAAAGTAACAAGTAGGCACATGTGTTTCACCCCAAAACGTTTGAAAAACAGTAAAAGAGGTTCTATGTACTCACTTGAGATTGCTCAATAGTCCTAAGATAACCACCAAGCAAAGCTAGAAGATCACGGGAAATCAAACGGCACCTAATATAGGTAACTACGTTAATAACCGGACCTAAATTAGGAGATCGGATAGAATGAGGTTTCGTAAACCAGATGAGTGTTGGAACTCATATGATATGGTTTAACAAAGCCTACATACTAAAATGAAACCTAACCTAAGTGCTTACGACCCGTTTAGGTAGCTTATGCTACGTTAACGCGCCGTTCGCGTAAAACGCGTTCGGAACGCCTAACTAGTCCTATGATAAGTAAAATATGCCTTAACATGTCTAATATTGTTTCCAAATCAGTTTAGATATCACAAATTATGTTACATATGCTTAAAATAAATTTTGGTGTAAAAAGGGCATTTTGGTAATTTACCTAAGGCATATAAACTACCTATCATATAACTAACTAAACGTCGTGACCATAAGGTATAACCTCGGAAGGTTATTCCCTATACAAATATGGTCACCTAATATGTTTGGTCGGATCCTAAAGATCGACCAAACGGGTCGGGTTCGAAAGTATAAGCGATTGTTTAAATCGCTTACCTTACGACCCTATATAAGCACTAAAACTATAAGTGACGAGCTAAGCATGTTAAAACATACTTAACTAAGTTAGAAAACAAGTTTGGTATCAAAACAAACGGTTTTGATACCTAAAAGTAGTTTGGTTACAAAATACGCAAGTATACGTATTTTGGCCGAAACTACGACTCGTCACTGAGCCTAGATAGCGTGGTAATCAGTAGGCATAGTCACATGGGACTATAGCCATCGTGATTACGCTCACGTTGCGAAGTTCAACCGAACTTCGTGTTGACCATAAACTCGTCAACGCAGAAAACGCTAAAAGAACGAAAGAATACTTACAGAGGGTCCCCGCAAGTTTGATTTCCAAGTATTTCTCAGGTATGAAGTGCTTCTCACACATCAACTTAGAGAAAATTTCAGAAATCAAGTGGGTTTTGCAATGGGGGGGGTGAGGGGTATTTATAGGACTTCTAGGACTGTTAGGATCGTTTCTCGAAAACCGTGCTTCAATCTCATCCATACACCTCAAGCCCATGGTTTTATAAAACCATTTGAGCCCCTAGTATTGCCCAAAACCATGTGCAAGGGGATTATGAGTGCTTAACAGCTGTTAACAGCTGTTTAATCTGATTTTTCTGATCTGGGAGGTCCTTACGGACCGTATGGCTAAGTGCTTATGGTTCGTAAGCCTTGTGCAGACCAGCAATGTTTCAAAAATGGCAGAACAGGCCCCTGTGACTCCGAACTTGATTTTTGATGCGTTTTGACGCGTTTAATCCCCGTTAAACTCATTTAAGGCTCTAATATGAAGTTAAAGTATAGGGAACTTAAAATGTGCTCAAAAATATGTAGGATGTCGTTTCGTTTGGCCGTACGGTTGCGTTGTTCGGTTAATTACGACGGAAGTCGTAACGGACGCAAAAACGGTCCAAATTGCGCGACGAATGGATTTTTCTTATGCCAAACACTAAAATAAAATATTTTAATGCTTACATAAATTTTTGGATGTTCGGATGCATTCAGAACGTAAGTTATGCACGAAAATGCAAACTTGTGCACTTTTTGACGCTTTTAGTCCCTGTAAGCGAATTACTTGATTTTGCCATACCAAAGCCTTCAAAACTTATTTCTAAGTTATGTAAAGGTTATTTAAGGTATGTTAAGCATATGTTGATGTTCCGGAGTATTTGTCGCGTTAAACTGATTACGTTTACGTACCAGTTTGCGTATAACTCTCTAGAAAGCGATTTAGAGCTTGAAATCGAACAAGAATTGATATGTGCAAAAGATACACATATTTATACCAATCCCAAGTATGAAATACAGTATTTCATTGGTTTGGTATTCGTTTGATGGTCACAGTGACACAGGTGTCACAGTCTCCCCTACTTTAGGAAATTTCGTCCCGAAATTTATTCGTAGGAGTCTGTCCGTGACTCTGTGTCAAATAATCCACCAGAGATATGCAAGGCATAATCCTGTCATTTCCTTAACGGAAATTCTTCAGAAATGAAAATGAATGGACGGAGTCATTTTCCTCAACGAGTATTCTTCAAAAGCGGAAATGAAGGATTAAACAACGGATATTCATTTCCTCAACGGATAATCTTTAGAAACGATAATGAACAGACAGAGTTATCTTCAACGGTTGCTTCATCAGAAACGGAAATGAAGGATTAAACAAACGGATATTCATTTCCTCAACGGGTAATCTTCAGAAACGAAAATGAACTTAAGGAGTCATTTTCAACTGTTGCTTCATCAGAAACGGAAATGAAAGATTAAACAAACGGATATTCATTTCCTCAGCGGGTAATCTTCAGAAACGAAAATGAACTGAAGGAGTCATTTTCAACGGTTGCTTCATCAGAAACGGAAATGAAGGATTAAACAAACGGATCTTCATTTCCTCAACGGATAATCTTTAGAAATGAAAATGAACAGACGAAGTCATTTTCAACGGTTGCTTCATCAGAAACGGAAATGAAGGATTAAACAAACGGATATTCATTTCCTCAACGGATAATCTTCCGAAACGAAAATGAATAGACGGAGTCATTTTCAACGGTTGCTTCATCAGAGTTGGAAATGAAGGATTAAACAAACGGATATTCATTTCCTCAACGGGTAATCTTCAGAAACGAAAATGAACTTCAGGAGTCATTTTCAACGGTTGCTTCATCAGAAACGGAAATGAAGGATTAAACAAACGGATATTCATTTCCTCAACGGATAATCTTTAGAAACGAAAATGAACAGATGGAGTCATTTTCAACGGTTGCTTCATCAGAGTTGGAAATGAATTGGGTTAACTCTAGATACATGGCAGAACTTGCTGTGATTTCTGTGCACTAAATTCCATAATTATGTATGCATCCATAATTATGTAATTCCTTGCACAGTCCGCACAGTTTGTTTTGTAATTGTTTAGGGGAAGAAAATCAAACCTGTGATGAGGGTGACTAGACTACCATAGGGTCCTTTTAATTAGATCGACAGATGATCTTTTTAATTAGGTCACCAAGGAGTCCTTTCAGTTATATCATTACATGATATTCCTAACTAGATTTTTGGATCACACAAAAACATAAAAGGGAACACATAGGCACTTAATCACTTAATTGTTTTCTTGGTTATTAATTGTTGTTATCTTGTTATTGATTGTTATTAACTTGGCGTTGATTTGAACATGGGTATTCAAGGCATACCAAGAACCCAGTTGATGGACTTCAACGTCCTCAAGCATTTATCTGAAAAGATAGGGTGATCTTCCAAAAATTCGATTTTTGATTACAAGGAATCACCACATTCGAATTAAGGTATACAACAATTAAGGACTTACAGGAATATCCTTAGGTACCCCATTAAGGAGTGGGTATTCGTCCAGAGTTGTAACTTGCACCTTATACTTCGTTTTCCTTGGAGGAAACGGTTACTTAGGATTCTCGTGGAAAACGCAAGAGATCATAAAGTGGAAGAAATTTGGGGTAGTCTGTTCTTCAAGGAATACGGTTCCTTGATTGTCGGTATCGTAGGGGATATGTTGTTTATTCATGCAACCACAATAAACATATTGCAATGTAAATAAAAGATTTATTTATAAACAACATCAACAACTGTTTCTTAGATCTTGACAACAAAAGAGAATAATACGTAAAGATTGATTATTTCTAAACAATGTTGTCTTCCAATTGGTCAGATGCTTATCCCAGTGCTGGATTCGCATTAGCAAGCTTTGGGCAATTTCTGCGGAAATGGCCCATCTCGCCACAGTTGAAGCAAGAACCTGGTGGAAAACGACCTTGAGCAGGATTGTTGTTAACTTGGTTGGGTGCAGCAGCAGTTGGGCAAACCCTCGCTGTATGACCTATAAGTCCACAAACTTGGCATGTGCGGCACTTCGCACCAGCATGATGATGTAGGCTACATTGGTTGCACAAGGGTGCAGTTCCGTTGTAGGGCTTCCTAGCAGGGGGTTGAGCTGGTTGGTTGGGGACGGCTTGATCATTGTGAGCGACCACGACGAAGTTCTGAGAAGCCTTTCGCTTCTTTGACTTCTTAGGGGATCCAGTTTGTTCATCCATCGTCTTTGATTCCTCGATTGGTTTCTTGTCACTCTTTCGAAAAAGTTTACCTTTCCTGATCTGAGATTTAGTCAAGGTTGCAGATAGCTCAATGGCATGTCTAACTGTAGTAGGGTTGCTACCAGTCACAATGTCTTGTACTGAGTCAGGGAGGCCGTCAATGTACTTTTCAATTGCCTTATCCAAAGGCGTGACCATATTTGGGCATAACAGACTTAACTCCTCATAGCGGTCCGTGTAGGCTCGATGCTTACCGCTATCTTGCTTAAGATCGTCAAATTCCCTTTCTAAAGCCCTCAGTTCATGACGAGGACAGAAGTCCTTCATCATAAGGGCCCTAAGTTCGGCCCAAGTCTGTGCTAAAGCAACCTCAGCACCACGGTCTCTCATAACCCCGTTCCACCATGTAAGAGCCCTCTTCTGAAACACACTGGAAGCAAACTCGACCTTGCGATTATCAGGACACTGAACGTGACGAAACGTACTCTCAGTGCTCTCGAACCATTGTAGGAGCCCAGTTGCTCCTTCAGAACCACTAAACTTGAGTGGCTTAGCCGAATTGAAACTCTTGAAATTGCATGGAGTATTATTGTTGTTGTTGTTGGCTTGGTTCAGTTGAGCAATAAGATTTGGGAAAGCAGCAGCCATTTGCTGCGCGATGATTTCTGCCAGTTCGGCATTTGCTATTTGATTGTCGCGTCGAGGAGGCATTCTAAAAGAGGGAAACATAAAAGGAAACGAGCGAGATGATTAGATGGAAAGGATGAGGTGATACAAAATTTGACAAAAGCAAAGATGGCGGTCATTTGTTTGTTACCACAAGCCAAACAAACGACACAATGTGACTAATCAAAGTAAATGGGTCAAAAATAATGTATCGCGAAAACATGCTCGCCTATAAGTGAACACTCACCCCAAGAGTTCCCAGGTAAGAGTGACTGGTCCGATTATGTGGATTTGTACGAACACTCTAGCCTTAGACAGAAAACCCAGGGTACATGCATTCACTCTTCCAGTTTGCACGTGTTCACACTATTTAGGTCCCAAAACTTTGACGAGATTTTGAAAACTCAAAGGGGTTCAAAACCTTATAACATAGGGTTCAAAACCTTACAATAGAGGGTTCAAAACCTAGAAATCAATCATCCAAGAACAGATGATTAATTTTCAAAGCGGATTCGGAATTGATGTTCTCGTTGTGGTCATCACCTAAGGATAGGTGACAGATTTTGTTTTAAAAATCTAAACGCAAATCTTCTTGCGTTAGGGTCCTAGGAAGGTTATAGTCTAGGTCAAAGCATTACTAATAACCTAATTCCCTATAACCATTGGCTCTGGTACCAACTACTCTGTCACACCCCGACCACGTAAAACAACAAAACGTGGCGGAAACGTCGGGGAGTGTTGTAACAGAATTAATTGTTTCACAACCATGGAAATTAAAGTTACGTTTTATTTATAAATCAAGAGTGTTACATTGTTTTAAAACAGGAAACAAAGAGTACATAACATAATTAAACTAGTTCTAGCTTCATTTTAAGTTGCTAAGGCATGGGTCCGCCTATGTTTGACTTGATCATCCTATGCAACAGCCCCTGAAACATATGTGAAAATAAGTACGTCAGCATAAAAATGCCTGTGAGATACATAGGTTTTGTGAAAATAGGATTCATGACTTGTGTTTAAAGAAACTGTTTAAAAAAAGTAGCCATGAATCTTGTTGAGTGGTTCCTTTCATAAGTCATTTGAAAAGTGATAATTAAACGAAATGATATATATGTATAAAAGAATAATGTATGGTTAAGTGAATAACCATGTAAAATGAGTTTGTATAAGTTAAGTTATTTGTAAAACGATGTTTATGTGAAGATTGTATTGTAGATGTAATATGTCTAAACTGAAATGGTTTAAATAACGCTACGATATGTAATACCATAAAAGCACTTATATATAGGAAGTACCAGCGGCGTATCCACCATGTTTTTATCATATTACACGTCGCCTCGTTACTTAAATCACTTACCCAAACAGCCACCAAGATGAAATGTTTAACGATTGTAGAAATGTTTATGTATGGTCAAATGTTTATCAACGGCTCAAACAGTTACAAATGGTTCATGTCAATCAACAGATACAAACGGTTCAACAATTACAAACGGTTTACATAATTCAATGGTTACAAACAGTTCAAAATGTAAATCAATGTAATGTGTAAACAATGTTATGTATGGTAAGTAAAATGAGGCTACTTAAACCACAAGTAAAAATGTACAAAACAAAGTGTCCATATGCTGGATGAGCATATACAACAAAATGTAATGTAAAACAATGTGTCCATATGTTGGATGAGCATATGCAACAAAATGTAAATCCATGTGCTAGCATGCTCAGTCAACATACATAGCAGAAATGTAAAGTAAAACAATGAACTAAGTATGCTAAGTAAACATACGTAGTGAAGCAATGTAATGTAAATCATGTACTATAAATGTACTAATGAGCATAGCAAGTATATGATGTGAAAACAGGAAAACACGAAAGTAACATGTAGGCACATGTGTTTCACCCCAAAACGTTTGAAAAACAGTAAAAGAGGTTCTATGTACTCACTTGAGATTGCTCAATAGTCCTAAGATAACCACCAAGCAAAGCTAGAAGATCACGGGAAATCAAACGGCACCTAATATAGGTAACTACGTTAATAACCGGACCTAAATAGGGAGATCGGATAGAATGAGGTTTCGTAAACCAGATGAGTGTTGGAACTCATATGATATGGTTTAACAAAGCCTACATACTAAAATAAAACCTAACCTAAGTGCTTACGACCCATTACGACCCGTTTAGGTAGCTTATGCTACTTTAACGCGTCGTTCGCGTAAAACGCGTTCGGAACGCCTAACTAGTCCTATGATAAGTAAAATATGCCTTAACATGTCTAATATTGTTGCCAAATCAGTTTAGATATCACAAATTATGTTACATATGCTTAAAATGAATTTTGGCGTAAAAAGGGCATTTTGGTAATTTACGTAAGGCATATAAACTACCTATCATACAACTAACCAAACGTCGTGACCATAAGGTATAATCTCGGAAGGTTATTCCCTATACAACTATGGTCACCTAATATGTTTGGTCGGATCCTAAAGATAGACCAAACGGGTCGGGTTCGAAAGTATAAGCGATTGTTTAGATCGCTTACCTTACGACCCTATATAAGCACTAAAACTATAAGTGACGAGCTAAGCATGTTAAAACATGCTTAACTAAGTTAGAAAAAAATTTTGGTATCAAAACAAACGGTTTTGATACCTAAAAGTAGTTTGGTTACAAAATACGCAAGTATACGTATTTTGGCCAAAACTACGACTCGTCACTGAGCCTAGATAGCGTGGTAATCAGTAGGCATAGTCACAGGTAGGGCTGTAAACGAACCGAACGAACACGAACAAGGCCTTGTTCGTGTTCGTTCGTTAAGGAAATAAATGTGTTCATGAACGGTTCATGAACACTTACCGAATGAGATT
Source organism: Helianthus tuberosus (assembly GCA_030545235.1). Lineage (NCBI taxonomy): Eukaryota > Viridiplantae > Streptophyta > Magnoliopsida > Asterales > Asteraceae > Helianthus > Helianthus tuberosus. The sequence continues at coordinate 31,542,588 of CM060371.1, read as the reverse complement.
TTATGTTCGTGTTCGTTCATTAAGGAAATGAGCGTGTTCGCGAACGGTTCACGAACACAAATGAACACAACTAAATTTGGCGAACTCGACGAAGGATAAAGATAGATGACCTAGAGAGTAGCACTCGAACTTGAATCCCTTATTGTGGAACGGAGGTCGATCGTATTCGTGGATGTAAATAATGAGAAATGAAAGGGAAATGATGCAAAAACAAGGTGAAAGCGGGTTTCCTAGTTTAATTGTTAGGGAAATAAAATAAATAAAAGTTTAATAATATAAAAAGTACAAATAAAATATAAGAAAGTACAAAGATCTTCAATTAAAACACAAACATACGAACATAAACGAACGCAAATCAACGAATGTTCACGAACACCTTACCGAACGTTCACGAACACAATCGAACGAACTTGACCTCTGTTCATGTTCGTTCATTTAACTAATCGAACGAAATTTCTTGTTCATGTTCGTTCGTTTATTAAACGAACGAACATAAACGAACTTCCCGCCGAACGTTTCATGAACTGTTCACTGAACGTTCGGTTCGTTTACAGCCCTAGTCACAGGGGACTATAGCCATCGTGATTACGCTCACGTTGCGAAGTTCAACCGAACTTTGTGTTGACCATAAACTGGTCAATGCAGAAAACGCTAAAAGAATGAAAGAATACTTACAGAGGGTCCCCGCAAGTTTGATTTCCAAGTATTTCTCAGGTATGAAGTGTTTCTCACACATCAACTTAGAGAAAATTTCAGAAATCAAGTGGGTTTTGCAATGGGGGGGGGTGAGGGGTATTTATAGGAATTCTAGGACCGTTAGGATCGTTCCTCGAAAACCGTGCTTCAATCTCATCCATACACCTCAAGCCCATGGTTTTATAAAACCATTTGAGCCCCTAGTATTGCCCAAAACCATGTGCAAGGGGATTATGAGTGCTTAACAGCAGTTAACAACTGTTTAATCTGATTTTTATGATCTGGGAGGTCCTTACGGACCGTAAGCACTTAGCCATACGGTCCGTAAGCCTTGTGCAGACCAGCAATGTTTCAAAAATGGCAGAACAGGCCCCTGTGACTCCGAACTTGATTTTTGATGCGTTTTGACGTGTTTAAGCCCCGTTAAACTCATTTTAAGGCTCTAATATGAAGTTAAAGTATAGGGAACTTAAAATGTGCTCAAAAATATGTCGGATGTCGGTTCGTTTGGCCGTACGGTTGCGTTGTTCGGTTAATTACGACGGAAGTCGTAACGGACGCAAAAACGGTCCAAATTGCGCGACGAATGGATTTTTCTTATGCCAAACACTAAAATAAAATATTTTAATGCTTACATAAATTTTTGGATGTTCGGATGTATTCAGAACGTAAGTTATGCGCGAAAATGCAAACTTGTGCACTTTTTGACGCTTTTAGTCCCTGTAAGCGAATTACTTGATTTTGCAATACCAAAGCCTTCAAAACTTATTTCTAAGTTATGTAAAGGTTATTTAAGGTATGTTAAGAATATGTTGATGTTCCGGAGTATTTGTCGCGTTAAACTGATTACGTTTACGTACCAGTTTGCGTATAACTCTCTAGAAAGCGATTTAGAGCTTGAAATCGAACAAGAATTGATATGTGCAAAAGATACACATATTTATACCAATCCCAAGTATGAAATACAATATTTCATTGGTTTGGTATTCGTTTGATGGTCACAGTGACACAGGTGTCACACACAGGGCCGTGCCCGAGCTGCTGTTCAGACTATAAATAGGGGTGCTTGGCTCATTTACAAACGACCCCTTGGCACACCACCTCTCTCACACTTCACCCACCACCATCACAACACCATCATCCACCACCATCATCCATCGTCCATCGTAGAGTGTGTGAGTCGTCTCGGGATCCAAGATTGATCGTAAGAGTTCTTGACAATCAAGGCCATGTTTGCCTAAGTCGCTTACATCACTTGGTGAAGACAAGTGTCTAGTGTAATACTTTTTATTTTTAATCTTTTCACACTTTTTACTTGGTTATGTATTAATGACTTTAATAACTAGTTTCTTATGTTGAAGGTGATTCTTCCTTATCGTTTGTCCGTGGTGTCTTGGCATTATTTTTACTGTCTATATAAAATAAAAGATTTTCAACCATTCATATCTCCACGGTCTATATGGAGATATGTTGGCTACCTGGTCGGGGGTTAAGGGAACGGTTTGGTAAGAGTCTTGCCTTGTTCAGTGTATAGATCCTGCAAGGACCTGGGTCAAATTTAGTAGGACCTCCTTCAATACCCACCGGTATTGGATGGCGGGGGTCCAAACTCTTTGATCCCCTCATATGTAAGCTACTATTAATACTTTAACCCGACTACTTAGGACTGTATCCCTGCTGACTCAGACTACTTAGCCGAGGGTAACGTCACCTTCAAAAGAGGGGCCTACCATAATATGCATTAATAACTTAATTAATTATCTTTCAATAATCCGACCCTTTAGGATTGTATCCTTGCTGACTCAAACTACTGGGTTGAGGGTAACGTCACCTTCAAAAGAGGGGCCTACTACAATAACTAAGATAATCTCTTAAAAAGTGCAAAAGTGCGGAAATAATCAAAGGTTACACTAAACACGAGTCGGAGCCAAGTGATTCATCTTGTCTATCTGTTTTTACTTTTATTTTATTTTTCAGCATGTTAGTTTTTATTTTTCTAGCTTAAAAACCTTTTTTCTAACTTTTGATTTGATTAGACGTTGAGGATAAACCGGTACTAAATGCTCTTGTGTCCTTGGACGACCTTGGTATCTTGCCAACACTATACTACGCTCACGATGGGTGCACTTGCCCATATGTGTGTTTGGTGTTAGTAAAATATCGTGTTTTATAAATTTAAAACTTGACTAACGTGTAAAAAGGGCTTAAAATATACTTAAATATATATCACACCACACACGCATCAATGCCATTTTCCTAGGAGAATGGTCGGAAAGTAACGTCCTAAACTTGAACAGTATATTGAGGTGCATTAGTCTTGTAACGAGATTAAAAGTAAATTTGCACAAAAGTCATATCTTTGGGGTCGAAGTGGAAGAAGAGGAAATTGCAACAATGGCTGAAAAAGTGAAGTGTGGGGCTGGCTCTTTTCCGTTTATGTACCTTGGACTTCCCATCGGGGCGAACATGAAAAGAGTAAAATACTAGTAGCCGGTGGTGGAGAGGTTTAATAAAAAACTCTCGGCTTGGAAGGGTAGAGTGCTGTCATTTACGGGGCGGGTGACACTTGCAAAAGCGGTCCTAGGTAGGGATGACGAAATGGTGGAAAAACGGTACACGAAATAGAATAAGATGGGTGGCTTGAGAGAGGATAATGAAAGCTAAACAGAACGGTGGATTGGGCATTGGGAGTATTAAAGATTTCAATCTTGCCATGATGACGAAATGGTGGTGGAGGATCAAGGAGAACCCAAACCAACTTTGGGCCAGAGTTATCAGTGACATTCATAGAAATAAAAAGAATTGTAAGATGATTCCGATTAAGACGTCGGTTTGCGGAATTTGAAAAGACATTGCAAGTATGGATGTGGTGTTAGCTAAAAAAGGGATCCGAATAGAAGAAAAACTGAAATGTGAGTTAGGAGATGGAAGCAAGACTATGTTTTGGAAGGATATATGGCTGGGAACCGAGCCGCCAAAAGACAAATTCCCAGCGGTATATCGGTTGGCGCATGATAAAAACGGGATGATCAATTCATACGGGTCAAAGGAAAGTGGATCGGTTAGATGGGGTTGGCTTTGGGTGAATAATCCATGTTCAGACCAAGAATGGAGAGAGATTGGAGAATTGATGGGTATACTTCAGCAAGTGAAGATCACAGAAAAAAGGGATGTGTGGAAATGGGCGAATGATTTCAATGAAGGATACTCCGTAAAAGCAGTCAGAATGGAACTTGCAGGTATGCAAAATGAAGCAAGGACGGAACAACATTTTGTCTGGAACTCGTGGGCGCCTTTGAAAGCAAATTATCTGGCATGGCGAGCAATAAAAGGAAAAATAGCTAGCAAAATCGCGTTAACGAATAGGGGATGCAACTTCGACAACTTGGTGTGTGATCGATGTGGCCTGTACAATGAGGATACGAATCACATACTCGTGGGATGCTTATGGGCAAGAACAACATGGTGGCATGTATGTCGGTGGATCGGCATCCAATTCCCTGTTGCGGCTGAGTCGGTGAAGGAAATCTTGGTGCATATGCAATCCCAAATCGGATCGAGGAGATGGAAGAAAATAATAAATGTAGCGGCCCTTGCAACAATTTGGAGACTATGGGAGGCAAGAAATGCTATGGTTTTCGACGGCAACTTCGTTCCAGTTAAGAGAATAGTAGAAAATATTAAAGAGGATGTATATGTTTGGTGTACTTATCGATCCAACCTAAAAGCCCTTGCATGGGAGAAATGGGTGGAGTTTGAAATTTCGGAACTTTTGTAATCGTTAAATTCCAACTTTTTGCTGGGCTCTATATTTATATATAGATGTTGCCGTTCAAAAAAAAAAAGATAATTAGATATCTTTATCTTAAAATCTTTAAAACTTTACATCTATCCCACCTTTGATGACGTTTAGATGTTTCCCTTTTTTTGGACAAGTGTTGAGGGTACATTGAGGGAGAGATTAGTCCCAACAAGTGATTAAAGTTTTATCTTGGGCAAGTCAATAAGTTTGTCCAATTATGTTTTTGGTCATAATTAATTCACATTTCATAAAGTTATTAACCTTTTAGCATGCCCATTAGTAACATAAAGCACGTTAGTAATATAAAAATCAGCCATTTCCAACAAAATGGTCTTAAATTTAGATAAGACCAGAGGAAATAAACATGCATACTAAATCTTAGATAAGACTTGCTTTCTACTATGATTATTATCCTAGAGTTTAAATCTATCAATCAAAATGCATTCTGAATCTTATATACAAAAAAAAAGGTAACACATGTTAAAACTATAAAAAGATTTACAATTTTATTAATTATAGTCCCCGGATTATGATTAAGTGGTAACCTTTTATTACAATTCGAAGGTGGTTGATTTAAAATAATAATAATAATAATAATAATAATAATAATAATAATAATAATCATCTAAGAAGTTACACGATTATGGTTAGCAAACCCAAGTAAAATAATAATCTTTTTTCTTACATAATTTGCACATTGGAAGTCATAATTTGCACATTGTCTTCAATCTTCATTATGTTTTGCGACCTGGTCGATCTGACCCGAAAAATCTAACTAATGTTTGTGGAAATTTGACCACCCAAAAAGTGAACCCATAAGAAAAAAATTATCGATCCGGTCACTGAAGCTACTAAGTTGTTAAACAAAGTGGCGTAATACTTAATTGGCAATTTTATTTATTCTGATTTATTCCACGTGGCTTTTGTATTATAAAACATAGCATTGCATTAATATAAATATTATACATCAACCATTAATATATTTCCCTTTGTTATTTAAAAAGAGGAAAAGGTTAAAAATGGACATAGTGAAATGGGTCATTTCTTAAATTTGTGCATGCGCATATGTACTAGTTTTATGGGCATAAGAGTAGATGTTTGAGAATGTGGCCATTAGTACCACATAGGAGTATGGTGCATGTCACACAATGTTTAGCTAGCGTATGGTTTAACAAAGTTTGTATAAAACCTTTTCATATGTGTATATACAGTGGCGGACCCAAAAATTATTTACTAGGGGTGCGGATGAGGTGTTTAACCATATTTTCAAGGGGTGCGGTCGAGTTTTTTTGCCTAAAATATTAACTAAATTTTTTTTTTCAAGGGGTGCGGCCGCCCACCCTGGCTAAAGGGTAGGTCCGCCCCTGTGTATATATAGAGTGGGTAATGATTTAAGAAATTATAATACCATGTAAATAGGTATTTAGCGGATCTAACCAAAAAAAAAAAGTTTCACGAGACAACTAATGATACTGACTTTTGTCATCGGTCTATCCTTAGTTTATGGTCATGTTTTCTTAACCATTCTATTTGGTTTCAAAAGATTTATTATTGATAACAAAGATTTGATTTAATCATTGATTTACATTATTATTATTATTCACAAACTATGGTCATTTTTTGATTTAATGATATAGATACCTTATAAGTTAATTTATAATTAGTAGTTAATACGATTTTTGTGATGACTTGAGTCTCTCTACAAATGTCTTTGTTATGAATTTGGTTTTCACCAGTTTTAATTATGTTTTAGTTATGTACTTATCCTTCTTAAAGGCCACATACTCATCGTAAACCATGTTTCACCTGAACCTATTGATTACTATAAAAACATTAAACCACCACAAGTGGCCTAGTGGTGGAGTGATTTGGGTTCTCCAATGGAGACCCAAGTTCAATTACCATTAGTGCCACTTTGGTGGCCACCGACACCCGCTTTAAGCCGGACCGAGGACACTCGAGGTCTCGGGTTTGAAACATGTTTCTTACCCCTCTTTGATGGCTATGGGTATTTGCCGCCAGGGATCCTTGTCGGGTGGTAAACTGGGAAGGGAGATCCCTTCCGCGGTCAGGGGTACCGTGCAACTACCCTTTTTTTACTATAAAAACATTAGGATGCCTTGCTAAACATACCCCGTGTATTAATAGATCCCTTTGTTTTTCAAAAACAGAGTTTTGAAAATTACAAGAAACTGAAAACAAATAGAAAGTTTGTTTGTACCATATGTAATTCACCCTCCCTTGTTGTATCCACATGAGACACTTGGCTTTTATTGGTCACCCATTTTTGCCCATAACCATCCCACCAAGCATGCCAATAACTTTCATCCTAGCTAACTTGTTTTATTTTAGTTAAACCTTCGGTTTTCGGTATGCGAAGGTAAGAGGGGCCGGGCATGGGCCATGGGGCGGTGGAGGCAGAAGGTGTCGCTGAAGTTCAGTTTTTTTTTTTTTAAACGGTAACTTTCATTAGAAACAAAAGCCAACTCAAAACGGGCTGAAGTTTAGTTAGAGCGGAGGTTTTGCCTATTATGATTATGGGAAGGAATAAATATATGAATATATAATTAAATAATATTAAGATCTATATGATTAAATGATATCAAGAACAATTAAAATAACAATAATGAAATCATTTTCTTATATATTGTTCCTAAATTTTATGAAAGTATAAACTATGAAGTAACTAAACACATACCAGATAAAACAAAATCACAGTACTGGATTTGTTAAACCTTCACAAATCCCAAAATTAGGCTTTCTTCCGTTCACTTGGTTTTCCAATAAATAATAATAATATTATTTGTTTACAATTAAATAAATACCCGCAAATGGGGGATTGGGCATTGGATTATTATTTATTTATAATTAATTTAGGTGTATTTTGTTTCTGCATGCTTGCATGCGGGTTCATTATCCCCTTGTTTTCTTGTGTTTACAAAGGGCATTTTGTAAAACTCAAAAAAAGAATTTGCGCCTTTACCCATGTAACATCTATTTTGTTTTCATCATGTAACAAATTGTATTTAAAAAAAAACAAATTGTATTTTTTTAATATATATATATATATATATATATATATTCACTTCTAGTTATTTATAACTATAAAAATCAATCAAGATTAATGTTATATTTTTTCATAATTATTAAATTGTAATAACACAACCTATATTATCTTAATGTAACCAAATTTCATTTTTGTTTCATTTAGAAAACTTAACTTTAGCACTTATAAATTTTTTCAACAATAAAACAATAGCAAAGCATGAGTGGTTTTTAGTTAAAAAAAATATTAAGTGAGAGTAGTGAAATAATACAAACTTGAGTGTAAAAAAAGAATTCTAGGTGACGTTGGTGAAATAATAATACAACTTTATGATTGAGAGGTTACATATATCTTTTAGATATCTTTTGACAAAAATGGATTGAGTGGCATTTTTAATATATTTTATATTCATTCTTAGATTTTTTGTCATTCTAATTATTATCAATCAAAATTTTAATTAGATCAATTTTGTGTGTATATATTACATTATATTTGCAACATTGAGATCAAACGTGTCGAAGGAGAAACAAACGTCCCCTCTCTCTTCATGTTTGAATCTTTAAAGCTGCCCCCCCCCCCCCCTCTCTCTTCCCCTCTCACATACGGATGCCCCCGAAGTCGCTAATAGAGACAGATTTCACCCTCCATCTCTCCTTAGTACGTACTTCTCGCGCGTCTCTTTTCCACATCGGCCCAAGGGTGTCCTGGATTGGAAATGTTCTAGTTGACTGAAATGTGTTCAAATATGTATGATTGTCATATAACTAATTCTAGTAAAGACAAATGGAAATTGTCAAAAGATACCCACTTGTTCAGTTTTGGTTTGTTTTGTTTTGGTTTGTATGTTGTTTACAGAAGATAAGGTACAAAAAAACCACACAAATTCATGGGGAGCTGAGGGATGACTTTTGGTCCCCAACCAAATTGCATAGAAACAATGCTGTTGAAAACATGATGCCATTAACACGGGACACTAGAAAAGACAACTCCCTTATTCTATTTGCATACAATGTGGAGTTGTGGTCACCACGACATGGCTCTAGCAGTCTAGCTAGCTCTTTATATCAATTAATACGTAACGTATAAGTAACATAGCACATGCTAGCTAATTAAAAAGAGGGATGACGATGTGCTCACTATACAATACAAGATCGATCCATTTAACTAAGATTAACTTGAACAATGGGAAGTTATAGATAGCCAACGAGTTACCTATCAGCAGTGGCGGATCCAAGAATTTATTTCCAGTGGATTCCTATATAGATTTTCACTAAATATAATACAAAGTCTATATAAGTTCTCACTAAAAATCCCAAACCGGGTGGATTGATGAGAACCTGGTAATTGGGGATATATCAGCCACTACCTATCAGATAACGAGACCCTTGTTGTGACTGGTGACGATAAATTTGATGTAAACAAACAAAATGTACGTTGATCAACTAGTTCATATAATTAGTTTATGGATGAAGATATCCTAGATTTAAAGATTGCTACATGCATATATGTGATTAAAGTTATCAACTGATCTAGATAAGTGATTTTTAGTCATATATTATATATTATTGATCAATTGTGAAGTTTAGGAAATTTGTGGTCCTAAATTCCTAAACTTGGCTTGCAACATGAACATGGTGGCCCGAAAAAGAAGCGTACTTGTGTAGATTCCAACGTGGAAAGAATGAGACAATTTTGTGTGTATGTATACAATGTATACATATGGTTGTATCTAGATGATAATATGTGCTGTTTCTTTATAGATAAATGAAAGACGCGTTTAAGGAAAATGAATGCCACTTGACATGAATCGATGAGACTAGAAAAGAATACATTTTCTTACACTAAGATATATCTATGGAGTTAAGGAACGTTAGAAAAAAACTTTAGGGGGCTATGGGGTGTGGGGTGTGGGGGCGTGGGTTGGCACATTATAATTTGCTAGATAGGATCATTAATCAAATGATACACTACTCTCTCCTTGATTGATGGTGGTTCACGTGGATTGAACCACGATTACGACGACCCTCCCATTTGATGATTTTTAGACAAAAATATATTAAAAAAATAAAGGGGATAATGGTTTGGTTCATGACCACACCCTTAGGGTAGTGGTTTAGGATGATGGATTAAAGGTGGGTGACATGACGCCTATGTGGAGGGCCATGGTGGTTATGAGAATCATGACCACACTCTTTAGTGTTTTGATAAAACAATTGGTCTTCTAGGAGTATTTTGTTGAACATAATAAAAATAAGAATAATATTAAATGGTTGAGATTAATTGTTTTCATATCTTAATCCATCACTTGTGGCCTAATGGTAGATAGGCTTGGGTTCTTCAATGGAGATCCAAGTTTAATCCTCATTTGTGTCACTTTGGTGAATTAGCCAATGATGGATAGAGACTAGCCTTCTTGTATCCTGAGCCCACCCGGGTTTTCGTCTCATCATGTGTTACGCTAGAGAGTGTTCAGCTCTTGTGGTGGTACAACGATTGTCAAGTGGCAGTCGACGGTATGGTTTTCCGGAGGAACGCCCAAGCCAAACTCTGAAGTCAGCATGAGCCTAGTTAAGACAAAATAGTCTGGCCGGAGTGGGCAACGAGGCTCTCCAATTTAGGGAGTATGATAGCCTAATACGAGAAAATCGCCGTTCTAAAAAAATTGTTCCCAAATCTTATAATCAATCCAGTAACAAAAACAAAAGCCCGAAGGGTTTAAAGGAATAACCGCAATGTTTGACTCTTTAACAAATTTTTCTGGTGATTTATAAACGATTATAACTTTTTCACAAGTTAATATTTTTTAAATTGCACTATAAAACGAGCATCTTATTATATTTAATTTGAGTATGATATTACTATAGTTTTTTTTAACTTAAAAAAAACTAAAAGTGTTACATGATTAAATATCATTTACGATTTCAAAGCATTACGTAATTACATAATATGCCTTATATTCACAACAATAATAATAATAAGATGTTATGTGATTTTGTATACACCGCATGATTACGTGATTACGTAGGACTACGTGATTCCATGTGAGTGATTATACTCCTGCATTGAAGTACACGTGTCATATGTTAGAGATCGAACGCTCTCACACACGAACTCGGACCACACACACTCTGCTCTCACACAATCTGCCACAATCAAGAACACAAGGATTTACGTGGTTCAGTCTAAACTGACCTACGTCCACGGGTAACTAGGAGTTTATATTAAGCTTGGGTGAGGTACAAAGTTTACAATACATATGAATCTCTTATATAGAGATAGAAGAAAGAGAAAGAAGTAGAAAAAGCAAGATCCGTGAATAATGGCCCCTGCCCCTTATCCTCTTATCCTGTAATCAGAGAAGCTTTTTCTAATGTCCACTTGATCAAGTGGCTTCATACTCAACAATCTCCCACTTGAAGCCACGGGATAATCTTCACCTGTGCTTCAACTATGCATCTGTATTTCTGTAAAAAAAACCTTTTGATCTTAGCTCCTTCCAAGTTACCCGGCCTTCTCCTCAATTATTCTGAAGGCCCGTTGAAGCTTTCATTAGCTTTAACACATCAGTCATGGCTAAGTCTGCCCCTGACCCATTCTCTGTTCCTATCGGCTCCCACTGACATGAACTGCCCGATCCTAGAACAACCTGAGAACAAACACTCTCCATCATAAGCAGGTAATTCACTGGAGAGACTTTCACCGCTGGAATACAGGTTCTCTTAACCCACTATCGTCTAGGAGTTCTGACTGAAGCACTACTTGTGCTCCCACTGCCACGAAAACCCCTGACTGGTTTCTCTGAACCTTTCCTAGCACGTTCAACCTGAATCTGACCTGTGGCTCTGGGTTTGTCTCCTGCAAAACAAACCTTCTTCTGCCCACGAGATTCTGTGAACCGGATCTTGGTCTTCTTCTGAATTGGGACGGTTACTCCCTCAGACGGTAAACTGACCATATACAGCGAACCCCGTTTCTTTCCTCGAGCTACGACTAGATTTCCTTTTAGAACCTTCCACTGCCCGTTCCTGAACTTAACCTCGTGCCCCTGCTCATCCAACTGCCCAACATAAATCAACTGTTTCTTCAGACTTGGAATTACTCGGACATCCTTCAAAGTCCATGAACCGACTGGAGTCTTCAGATCTAAGTCACCCATGCTCGTCACATCAAGAACCTCATTGTTTGCCAGTCTTACCTTACCAAAATCACCTTCTTTCAGATTTCGCAGTGCTTCACTGCTGTGGGTAGCGTGAAATGAAGCTCCCGAATCCATAACCCAGGAATCCACACTGCTCTCCACACTACACATCAAAACATCATCATCTGAGTGGTTTACTGCAGCGTTGATTTCTTTCTTCTCATTTGGACATTGATTCCTAAAATGTCCTACCTCTTTGCAGTTCCAACAGGTTACCTCACCTCGAGCCCTAGACTGACTCCTATTTCAGTTCCTACTCCGACTATCTCTGTTATTCTTCCTTCCTCTGCCAACATTCAGTAATTCACTCGATGATCCACTCGAACTTCTCCTTTTGACGTCCTCGCTCAGAGTAAGATCACGAATCCCTTCAAAATTAAATCCGCTGGTACCTGATGAACTGGAAATCGCTGTAACAGTTCCGGACCAACTGTCTGGAAAAGAAGATAACAGTAGCAAGGCTTGAACTTCATCTTCGAATTTGATGTCCACTGACACAAGTCTAGCCAAAATCGAATTCAACTTGTTGATGTGCTCTGTGACTGAACTGCCTTCCCTCATCCTAGTATTCACCAGCTCTCGAATCAGAAAGACCTTATTAGCTGCCGAAGGCTTCTCGTACATGTTAGATAGGGCTAACATCATGCCGCTAGTTGTGGTTTCCTTCATGATGTTGAATGTCACAGTCTTTGATAACGCCAATGTAACAACTGCCCTAGCTTTCCTGTCTTTTGATTCCCAATCTGCTGGTTCCATCCTTTCTGGTCTAACTCCTGATAACACAATATCAAGATCTTTTTGAACCAATAATGCCTCAATCTGCATTTTCCACCAGCTAAAATGTGTACCGTTAAACTTGTCGATATGCACATTCCCGTCTTCTGCCATGATAACTCAAACACGACTAAACGAAATTGAAATCGAAAAAATAAACCGAAAATCAAACTGAAACAACCAGAACAAGCACTGGTCTACGGTTCTGTTTCTTCGATTTTCAACGAAACGATATATCGAAAAATTTGCTGGTTTAACCGGTTAAAAAAAACTGATATTGAAATTTTAAACCTTCTGTCTAATGCCCAAAAAAAACTTAGTTCTTTGACAAATAAAAGTTTGGCTACTACTGCCAAAGGATTAAATAAAAAGAACTAAACTCAATTTTCTTCTTTGTTTAAAGTTGAGGGCCCTCCTTGGTCAAATTGATAAACTTCAATTTTCCACAAAAAAAAAAATAATAATAATAATAATAAAGCACGACTGTGCTTCTTCTTTCCCTCAGAACAAAACTCTGCTATCCTTCTTCTCTTCTCTTCTCTTCTCTTCTGGATGCAATCAACACCCAGAAAAAGCAAAGATTGAAAACCCTAAGTAACGGCGGCTACTGGGTCAGCAAACCCTAGTCGCGAGGGTGAAGAGTACGGAGGCGGCGGCGGTTCTGGCAGTTTCTGATGGCGGTGGAGGCGATTCTGATCGGAATCCGGCGGTGTGGGCGGCAGCGGCTTCGAACAGAAAATGGCTGACGTGAACAATCCGGTAGAAGCTGATGCAAATCGGAACCCTAGTTCAGATTCCTGCACCTTCAGGTATCTTTTTCTTCTATACCTTCGTTTCTGTTCGGTTCAACAACACGAGCCTGAGCTCTGATACCAGTTGTTAGGGATCGAACGCTCTCACACACGAACTCGGACCACACACACTATGCTCTCACACAATCTGCCACAATCAAGAACACAATGATTTACGTGGTTCGGTCTAAACTGACTACGTCCACGGGTAACTAGGAGTTTATATTAAGCTTGGGTGAGGTACAAAGTTTACAATACATATGAATATCTTATATAGAGATAGAAGAAAGAGAAAGAAGTAGAAAAAGCAAGATCCGTGAATAATGGCCCCTGCCCCTTATCAAGTTATCCTCTTATCCTGTAATCAGAGAGACTTTTTTCTGATGTTCAAGTGGCTTCATACTCAACATCATATTATTGTAGCTTCCTATATTCGCACAAAATTTTCACTATATATAGGATTTGCCCGATAGCATATATATAACTTATAAAATGTTATATATACACAACCCAAATTTAAAAAATTATATACGTCCTTCAAAACTAGTTGAAATTTCATGTTTACCATTTAAAAATAAATAAATAATAATAACTCAAGAAATAACCATATTACCCTTATTTTTCTAAAATTTTAAAATTCAAAATTTATCCACTTTTTAATGTTAAGAGTTTTATATTTACCCATTAACAATATTTTTTTTTTAAGAAAATGAGATTTACTCATTCTACAAAGAACATGTCATTTTTATTTTTCTTAATTTCTTTTAAAAATTGTAAGGGATAATTTTTTCCCAATGTTTTTGGGTTTCTCATCGGGTTCAAGTTGTTTTATCATCGCTACCTCAAACTAACTCGCGTTAACTTAAAGTTGTAAGCTTGATGCTCAACTTGAATCGTGTGTTTATATCTGCTTGATGGTACTATTTTAATGGTACCATATCGTAATCATACATTCTTTTTTCAAGTCGACATGAATGATCTTTGGACAGTAGCGCATTTGTATCATCATACAAGTACGTAAAACGATCATGTACATGTACAGTACCATCATAATCACACGTTCTTTTACATGCCAACGTGAATGATCTTTTGATAATAGCACTACATATTCTTTCCAGTTGTATCACCTTTCAAGTACGTAAAATGAGTATGTTTGTTTATATATTCTTGATGGTAGAGCGGTGACCTCTTTACAAATATCAGATTAATAATTAATATCTTATCTTATCGTAATCGCAAATTCTTTTACAAGTCGACATGAATGATCTTTAGACAAGAGGAAACTTTTCCAGTTGTATAACCTTTCAATTGTATAGAACCATCACCTTTGTTTTTGTTTTAGTATTTTGCTCATCAACATTATCTTTCAGAAAACCATCTTATTTCATTTCAATCTTAACGCATGATTGTTGTGTTTTATGTTGGAACATTTAGTGAAAATATGTTTTTCACTAATGCAAGGATGAATGAGAAAACGAGTGGTTGAAATGAAAAAAACGTGAAACTTGGGTGTATCTAATAGGATTTTGTATCCTAGTAACCTTTGGTTTTGTCTATTAAATCCTATTAGGTTTTAAATAATAAATATTACATAAATACTATACTATACTAATGATATTATTAAAGATATATATTTTTGGTATTCGTAATGAGTTTTGGAATTCCTATTGAATTCTTTAAAAACAAATATACAATCTTCAAAAATATGATGAACTAAGTTTCATTAGAAAATTGGGCATCCACCATGTTTCTTTGAAAGAGAGGAGTACTCTTTACATGTTCCACCATCTTCTCTTCTTTATCTGTTTCCATAAGTTTTAGCACTATAACTTTAACCTTGGGCGCGTGAGCATTTCCGGTAGTACAGACTGCTTCAGCTGTTGTAACCTGGGAAACAGATGCATCGTCTTTGATAGAGGCGTGAAATCTGTTTTAAGGGAAGCGTGTTGAACACGTGCCTCAACCACAACCATCAATATCAATTTGTTCATTATTGCAGCCAAGAAGGATCACACAAGGAGACGTGATTCAAGTTCTCGTTAAAGGCGAAGCGGAAATCATACAGAAAAACGCTATTCAAGCTCTTGTCAAAGACTACGGTTTGAATCAGCTTATTTAAATATGGTGTATTTCATATTTCTTTTCATTTGGATTTGTACACTGTACGAGTACTACAATTTCTTAAATATATATAAAAAGAATATGTTTAATATTTTTTTTATATAATTTTTATTGTCATTATGACCCATGTCCTACATTTTATTTCTTCTACTATTAACCTTAGATTTCTGTACTTTATCTTAGTTATTAACGTTTGGTTGGTTATAATGGAAACGTTGAACACTAATACCTCACATGATGTTTGTGTGTATAGGTGTTTTTTAGTTTTAACCCATTTATATTATTTTTGTATTAATTTGAATTTTTTTCAATAACTTTTGTTTGCTAACTTAAAAAAAAACTAAATACGCAATTTTTGCTTAGTTGTTGTCCTCGACATTCCAATATAAATTTGTTGAAAATGTTATTCAAAAGAGAGTATTTTTTATTGTAGAGTGTAGTGAATATCATTACCTTGTTAAAATAAACTGATACCAATCGAACAAAACTAATACAAGACACAAGTATACTCAATGATGAATTTTTACTATGCATCGAGAAAATATTACAAAAATTACATTTTGGGGTATTAGGCTATGTATATTTGTTATTTTCATTTTAGATTTTTATAGTTTTCTCAGATAATATAGAATTTATTATTAGCTTTCATTTTTTTGAAAAGTAAACTTCGATAAAAAAGAGCAATCAACCCAAGAAAGATGAAACAGGACGTTCGTTTATGTTTGTTCGTTTAATAAATGAACGAACATGAACAATAAATTTCATTCGTTAAGTTAAACGAACGAACACGAACAACGGTGGCGTTTGTTCGTTTACGTTCGTGAACGTTCGATATTGTGTTTATTTGTTCGTTCATTTAAAAGTTTTTACATGTTGTATTTTTGTTTTATTGTTTTTAGTTTTTTGAAAAATTGAAACCCTTGTTATACTATATATTTCCCCCCACATCCCTCATTTGATCTTTTTAGTTTCAGGTTATGTTAAGGCTTGACAAACTTCTAAATTTTATGTTAATCATATTTATGATAATTATGTCAATTGTGTTTGTATAATTATGCTAAGTGCTTATTTATTTTTTGGTGGATTTTTCGTGATCTTGTGGTGAAAAATGCATATTTATTCTAAAATACATATATGTTCGTGTGTATTTTATGTTTATAAACGTTGTTTTTATTTATTTATGTTCATGAATATTTGTTTGAGTTCATTTGCGCTTGATAAGTATTCGTGAACAGTTTATGAACATGTTTTATATGTAACAAAAATAAAAGAAATCAATTATTATATTGGGTTTTCATAACTTTTTTTTCAACTTAAATGGGTTATTATTCTAGCCCCCGTCCTCTATATATGATTATAGTGGCATATATATGATAGTTTTTCATTTTTTTTCACAGAAAACATACTTAGAAAAAAAATATATATTCTTATTGTCTAGTTAGCACTAACCCAAAAATAAAATAAAATAAGTAGTGAGAATTTCATGCCACTCCGATCCAAGCAAGTAACGACCCAACAACATGAATGCTGATTCACACGTAGGATCTGTCAGGTCGTTTTTTGTCCATTTTATAAAAAGTTTATATTAATGACTTTCTTTATGCTCTTTCTCTAAAATTAATGACAAAAACAGTCCCTAAAAGTTCCTGCAACATATGATGTCCTAATATTGCATAATAAGGGTGTCCGGGGCACTCCCCTAAGAGGGGAGTCCCCTCTCTTACGCATAACCAATCCTCGTGTGTCACGTCAACTCCCCTCTTAAACTCCCCTAACACCCCAATTTGATGGCGCCACTCCCCTCTTAGGGGAATTGCTTTTTTTATTCAAAAAAAAAAAAAAAAAAAAAATTTCATTGGCTGAAATTGCGGCTGGCCCCACCTCCTCCCTCCTTCTTCTTCGGTGAAGACCCCCCGGATTTGGTCCCCGATTAGGGTCCCCGCCTGGATGGCGGGGGTGTTCCCGCTCGGCGAAATCGGTCCCCGCACGGGGTCACCGCGAACGCCCCGCTCACCCTAATGAATATTCATTAGCAAGTGGGCAGTGAACGTAGACATTGCTTGTATTTTAAAAACATATGGAATGTTGAAGGGAAAGATAAGAAGAATATACAACCCATAAAAATACCAAAAATTTCACACAAGCTAGGTTTTTTTCGCGCTACGCAATGGAAGGTTACGGGGTGTTAGACGTTAAGAAGAAGCAATTTTTAACATATATAAAATAAGCACTTTATACGGTTAAGTAAACATGTATAAATGACCCCTTTCCTATATATATATGTGTATATATGTATATATATATATATATATATATATATATATAGGGAGAAGATCATGCGAGAACCACCTCTTATTGCGAGAACCGCGAGAATCAATGTGAACACAACCAAAAATGCCTAAAAATAGCTAAAAATCACACAATATTTTTTTTAATATTTTTTATATAAAAATCGCTACTTTTCGAAGCTAAAAAAAAATTTTAAAATTTTTTTTTTGCCACTAAAAGTAGCGATTTGAGCATAAAAAAATATTAAAAAAAAATTGGATTTTTTTTTTATTTTTTTAGATTTTTTTAGGTTTTTTGGGGATTTAGTTTTTAGCATTTTAGCTTGGGGTGGGGGGGGGTGGGGGTTAGGTTTTTTTTAGCTATTTTAGGTTGTGTTCATATTGGTTCTCGCGGTTCTCGCATGAACTCCTCCCTATATATATATATATATATATATATATATAGGAAGGTTAACGTACATTACGGCTTAACGTACATCACGTACGACAGGTAATTACGCACGTTCATTTTAAAATCACGCATGTTATAACTCAAAAATCCAAAATCACGCAAGTTGAAACACAATAATCACGCATATTGAAAACATTAATCACGCATGTTATAGAACAAATCACGCACGTTGTTGTACGTGAAGTACATTAAGCCGTAATGTACGATATACTATATATATATATATATATATGGGAGAAGGATCCGTTAGAAACCACCCTTTATTGCGAGAACCGCGAGAACCAGTGTGAATACAAACATTAATTCCTAAAAAAATCTAAAAACCACCCAAATTTTTTTTTTTTTTTTTTACTATTTTTTTTGTAAAATCGCTATATTTTGTTAATAAAAAAATAAAAAAATTCAAAAAAAAAAATCGAGTAACAGTTATCAATGCACATGTGCATATGTATAATTTCTTTGTCAAATTCCGTAATTCATTACAAATATTAGTCAATTGCACTTTCATTTACACTACCACGTGTAATATACTACTTTTTACGTTAACAATATTAGAAATGCACATGTACATCTATATGTATCAACACGAAATAAGGTGTTTTGGTACACTACTTTGAATACACTTTCTCTTTCATCTATCATTCCATCCATAATACACAAACATGCACATGTGCATATGTATCATTTTTTTTGACAAATTTCGTAACTCATTATAAATATTAGACAATTGCACTTTTATTTACACTACCATATGTAATACACTACTTTTTACATTACCAATATTAGAAATGCACATGTGCATCTATATGTATCAACATAAAATAAAGTGTTTTGGTACACTACTTTGAATACACTTTCCCTTTCATATATCATACCATCCATAATACACTACCATTACCTCCTACCATCCATAATACAATATCATTACCTCCTATCATCCATAATACAATACCATTACCAATATTTTGACTTTATTACATGTATATCAACACCATTTATACCATCCAATCATCATATTACATCATAAAGTAACAACTATAGCCAAACCATCAACCACTAGATATAACTAACCAAAAAACATGTATATGGGCCTACTTCTCCATTCAAAATCACAAACTTTTTGTACCAAAACATGTTATATCATGGTTATACCTAATGATGCACATGTGCATTTTGAATATTGGTAATTTAAAAAGTAGTGTATTACAGATAGTATTGTAAATTAAAGTGCAATTGTCTATTACTGATAACGTATTACGGAATTTGTTGAAGTAATGATACATATGCACATGTGCATGGATAACTGTTACTCGAAAAAAAAAGTTTTTTTTTTTTTGTAACTAAATATAGCGATTTTTGTTAAAAAAAATATTAAAAAAAATTTGAGTGCTTTTTTTATTTTTTTTAGATTTTATATTGTGTTCACATTGGTTCTCGCGGTTCTCGCAATAAGGGTGGTTCTCAAATGAACCTTACCCTATATATATATATATATATATATATATATAGTAAACGATAAATAATGCTTCTATTAATTGCGTTGTTTTAAACATAATTCAATCTATTTCATAAAGACATTCACGTATTTAGTTTTCTTAAAAAAGTTAATGAATGCAAATTATTAAAAAAAAAATAGTTTAAATAACTAATAAATAGGTTAAAGGCGTATATCATTAAAGGTATAAAATTTAGAAATGACACTAAAAGTAATGCTCTATGATAAAGTTATTATTCATATTACATAGCCAACATAAGTTTTTTTTTAAAGGTAAACTTCATTAAAACACAAACCCACACCCTCAAATCGAGGGGCCTAAACTGTCACGGCCCCCGACCCGGTTTGACCCGTTTCAGGAGCCGCTGGACAGAAAATCCCGTGGTATTTATTTAACAGCGGAAGTTTTCATCAGGATCTTTTTAAAACTTCAAATTTCCCGATTATTTTTATTTCACAACTCGGGATAAAATCCCAGTAATTTACAATTATAAGATTTCACGGAGAAATCTTTATTTTTACAAAACATGTTTCCTTATTTTATATTGAGCCACTTCCTTAAGCTTTGTAGTGCTTCACGGCACTTTTCCTTGATCACAACAGATCACCTGAAACATGTTTGAAAAAGGTTTTGTCAGCGGGAAATACTGGTGAATCATTCTATTTATTTAAATGACACCTTTGTTATAATTTACAGTATTAAGAGAGATTACAATGTTTCAGATATCAACCAACTACCCACGGTATTTGTCACTCAACCGGATCTGTGACTATGGTCATATCACTATTGAGTCCGTTCACCCAATAGTGACGAATATCACTACTTAGGTTCGCCCACCTAAAGTGATAAAACAGCAGTAATGTGCACAATACCCCACATACCGGCTGTAATTTGGTGACTAGATATACTTAATCACTGTAATTATAACTTTGAAAATAAACATGATTTTGAAAGTAATTTGATAAAAAGAGAATGACTCACATTGCAGATTTAATTTGAGCAGAGCCTAGCCTACTGATTAGCCTTTTAACCTAAATTTAATAACATGCACACAACTCGGTTAGTAACTTAATACAGCATTTACGATAACTCACGAGATTAAACCTTCACATCGAATGACAAAGTGCGATACTTAAACATCCATCGATTTAACGACGAATGACAAAGCATAAACCCTAATGTGGGCAGCACTTAAACATCCATTGGATAGTTTAACCCCTAAAATTTTCAGAACAATCGGAATCAGGATCAGGGCCCCTAAAACTCAGGGGGGTATTCCCTAATTGGTATTATCCTCACTGTTTGTTGTCTAAATTGAATTTCGTCGAACGGTCGACTCACACAAGCTACTAACAGACGTGGCTACCCTATCCTAGAAGTGACTCGTCGCGCCACGCGAGAGCCTCTCGTGACACGCGACAACGCCGTTTTTCCAGTATAAATAGAGGAGTTTGGCACTTGAATTTGGGCGTTGGTTCGACGTAAAAACTCATTTTGTACGTTGAGATATTGTCTGATTACTCCAAAAACACACACAACACGAAATTCTGCCACGATAACAGGGTAATAACTCGATCACTGCTACGATTTAATGTCCGATCGATAAAGACCAATCCGATGGATGTTTAAGTGCTGCCCAAACTCGGGTTATGCTTTGTCATTCGCCGTGAATTCGATGGATGTTTAAGAATCGCACTTTGTCATTCATTGTGAAGGTTTTGATCTCGTGAGTTGTCGTAAAAGTTGAATTAAAGTTACTAACCTAGTTTTCGTGTGCATTGTTATTTGAATTAGGTTAACAGGCTAATCAGTAGGCTAAACTCTGCCCGTTTAAATCTGCAAGGTGAGTCCATTCTCTTTTCTCACAGTTTGTGAGTCATTCTCTTTTTATCAATTATGTTTTACAATACTCCAAACCATTTTCAAAGTTATAATTACAGGGATTAAGTCGTGGTTATCTTGAATCACTGGCTAGTGGGGTATTGTGCACATTACTAATCTCTCACGGTTAGGCTAATAAATCCTAACAGTGATAATCATCACTACTTGGGTGAAAGGACCCAATAGTGGTATGACCATCGTCACCAGGAGGTGACACGGCGCCAGATAAAAATAAGATAGAAGCCATTGTAATCGCTCTTATGCTGTAATTTATAACTATGTGTCATTTTTGTACAAACTGAATGAACTCACCAGTATTTCCTGCTGACCAAATGTTTTTAAAACGCGTTTCAGGTAATTACGGTAGGTCGGAATAAGAGTTGGATACGGCACCAAAAGTCTTACAAAAATGGCTTAATTTATCAATTAAATTAAATTAAGAAAAGTTGTTTTATGTATTCGGGTTTATCCCATATTAAAGCTACCTTTCAAAACATGGTTTTATCCCATCTATTTAATAAATAAAATCCGGTGTTTTCTAAACTCTGATATTTTTCCTAACTCACGGTCCTGATGAAATTTCCGCTGCACTACTTTTCTAAATAACCACCGGTACCACTGAACTGGTTCGCGGCTCCCGATTCCGTCCAGGGTGAGGTCGGGGGTCGTGACATTGTAGGCCTTTGGTTGTTTTTTTAGGTGTTTATAAATGGTTGCCTTTAAAAAAAACGAGCTTTTTTTTATCTTATTTGTGTTCCTTCAATTAGTCCATATTTTATAATATTTAACATGGTCATTCACTCATTTGATATTTATTTGCATCAATAGATTGAAATAATCACTTTTTATAGTTTGCTTGAGTATCGAATTACTATGGCCACATATTTTTTTTTGTTTTTAAATGATATATTTTCATGAGTTTGATTGGTGCATGGAAGTTTTGGGTTATTCAAGTTGGCCACAAAAGTTAGTTGTCTTTGAAAATTGACACAAGAAAGTTTATAAATTTTTTATGTTGGTCACTTAAGTTTGTGTTTTGAACACCTTAGTTACAATACTTAGTAAAGTTTTGATTTTGGCCACCTAAGTTTTATGATTGTAAAGTTTTTCAAGTTTTGATTTCGCCACATAAGGTTTTAAGTTTGTGTTTTGAACACCTTAGTTACAATAGTTTGTAATGTTTTGATTTTGACCACTTAAGTTTTTTAAGTTTGTGTTTTGAACACCTTAGTACGGGGAAAAACGATCAAACTCTCACGGCATTGCACGGGTGAATAGCTCTTGTTCATTCACTTTTTATAAAGTGAAATGCGTGTCCGAATTTAGGTTTTTTGTCGACCTTCCACTATAATTATATTTTTAAAAACATAGTTATATTCAAACATGAGTATTTCTCTGGTATCATAGGCTATATCGAGTGTGGTTATTGTTGAGGTGCCATGACGAACCAAACTGATTATGAGCGAACATCTTCGTTGCTGGTATCGTTATTATCAAAACCAGTACCAAACTGATTATGAGCGAACATCTTCGTTGCTGGTATCGTTATTATCAAAACCAGTATTTGTATTCACTTTTATGTTTGAGACGAGCTAAACCGCCAATGATCAAAGTCACGCCGCGTAGTGTGAGTAAAACGATTAGAGTCTCGCCGTGAAGCGTGACAAGAAAAATTCTAGTTACTTTTTTATAGTTTGCTTGAGTGGTTGAGTAACGAATTACGAATAATAGTGTGATACGGGTTAAAAAGCTGAAAAGGATACAAAATGGGTTGTGAGCCCACTTTCAAACACAATATGCTTTGGGTTACGCAGCCCATGTAGAAGAATGTTAAGTTTATGTTTTTTTTTGGTTGCAAAATAATAATAATAATAATAATAATAATAATAATAATAATAATAATAATAATAATAATAATAATAATAATAATAATAATAATAATAAAATAACCGTCACGTTTCCATAAAATGCTTATCTGTCCATATAATTCACTTTTTTCCTCTCTCATACTATGCTACTATGCTCACAACAATAGAGGATAGAGGATGCTTGACGACTTCTGAATGGGTAAGGTGGTGTTTGTTTTTTGGAAGAAGAGCTTCCTGGCCTCTTCTGTCTGCACCGTGCAGACGCGGGAAGAGGTTTAGCCTCAGAAGAGTGTTTGTTTTTTTTTTTTCGAGAAGTGCTTTTTACCTCTCCCCAACCTCTTCTTGGGGAAGAGATGAGAGGTAAGCTTCTCCAAGCAGAGGTTTACCTCTTCTTGGCACCACCTCCACCCCTGCTCCGCCACCACCACCCCTGCTCCGCCACCACCATCATCATCACCACCCCTGCTCCGCCACCACCACCTCCACTCCGCCACCACCTCCGCTGCCCCAGCCCCAAATCGACGTCACAAACAAAACCCCCAAATCTTCTCCACCTCCACCTCCACCTCCACTCCGCCACCACCTCTGCTCCACCTCCGACATCTGCTCCACCTCCACTCCGCCACCACCTCCGACATCATCATCAACAAACAAAACCCCCAAATCGAAAACCCTAAAATCGAAAACCCCCAAATCGAAAACCCTAAAAACGAAGAGAGAGAGAGAGATCGTAGAGAGAGAAGGGGCGGCGGTGGCGGTGGGTTTTGATGGCGGTGATGATGATGGCGGTGGTGAAGTGGTGGTGATGATGGCGGTGGTGATGATGACGGTGGTGAAGATGACGGTGGTGAAGTGGTGGTGATGATGGCGGTGGTGATGATGACGGTGGTGAAGTGGTGGCGGTGGTGAAGATGGCGGTGGTAGAGAGAGAGTAGAGAGAGATCTGTGTGTGTGTTTGTGTGTGTTTGTGTGTGAAGAGGTTTTATATAAAAAAAAAAAACAAACCCTCTTCTCCTTGCAGACTGAAGACATTTGGTCCACCTCTTCTCCTGCAGATGCCTGCAGATGTGGCCTGCAGCAGAAGAGGTTTTCGTGCAGAAAAAACAAACAGCACCTAAGTGTTAAACTAGTAAGACATCCGAATTATTAAAAGCTAGTATAATGGTTAACCATACATAGGCAAATGTCTGACCAATTCTGATAAGAGATCTTAACCATTTAGACTCAGTATACTGCTTAACCATTCAGAGGAAAACATCTGAACCATTCAGAAATCTGCTCGCAAAACAATCAGTCTGAGTCATTAATTGTTTCACCAATAAAAATTCTGAACCATTAAAAGTCCACTAAGAGCTGAAACAAATAATTCCTAACAAAAATTGGTTGTGCAACTCTTATGTTTATTTACATGAAATTGATTTCGTATTGAACGCGTCTTCCAGTAAAATTTCTCTTTTTTGTTGAATTACAGTCCAGCCTTCAAAATTTAATCCACTATTTTCACATTAATTTAAGAGGCCAATAAATGTATTTAACTTAATGTTTTTAAAAATATATAAAAAAACAAATATGTATTGTTTTGCCTAAATTTACCAAAAAAAGAGTAAAAATAACTCCCAATGTTTGATCTCATGCATCCATACACATGGTTTTTCATAATTCCATGAAGTAAGGAAGAAACTACCAAATGTTTGGTGTCGGCTACGTTACAGAAGACATGTGTTTTTAGAGACAACATACAGTGAACCAAACACTTGTTTGCGGTAACCCAAATATCACAATCTAAGAAACCGATTAAACCAATGTAATCTAGAGATTTCAAATAAAATATAAGTAAATTATTTAATCCATAATTATATATATTTTAATCTTATTATAACAGTCTACTTAGCAGTTAACAGTTAGCACATAGTTTAAGCAAACAAGATTGATATTTTAAAGGAATATCGGATTTTAATAATTCTGACTATTCGTCGTTGGCCACCAAGAGTCCTATCTTCAAAAATAACTACTGGCAGTCCCAACTATTAACATATTTGCCTACAATGGACCCTGACTAACAGAACCCTAACGCCATTAGTCTCCGCCTCTCCGGTCTCCGAAAAAACGTTTTTGGCTGGAAAACTCAACATTTTCGTCCTAAACATCTTTGTAACCTTATTACGGACCTTTAGGAATCTTATTCTAGTAAAAGCCCAATTATTAAGGTCACCGGAAAACTTCTTTTTGGCCGGAAAAATCAACTTTTTCGTCCCAGCCCTCTTTGTAACCTTAGATCGAACCTTTAGGAACATTTTTCTAGTCAAAAACATTTTAACGGCAACCGAAGAGTAACGGTGTTAGGGTTTTGTTAGTCATGGTCCATTGGCGGCCAATATGTTAATAGCCCGCCCATAGGCACAACGTAAAACCCGTTTGACTCAAGGATCCAACCCAGGTTTCCCTGGGTCTCCTATCATTGCCCACCAGTGCCTCACTCTGCACCAAGTGAGAGTCGAACCTGCATCTCTCAAGAGAAATGCAAGTCTTCCACCACTTGATCTAGAGATCATTGGCACCTAATCAACTTGTACTTGTAAATATTTAAACTCACAAGTGTGAGAGACAATCACCAATACTATTAGACCACAAAACAAAAAGATCAAACACTAGATATCCTTAAAAAGTATCCTATAAAAAGCTGTTGAAAGTTACTTGATCATGTGTATCCTAAAACTTGGGTACAGTCTGGTACATTTAACTGCTAATTAGCATATTTAATATGGTTTTATGTTATCAGTGAATTAGTTATTTATCACTGTTAAAATCTTGGCACGAGAATAATATCTTTCGGATCTGTAAATATATTATTATATTCTTTTTTATTTATACCCTTTTTGCATTAAATGTACATTGAACATTGCATGTTTAATTAGTTTGATTAATCCTAATTACCAATTTAGCTATATTGCATTTGACATGTTACATAGAAAAGATTAAATTTATATTATTCAAGCATATGAGTTTTACAAGTTCTTTTAAAGTTGTATCTTCCACTATTGGATATGCAAATTTGAGAGACATTATTAATTTTCTTTTCGGCGTTACATAATCATTTGTATATAGACAAATTTTATGTTAAATGTTTGGTTACTAACTTTAATGGTTGCTGAATGGAGTAAGTTATATAAACATAATATCTTATTGTGTTATGATATTGATTGATAGATACATAGATTAAGAAACTTAAATACTCATGAGTTTAAAAAAAACATTTTTGACGTTTGAAACATATTTTAGTTGATAAATAACATCTAAAGCATATAGAGAGAGACGGGTTTGGGTTCGGTAAAAAGTGTATTGTGTGTAAAAAGTGTAATAAGATTTATACACTATTTTGAGGATTCGTTGGCCGTTAAAAAAAAATTATAGACTATTGATCAAAGAATAATGGTCAAGATGAACGGAGTACCACATAAACATCAATGTGTTATCTCTGACAAACAAGTTAAAAGGGTAACAGTTTGTTTGGGTTCCTAAGGCCTTAGACATCATCAACGAGGAGGGGCCATCTCTAGGGTTTTATCTCAATATTAAGAAAACAGAGGTTTATTGGCCGACATGCGACGGCCAGAAAGTTCAGGATGGGCTTTTCTCGGGAGGGATCGGTAGACCAGAGAAGGGGGTTAAGCTCCTTGGTGGAGCTGTTAGTCGGGATCCTAGCTTTATTGGAGAGTTGGCAGGGCGGCGGGCCTCGGGGGCGGTTGACCTTATGAAACTCTTACCCTGCCTGAGGGATCCCCAATGTGAACTCCTTCTGCTAAGGTCGTGCATGGGTGTTGCTAAGTTGCTTTTTGGGCTGCAGACTTGTCAACCCCATTTGATGGAGGATGCGGTATCTCGGTTCGATGATGGCCTTAGAAAGGCTATAGAAGACATAGTAGTGGGTGGCGGCCCCTTCTTTGGTGACCTCCAATGGCGTCTAGCATCTTTGCCAATGCGTCTAGGTGGTTTGGGCCTCTTCTCAGTCCGAGATGTTGGGGCTTATGCCTTTGTGGCGTCTAGAGCTCAGTCTTGGGAACTACAGGATCATATCCTTCGAAACGGTGGGGTCGTCGGGCTTGACCCTGACTATCAACAAGCGCTCGACCGCTTAAATGTCTCTCTCCCAGACTTGGATATTGGCGGTTTCTCTAACAAGGACACCGCCCCCTCGAAGCCACAAAAAACTTTGGCGAATGCACTGTTCAGCAAAATCGCTCAAAGCCTGGGAAAAGCTTTTGATTTGTCACCCCGCCAGAAGGCGGTGTTTGAGTGTCTGAAGGGTCCCCATGCTCAGGAATTTTTTACTGTTATCCCGATTGAGGGGTTAGGACAATGCATGTCGGCAGTAGAATATAGAACCATTCTCAAATACCGGCTAATGATCCCTATGTACCCAGAAGATGAAACCTGCCCGATATGTCGTAAAGTTTGTATGGATAAATATGGGGAGCACGCAGTTCATTGTAAAGAGCTCCCTGGGTTTAAATATCGGCATGACTGGGTGCGAGATGTTTTGGGGGACATCTTAAGAAGAGCTGGGATTTCTGCTAAGAAAGAGGCCCCTGTGAATTTCCTCACGGACCCTGTGGAAGGGAGATCTACTCTGCGACCAGCGGATCTGCTCGTCTTTGGCTGGGCTGGGGGGAAACATGCTTGTGTAGACCTCACGGGGGTTTCCCCTTTGGTTGGTTTAAGGGAAAACGGGTTTGTAGCTGGACTAGCAGCAAGAAATGCAGAATCAAAGAAAGTGGATAAGCACGCTAAAGCTTGCGCAGAGAACCAACATGTCTTTATCCCTTTTGCCTTTGATACTTTTGGCTCCCTAGCACCAGAAGCCATCAACTTCTTGACGAGGGTTCAACGGGTTATCCACAACAATTGTTCGACCCCAATGGGACAGGGGTTTGTGTTTGGGAGGTTGGGGTTTGCAATTCAGAAAGGGTTGGCGGCGCAGCTTGTTGCCCGTCTACCTTCTGTTTTGATGTAACTTAACAAGTTTTCTTAATTGGAAGGAATCAAAGATGTTTTAGTTCTTTCCAATTAAAAGAATATTTAATTTGAAGATAATATATTATTAGACAGTATCTTTAAATGCAAATAACTTTTTATACCATATTATTATTTTAAAAAATATCATGAAATCAAACATTTTATATAACAATAAGACGTTTTAGTTATTTCATCATGGCGTTTTAATTTTCAACATGGTGTCTGCCTTATTTCAAATGACGTTTTATTTTCGTTTGACACATTTACGCTTACCTCTTAGGATACGTGACACTTCATGTGCGTGTTGAATGCGGTTACACAATCGCCTACCTCATTTTCCTATTAAATTATCAATACACTATGTATGTGATTTGTATGTTTCTCGAAGTTCTCATCATAAAACTCAATTATGAAAAGAACTCTCCCATGTACGCCCACACCAAGGCCGGCTATTGGGCCGACCAAGTCGGGCGACGATCCGAGGCCCAAAATTCCAAGGGGCCCGACGAGTTTTTAAAAACTATTATATATTATTTATAATAAAAAAAACTTTATTTATCTTCATGATAACTTGCCAAATCTGTAAAAGGCTCAATTCTTCGTTTAAGCCCAAATTTTAAACCCAATTAAAAAAATAATAAGGATGAGGCGCTAAAACTTAGACATCGATTGGGGTTTCCCACTCCTCGCGACATCAACGACATCCCAGAACAAGGCAACAACAATTGGGGGTTTCGACCATCATAAGCAATTGGGTTTCCGTTTCGTGTTCAGAACCAGAAGCCACACGGAATCCAACACAAAATCGCCGTATTGTGGTTTTTTAAGTATGATTGATGAGATTATGTTATAAGGAGAGGGCATATCTCACACAAGGCCCAAATTTTTTTTATTATTCTTGCGGAGGACCTTGACGTGCACACACATTGAGAATTTGCAAGAACATATATCATTTTTTTTTAAGTTTTAGACAAAGCTTTATTTAAAAAATAACCCATTTCTCTAAAAAATAACTTATTTCTTCTAAAATTGCTAGAACATAAAACCGTGAAAACTAATCAGTTTGTCTTATCTTTTTTCTAACCATAGTTAATGGTGAGATCTAATTTTTTTAGAGAATTGGATTTAAATAATCTCAACTATCAGCAATTGACTGCTATCAATCCAAACTAATAAAATATATGTTGACACTTTTAACTTTTAACATATTGGCCACCAACGGATTATGACTAAAAATAATTTGTTCCATTAATATAATTAGTTAATTTATTTTTAGTCATAGTCCCGTTGATGGCCAATATGTTAAAAGTTGAGACTGCTAGCATATATTTCGTTAGTTGGAACTGATGACGACCAATGACTGATACATGAAATTATTTAAATCCAATCCTTCATTTTTTTTCGAAAACTAGTTGAACAAAACTCTAAAACATCTCTTGCTAGTTTAATATTATAGATACATATACACGTATTATATATGCATATATGCATGTATGGTCTATTTGTGGTCTCCACTCGTCACTTAGTTTGTGTTGGGATTGAACCCTTCTAAAAGAACAGATAATTAAAGCCAAAACTGGATCAGAGCAGTGGATCCAGAATAAGCAGATGTTATGTATACAAGTCTCTCCCCTTGAAAGTGGTCTCAACATCTGCTGACCTCCTATCTACTGATCGTACAAACTGCTGACCTACAAACTGCTGATCAAGTAAAAGACTGATGGAAGATTAAAGCTCTGCTGTTCAATCTACTACCTTGAGTCAAGCTTTGTTGATCATGACAAGTACTGCTGGGTTCACATCAGTGGAAGGATGCAGCAGTAGTTTAGCTATCTTTATGTAATAAAATGTAATAGCAGTAGTTAGCATAGCAGAGGTTGTATAGATCAGAGGTTAGAGTTTGTTAGGAGGTTAGATGTCACTTTCATGGTGACGTCAGCTTAGATGCTTCAGTGGTTTGCTCGTGCCTATAAATAGAACAGTACCATGCACTGTTCTATTTAGCTCTTTCACTATCTTCTTCCTGCACGAACAAATACTGTGAGCTCAGGCTGAGGGGGAGTTTGTTGCATACTTGCAAATTGTAATCGTTGTTGAAATTAAATTCAATCATTCGGTTCAATGTTAAACTTGTATGTTAAAAGCAATTCTCCCGTTTGATTGTGAAAAGTTTGTTTCCATTATAATTCCGCTGCACAACTCATTCATCTTCATCTTAATTCAAACGTAAAACACAATCAAAACCAAACTCAGATCCTAACAATTGGTATCAGAGCTTGGACAGTCAAATTTGATTTAACAATCATTTTGACATAAATAGTTCAGCTCATAATCGTTGATACTGGTAGTTTGTTGGTTTTGTTGAAAAACAGAGTAAGGTTTAATCACCATCAAAGTTGATTAATCAGTACCTGTAAAACAACTAGGATGACGTCACAATCACAAGTTGATAAGAATAACATTGGCTCTCTTTTCAAACCACCTATGCTTAAACGTAATGAATACAACATCTGGGAGAGAAGGATGGGTCACATCCTTGCTCAACAGAACACTGGATGTTAGAGGTCTGTTGTTTTTGGTCCCCATGTTCCTATGGTGCCAAGTGTTGAGGATGCAAAGAAGTTCGTACCTAAACCATCTGAAAACTATACTGAAACTGATTTTCAAAAGTTCGAACTCGATGCCAAAGCATTTAGCATCATAGCATCCGCATTACCCAATGAGATCTATGCTGGACTGTTACATTGTAACAGTGCCAAAGAGCTATGGGATGCACTAAAGGAACAGTTTGGGGGAACAGAAGAAGTCATTGAAAACAATAGGGAAATTCTGAATCATCAGTATGAAACATTTTGTCACATCAAGGGTGAATCATTGACTCAGCAGTTTGAACGATTTAGTTGTCTCATTAGTGAACTAAGGCTTGTTAAAGTAACATTTCCAAATTCAACTCAAAATAGCAGGTTCCTTATATCACTACCAGAAAAATAGGATACCATTGCATTTGTTACTAGAAACTCTGCTGAGTTCAAAGATCTGACCCTGACCCAACTTCATGGTAGACTCCTGAGCTATGAAAGGGAGTTAAACCAGAAAAAGAAGTTGCAAGAGTCTGGCAAAGTTGCTGATGATTATTCATTTGGCAGCACAGCTCTTCTTAGTCAGGAAGAATCTGGTAGCAGTAGTAAGGATCAGGGTTATGATCACTTTATTGATATAACTGCTAGTGGAAATTTCAATAACCCTGATTCTCACTCTGCAAATTATGCTTTTACTGCAAATTATGAAAACCAGATATCAGATAACTTGTGTTTTGAACTCAATGATTTGCAACACTTTGATCCCACTGACTTAGAAGAGATGGACATTTTGCATCAATTGGCTTTGCTTAGTGTAAGAACAAGCAAATTCTACAAAAGAACAGGGAGAAAATTCCCAGGGTTACATGGGAATTTAAAAGTGGGGTTGGATAAGTCAAAAATTAAGTGCTATAAGTGCAATAGGCTAGGTCATTTTGCTAGGGAATGCAGGAGTCAAACCACTGGTCCCATAATCACTCATCCTAGCTCAAACCCTAGACCACAAGATCAAAGCACTGTGCACTATACCCAATATACCCCTGCTGCCCATGTTAACACTGCTCATTATGCTGCAACCCATGTGCCCGTGCATTATCTTCAAACCACTGTTCCACAAATTCAGTATGTTCAAACCCCTGTCCCTCAGGCACAAGTGCAACCTGTTGCACCTCAACCAGCTGCTCCAACAGTAACACAACCAGATCAGCAAAGCTTTTTCACTCAAGGCTTTGTTGACTGGAGCAGTATGCCTGATGAGCTTAGTGATGAAAATTTTGCACTCAATGCTTTTAATGGTCATACTAATGATGAATTTTGTTTGATGGCATTAGAGTCTATACCAGAAGGGGTAGAAACTGAAGGTGAACAGCTAAGTACTGAAACAGTGGATGAAGTGACTGAAGCAGTGGTTAATGCAGCTGCTGGTGAACTACTGCTGGGAGAAAATTCAGAAACCCTGATTGAACCACGGTCTGACCCCTGGTCCGAAGAAGACAAAGAAGAAAAGGAAGAGAAGAAAGCATGTGAGAAAGAAGATAGAGCTGATGAAGAAGGTGATTATAAATGTGATTGTGCCATGATGGCTGCTGCTAAGGTAACACCTCAAGTTCTTGAAAAAACTGTGTTCAGATCAATGCATTATTGCATTTGCTAACATCAAAGAGGTAAATGAAAACCTTAGGGATAAAGTCTTATCTGATGAAGTCAAATTTGAAAAGTCATTAAAAGAACTTATAAACAAATTAGCTGAAAAAGATAAAGAAATCAGCAGTCTCAAAGAAGAACAAAGCATTACCAAAACCCAACTCCAAACCATGATAGAAAAATATCATGTTTGCAAAAAGGAGTTGGAGTCCACCCAAGTCACATGTGAGAAATGGGTGGAATCATGCAAAGGAGATCCACTGCTCCAGCTGGTGCAGCCATCTTAAACTTTTTGAAACCTCTGCTTCAGGATAGTCAGGCTATTGTGGAGCATTAGGATCTGTCTTTCTCAATTTCTCCAAACTTTTGTAAGTAGCCCTGACTTTATCTTCTTTCCATCTCAGCACTTGATTTAAAGACCCATAATCAGCAGTAGCTAATTCCTCTTTCATTTTCCTCAGCTCTACCTTTTTATCAGGTACATTCTTTTTTAATTTTGCCCAATCTGGAGGAGTATGTTTCACTTTATTCTTGATCATGTCTTGAATCCTGGCTGCTTCACTTTCCAGCTCAATAATGGTCCAGTCTTTATACATGTGTTTTTATCCTTTGTATTTCTTGTGGGCCATGATGTTTTCAACATAATCTTTTCTCAGGGATTCATCTGCCTTTTCAGATACTTGCTGGCACACATTCTTTGCAAATTGTTCCAAAGATCTGACTTGTGTGAGCAAGTATTGATAGTTCTGCTGAATTTCTCTATCAGATTTCCCTTGTGAATTTCTTTTTGAGATATCCTTTGCTTGTTTAGCTTTGACTTTCAGATATTCTTCAATATTATTTGTCCTTGGATATCCTTCAACAGATGGCAAACTCCTTTTAGCAGGGACATCCTCATAGTAGAAAGATTTTATTTCTTCTCTGACTGCTATGAGTTCAAGAGGAAATTGAACACCTGCAGGAGCTAATGGTTTTTGAATTTGAGCTGATGAGAGAGGAACAGGCTTTGGTATTGAAACAAGTGATAGAGATTTTGAAGATGTTGGTGGTGGTGATGGAGAATCATCATCAGGAATGAAAATCCTTCTCCTTTTTATTATAGGAGAGGCTGATGATGCTTTGGGTGGATCAGTGGTGGTGTTTTGGATGGCAGTGGTTTGTGATTGACTAACAGTTGTTGAAACAACTGGTGTTTTAACCACTGTTGTCATTACAACAGATGTTGTAACATCTGATGTCTTCTGCTTTTTGGCAGGAGGAGATGGTGGTGAGGTTGTTTTTGGTGGTGATGGTGGTGGTGGTAAGGCAGTGGTTGTGGTGTGTGTTGAAGTGATGGCAGATGTTGAAACAACTGAAGTACCAGCAGATGTTGATACAACAGGAGTTACAACAACTGTTTGGGTGGAGGTTTGATGTTGGGGGATTTTGGACGGTGGTTTTGGAGTATGCTTTGTGAGTCTGGATGGTATGGATTTGGGTTCCCTCACTTTTCTAGTGGGATTTCTTTTTGGCACAGGATTTTTAACATCCTTTGGCCCAGAACAACCCTGCGCATTCAGCTCCATGTAAGCTCTTTTCTCCTCATTCCATCTTGACATATCCTTTGCCTCTCTGTCCCTTTTTACACTTGCTATAGCTTCATCAAGTGCATTTTGGGTAACATCAACCTTTTTGCTACCATCTGGCAAGGGAATCTTTCTAGTCATGGCATCCTTTTCAGGTTCAATGTAAAGACCATCATCTATTCCCTTCTTCTACCACTCCTGAATTTTCTCTTTGTGGGTTTGGGGGTTTTTTGAGTTTTCTTTTTGTGTGGCTTTTTGGTGATTATAGGTGTGGGTTTCAAAGCAGTTGTTTTGCTACTTTGATCACCTTGAGCAGTGGGCTCAGCAGCAGATACCTGAGGAGCAGTGGTAGCTGCTAAAATCTGCTCAGGCACCTCTGCTTGTGTTTTGCAAGGTGTTGACATTCTTGTAAAAGTTTCAGCAGTTAAGCTGTTTATTTGAAAAGATTCACCTTGTTTTATTGCAGCAGCATCATTCTTACCAAGTTTCTTTTCAAAATAGTAACTTAAAAATCTTGGAAAAAGTAAGAATGGCTTTTTATCAACATTTTTAACCAGATCATTAAAGATTTCCTGGGAGTAATTGAAATCTTCATCTTGAAGTATAGCATATCCCATATTTTGAATCTTTAAAGGTATTTCATTAAAAGATGTGGTTTTGTTTGAAACACACATAAGCAGAGTATGAAACAAAAATCTTGTTGCAGGTGGAAAATAACCTTTTTGTAAGGTATCCCTTTTTATTTGCTCTGCATAACCCCTTTCAAGGAAATCAGTTTTTAACTCATTTTTAGGAAAAGAAAATTTATCTTGCTGATCATTGAGTTCAAAGACTTCCGAGATGGATTGTGGGGTAATTTTGACAGCTTTACCCTTTAGAGAAGAATTAATGGCTATGACAGTATCACCTTGTTTGTCAAGGGTTACATTTTTCCAGAACTCTCTTTGGGTCGCCAAGTAAATTGGTGCATCTGCTATTAACAAAGTTTTATACTTTGATGCAGACATGATATCAATGATGGAGTCGAAGGTGTCAGTGGTGCCGGGTTTTGTGAGAAGACCCAGAAGTTTGTGAGAAGGTTTGTATGGAATTTCGATGGATGTAGCCTTTTGAGAGGCCTCTTGTGAAGATGATTTGGAAATGGGTTTTGCAGATGACTTCGATTTTGTCATTTTGGAGATGATGATCGAAGAAAGTTGTGAAGAAATTTGTGGAAATAGGATGAAAACTGCTTTGAGAAAGGAATTTTTAAGGTATCAATTCGACAGTAAAACCCTGTTTGGGGTTTTGAAAGGGGTTTTATGGAGAAAAAGTGAATGCTGACGTGGCAGCGGTTACAAAAGGTCTGACCGCTATGTACTGTCCACGTGCCAAACCCTGATGAAATGAAGGACATTACTTTTATGAAAACTACTGATGAAAGGCAGTGGTTACAACGGTAACAAATGGAAGCAGTGGGTGATTTTCACTATCAGTAGATAGCACATCAGTGGATAAAACACTGATTTTGAGCATCAGTGCTTATCAGGAAAATGAGAGAACAGGGGTTGACTTTCAGCAGTGGACAGACTTTGAAGTAGAGCAGACTTTTGAACAATCAGTGGTTATGGCAGACTTTTAAGGATTTTAATGAAAACTTCATTTGCAGCTATTTTTAAGGATGGATTTTTTATTTTCTGAAAACATTTTAATGCTTTTATTCATAGAAAAACAAGATTTTGCTTGTTATTCCATGTTTAGCATGCCAATTCTAGAGACCAAGCATTCAAAGGTGGATGTATCTAATGTTTTTGTGAGCACATCTGCCAGCTGGTCTTTAGTTGGAACATGATGCAGAGAAATCAAACCTTTTTCATAGCAATCTCTCACAAAGTGATGTCTGATGTCGATGTGTTTGGTGGTTGAGTGGGAAACTGGATTTTTTATGATATTTTCTGCTGTCTGGCTATCCAACATGAGTGGTGTCTTTAAGGCAGTGATACCAAAATCCAATAACTGATTTTGAAGCCACAGGAGTTGGGCTGTACAGCTTGCAGCAGCAATGTATTCAGCTTCAGCAGTGGATGTTGAAACAGCTGCTTGCTTTTTGCTTTGCCATGAAACTAAGCAATCACCTAGAAACTGGCACCCTCCTGACGTGGACTTCCTTGTGGTGTTACATCCAACAAAGTCACTGTCTGAAAATCCTGAAAGCTTGATATTCCCATTAGCTGGATACCAGATACCAAGTGTGGGAGCACTTTTTATGTATCTGAATATCCTTTTTACAGCAATAAGGCTGGATTTTCTAGGGGCTGATTGACTCCTTGCACAGACACATGTTGCAAACATGATGTCTGGTCTAGATACAGTTAGGTACAAAAGAGATCCAATCATGCTTCTATATAGAGTTTGGTCAATCAGCTCATCCTTTTCATCAGACATGACTAGCTTATTTGTTGCCATGGGTGTGCTGCATGGTTTACAATCATTCTTATCAAATTTGTTTAAAAGTTCTTTAGCATATTTGCTTTGATGAATGAAAGTTCCATTTTGCATTTGCTGAACTTGGAGACCAAGAAAGCATTGCAGCTCACCCATTGCACTCATTTCAAACTCGGTTGTCATGAGTTCCCTAAACTCTTCACACATTTTATTACATGTGCTTCCAAAAATAATGTCATCCACATAAATTTGGACAATCATTAAATCCTTTCCTCTCTATTTTAGAAACATTGTTTTATCAATGGTACCTCTTTTGAAACCATTTGAGAGTAGAAAAGTGGAAAGAGTTTCATACCAGGCCCTAGGTGCTTGTTTCAGGCCATACAAAGCTTTGTTTAGCTTGTAGACATGATCTGGATAAAATGGATCCTCAAAACCTGGAGGTTGACAGACATACACCTCTTCTTGAATTGTACCATAGAGGAAAGCACTTTTGATATCCATTTTAAACACCTTCATGTTGTGGTTGACAACAAAGGCCAGGAACAGTCTTATAGCTTCCAATCTTGCTACAGGTGCAAAAGTTTCATCATAATCAATCCCCTCTTCATGTCTGTAACCTTGAACCACAAGCCTGGCTTTATTCTTGACAACAATGCCCCTTTCATCAGTTTTGTTTTTGAAGACCCACTTTTGTGCCGATGGGACTTACATCTTTTTGCAGTGGTACAAGCTCCCATACTTGTTGTCTTTTAAACTGTTGGAGCTCTTCTTGCATGGCTTCTACCCAGCTGTTGTCTTTCAGTGCCTCTTGGTACTTGACTGGCTGATGGAGTGATAGAAAACCAGCAAAAAGACAAATGTTTTGGGTTTGGCTTCTTGTGAGCACCCCTTCATTGATGTTGCCAATGATTTGGACAGGTGGATGAGATCTCAAGAAGATTAAATCTCCTTGGTATGGTATGATGGCATTTGTTGGTGAAGGCTGCAGATGTGTATCATCTGAGCTAACCACTGCTGGTGACTTTGATGATCCAGCAGTGGCTTCAAAAGGTGGTGGAATAGGAGGTAATGGAGTGAACACATGCTGACTTTTATCCACTGTTTGGGGACTTTTGTCAGCAGTGTTTGATGATGTGGAAGCAGTGGTTGATGGGCTACTTTGGTCAACAACTGATGCTTTTCCCATTGTGGCAGACTTTTGTTGAGGAATGATGATCTCATACCCATAGTCTGGTGATGAATCCTCTGATGGACCTGCACTGTTAGTCTTGACAGCAACACTTTCAAATGTGAATTTATCAAGATCAAATAGATCAGCAGGATTTGCTGGGATTTTCATTGATGAAAGTTCATTGAACTTCACATTCAAAGTCTCTTCCACTGTTTTAGTCCGTGTGTTAAACACTTTGTAGGCCTTAGCAGTGGTTGAGTATCCCAGATGATAACCACTGTCTACTTTGGCTGCAAATTTTGAGATGGAATCTTTTAAATTCAAAATAAAGCATGGGCAGCCAAATACTTTAAAGTATGAGATCAGTGGTTTGATTTTATACAGAATTTCATAAGCAGTCTTTTTGTGCCTGGGGTTTATTAAAACTCTGTTTTGGACATAGCAAGCAGTGTTTACTGCCTCTGCCCAGAAAGTTAAAGGCAAACCTGAGTCAGCAAGCATGGTCCTAGCTGCTTCAATCAGTGTCCTGTTCTTTCTTTCAACTACCCCATTTTGCTCTGGTGTTCTAGGGATGTTGTACTGCCTTACAATCCCTTTCTTCACACAGAAGGCATCCAACTCCGTATTTTTGAATTATGTGCCATTGTCACTCCTTAAGACTTTTACTGGAAGGTCAAATTGCTTTTCAACCTGTGTCACAAAGTCTTGCAAAATGCCTGCAGTCTCATCTTTTGAGTGTAAAAAGAAAGTCCATGTAAACTTAGAGAAGTCATCAATAATAACCAAACAATATCTCTTCTTCTTGAGACTCATGACTTGAACTGGGCCAGACAAATCCATGTGCAGCATCTGCAAACACTGGGTTGTTTTGGACTCTTCAATGGACTTAAAGGAGCTTTTATGTTGTTTTCCTTTTAAGCAGAAAACACAATGCTCAGGACATGAAAACAATTTTTGTGGTAAGCCTCTTATAAGGCCATTTTTTGAAATTTCAGTGATTGTCTTGAGATTTGTGTGTCCCAATCTTCTGTGCCAAAGTTCTATCTCTTTGTTAGAGCCAGCTGAGAACAGACAGGCATTAGTTCTGGTACACTCTTTTGACATATCAACAACATAAACATTGCCACTTCTTTGAGCAACAAGTTTAGTTTTTCCATTCTTTATTATTTCTTCAATCTTTTTTACCATTTCTGGTCCAACAATCCTACAACAATCTTTTGTGAAGAATGACCCAAACCCTTTGTCACTCATTTGGGACACACTCAGAAGGTTGAATTTTAGATTGTCTATTAGATTGACATTTTCAAACTTAACATTACCAGACTGAACAGTACCAGACCCTAGAACCTTTCCTTTACTATTATTGCCAAAGGATATATCACCCCATCCATGAATTTTGAAATCCTTGAGAAGGGCTCTACATCCTGTCATGTGCCTGGAGCCTCCACTATCTACATACCAAAGACTATCTAAGCATGCAGAAGCTCCCTGCACATGAAGTAAAGGATTAGTTCATTAAGGTCTCCAAAGCCAATATGGCTTTGGATGGGGTATCAGCAGTTTCTAGGTTAAGTTCAGATGGATGGGCAGTGGTTAGATCAGGTGTTTGGACATTTTTGGTACATATTTTCTCTAACCACTGTTGGGGGTCTTGCCCAATCATCTGTTGGTACCCAAAGGGATTCCGGTTCACTCTTGGTTTTGAGGGCCTTTTGTAAGCCTCATAAACGTGTTGAACCCTAGGGTATGGTGGTTGTCCCTTACCTCTTCTATATTGATTTGCAGGGGGTGCATCAGTAACCTGAACATCTCTTTTAACAGATGTTTGGTTCAGCTGTTTTGTGACAGCTGTTTGGACTGGCACAAACAGTGGTTGATTCTTGGTGAATTTGACAGATGATGTTGATGAACTCAAGAATGTTTTTGCAGTGTACTCATTCCTTTTTACATCAAATTTCTTGAGATACACACATTCTTGAGTTTTGTGGTTTGGTTTACCACAGATGGTGCAGCTTTCAGCAGGGACAATGACACTTGTTTTGTTTAAATCATATGCTTTTAAATGGAAACAGTCTTTTTTCAGATGATTCCTTTTTTCACAAAATTCACAAAACAGGTTTTGATCTTTTCTCTCTTCTTTCTCTTTTCAGACTCCTTTGCAACAGAGTTTTTAACCTCTGTTGGGATGTCCTTGAGAGGGATGACTTTTGCTTTTGGAGCTTTAACACCATCAGTGGTTGTGAAATCCATGGGTTTAAAATTTTCAAAAATGTCACACTCATCAGACCATGTGGGTTTAAATTGGTATTTCTCAATTTCCTCAAAAGTTGAGGATCCCACTGGTCTCTCAAGTGTGATTTTGTTACCAAGTTTATCAGTGATTTTCACTTCTTGGCCATTCTTGTTTGTGGGGATGAATTCAGTGGATTCATCAGTGGTTTGAACAGATTTTTCAAAAGCAGTGTTTTCAACTTCATCATGTTTTCTAAAACCAATACCAAATTTCACATTGCTTTTGATCTGTTTTTCCAACAAGAATTCATAGCCTTTGCATGATTCCACCCATTTCTCACATGTGACTTGGGTGGACTCCAACTCCTTTTTGCAAACATGATATTTTTCTATCATGGTTTGGAGTTGGGTTTTGGTAATGCTTTGTTCTTCTTTGAGACTGCTGATTTCTTTATCTTTTTCAGCCAATTTGTTTCTAAGTTCTTTTAATGACTTTTCAAATTTGACTTCATCAGATAAGACTTTATCCCTAAGGTTTTCATTTACCTCTTTGATGTTAGCAAATGCTATAATGCATTGATCTGAACACAGTTTTTCAAGAACTTGAGGTGTTACCTTAGCAGCAGCCATCATGGCACAATCACATTTATAATCACCTTCTTCATCAGCTCTATCTTCTTTCTCACCTGCTTTCTTCTCTTCCTTTTCTTCTTTGTCTTCTTCGGACCAGGGGTCAGACAGTGGTTCAATCAGGGTTTCTGAATTTTCTCCCAACAGTAGTTCACCAGCAGCTGCACTAACCACTGCTTTAGTCACTTCATCCACTGTTTCAGTACTTAGTTGTTCACCTTCAGTTTCTACCCCTTCTGGTATAGACTCTAATGCCATCAAACAAAATTCATCATTAGTATGATCATTAAAAGCATTGAGTGCAAAATTTTCATCACTAAGCTCATCAGGCATACTGCTCCAGTCAACAAAGCCTTGAGTGAAAAAGCTTTGCTGATCTGGTTGTGTTACTATTGGAGCAGCTGGTTGAGGTGCAACAGGTTCCACTTGTGCCTGAGGGACAGGGGTTTGAACATACTGAATTTGTGGAACAGTGGTTTGAACATAATGCACAGGCACAGGGGTTGCAACATAGTGAGCAGTGTTAACATGGGCAGCAGGGGTATATTGTGTATAGTGCACAGTGCTTAGATGTTGTGGTCTAGGGTTTGAGCTAGGATGAGTGATTGTGGGACCAGTGGTTTGACTCCTGCATTCCCTAGCAAAATGACCTAGCCTATTGCACTTATAGCACTTAATTTTTGACTTATCCAACCCCACTTTTAAATTCCCATGTAACCCTGGGAATTTTCTCCCTGTTCTTTTGTAGAATTTGCTTGTTCTTACACTAAGCAAAGCCAATTGATGCAAAATGTCCATCTCTTCTAAGTCAGTGGGATCAAAGTGTTGTAAATCATTGAGTTCAAAACACAAGTTACCTGATATCTGGTTTTCACAATTTGTAGTAAAAGCATAATTTGCAGAGTGAGAATCAGGGTTATTGAAATTTCCACCAGCAGTTATATCAATAAAGTGATCATAACCCTGATCCTTACTACTGCTACCAGATTCTTCCTGACCAGAAAGAGCTGTGCTGCCAAATGAATAATCATCAGCAACTTTGCCAGACTCTTGCAACTTCTTTTTCTGGTTTAACTCCCTTTCATAGGTCAGGAGTCTACCATGAAGTTGGGTCAGGGTCAGATCTTTGAACTCAGCAGAGTTTCTAGTAACAAATGCAATGGTATCCCATTTTTCTGGTAGTGATCTAAGGAACCTGCTATTTTGAGTTGAATTTGGAAATGTTACTTTAACAAGCCTTAGTTTACTAATGAGACAACTGAATCGTTCAAACTGCTGAGTCAATGATTCACCCTTGATGTGACAAAATGTTTCATACTGCTGATTCAGAATTTCCCTATTGTTTTCAATGACTTCTTATGTTCCCCCAAACTGTTCCTTCAGTGCATCCCATAGCTCTTTGGCACTGTTACAATGTAACAGTCCAGCATAGATCTCATTGGGTAATGCGGATGCTATGATGCTAAATGCTTGGGCATCGAGTTCGAACTTTTGAAAATCAGTTTCAGTATAGTTTTCAGATGGTTTAGGTACGAACTTCTTTGCATCCTCAGCACTTGGCACCATAGGAACATGGGGACCAAAAACAACAGACCTCCAACATCCAGTGTTCTGTTGAGCAAGGATGTAACCCATCCTTCTCTGCCAGATGTTGTATTCATTTCGTTTAAGCATAGGTGGTTTGAAAAGAGAGCCAATGTTATTCTTATCATCTTGTGATTGTGACGTCATCCTGGTTGTTTTACAGGTACTGATTAATCAACTTTGATGGTGATTAAACCTTACTCTATTTTTCAACAAAACGAACAAACTATCAGTATCAACGATTATGAGCTGAACTATTTATGTCAAAATGATTGTTAAATCAAATTTGACTGTCCAAGCTCTGATACCAATTGTTAGGATCTGAGTTTGGTTTTGATTGTGTTTTACGTTTGAATTAAGATGAAGATGAATGAGTTGTGCAGCGGAATTATAATGGAAACAAACTTTTCACAATCAAACGAGTGAATTGCTTTTAACATACAAGTTTAATATTGAACCGAATGATTGAATTTAATTTCAACAACGATTACAATTTGCAAGTATGCAACAAACTCCCCCTCAGCCTGAGCTCACAGTATTTGTTCGTGCAGGAAGAAGATAGTGAAAGAGCTAAATAGAACAGTGCATGGTACTGTTCTATTTATAGGCACGAGCAAACCACTGAAGCATCTAAGCTGACGTCACCATTAAAGTGACATCTAACCTCCTAACAAACTCTAACCTCTGATCTATACAATCTCTGCTATGCTAACTACTGCTATTACATTTCATTACATAAAGATAACTAAACTACTGCTGAAGCCTTCCACTGATGTGAACCCAGCAGTACTTGTCATGATCAGCAGAGCTTGACTCAAGGCAGTAGATTGATCAGCAGAGCTTTAATCTTCCATCAGTCTTTAACTTGATCAGCAGTTTGTAGGTCAGCAGTTTGTACGATCAGTAGATAGGAGGTCAGCAGATGTTGAAACCACTTTCAAGGGGAGAGACTTGTATACATAATATCTGCTTATTCTGGATCCACTGCTCTGATCCAGTTTTGGCTTTAATTATACGTTCCTTTGGAAGGGTTCAATCCCACAAACGAGAATGGCCAAGAAGTGAAAATCACTGATAAACTTGGTAACAAAATCACACTTGAGAGACCAGTGGGATCCTCAACTTTTGAGGAAATTGAGAAATACCAATTTAAACCCACATGGTCTGATGAGTGTGACATTCTTGAAAATTTTAAACCCATGGATTTCACAACCACTGATGGTGTTAAAGCTCCAAAAGCAAAAGTCATCCCTCTCAAGGACATCCCAACAGATGTTAAAAACTCTGTTGCAAAGGAGTCTGAAGAGAGAAAGAAGAGAAAAAAGATCAAAAACCTGTTTTGTGAATTTTGTGATAAAAGGAATCATCTGACAAAAGACTGTTTCCATTTAAAAGCATATGATTTAAACAAAACAAGTGTCATTGTCCCTGCTGAAAGCTGCACCATCTGTGGTAAACCAAACCACAAAACTCAAGAATGTGTGTATCTCAAGAAATTTGATGTAAAAAGGAATGAGTACACTGCAAAAACATCCTTGAGTTCATCAACATCATCTGTCAAATTCACCAAGAATCAACCACTGTTTGTGCCAGTCCAAACAGCTGTCACAAAACAGCTGAACCAAACATCTGTTAAAAGAGATGTTCAGGTTACTGATGCACCCCCTGCAAATCAATATAGAAGAGGTAAGGGACAACCACCATACCCTAGGGTTCCACACGTTTATGAGGCCTACAAAAGGCCCTCAAAACCAAGAGTGAACCGGAATCCCTTTGGGTACCAACAGATGATTGGGCAAGACCCCCAACAGTGGTTAGAGAAAATATGTACCAAAAATGTCCAAACACCTGATCTAACCACTGCCCATCCATCTGAACTTAACCTAGACACTGCTGATACCCCATCCAAAGCCATATTGGCTTTGGAGATCTTAATGAACTAATCCTTTACTTCATGTGCAGGGAGCTTCTGCATGCTTAGATAGTCTTTGGTATGTAGATAGTGGAGACTCCAGGCACATGACAGGATGTAGAGCCCTTCTCAAGGATTTCAAAACTCATGGAGGGGGTGATATATCCTTTGGCAATAATAGTAAATGAAAGGTTCTAGGGTCTGGTACTGTTCACTCTGGTAATGTTAAGTTTGAAAATGTCAATCTAATAGACAATCTAAAATTCAACCTTCTGAGTGTGTCCCAAATGAGTGACAAAGGGTTTGGGTCATTCTTCACAAAAGATTGTTGTAGGATTGTTGGACTAGAAATGGTCAAAAAGATTGAAGAAATAATAAAGAATGGAAAAACTAAACTTGTTGCTCAAAGAAGTGGCAATGTTTATGTTGTTGATATGTCAAAAGAGTGTCCCAGAACTGATGCCTGTCTGTTCTCAGCTGCCTCTAACAAAGAGACAGAACTTTGGTACAAAAGATTGGGACACACAAATCTCAAGACAATCACTGAAATTTCAAAAAATGGCCTTTTTAAGAGGCTTACCACAAAAATTGTTTTCATGTCCTGAGCATTGTGTTTCCTGTTTAAAAGGAAAACAACATAAAAGCTCTTTTAAGTCCATTGAAG
The DNA here is from genome assembly GCA_030545235.1 of Helianthus tuberosus. NCBI lineage: Eukaryota > Viridiplantae > Streptophyta > Magnoliopsida > Asterales > Asteraceae > Helianthus > Helianthus tuberosus. Next base: position 31,497,755 of record CM060371.1, on the reverse strand, counting down.
AGTCCAAAACAACCCAGTGTTTGCAGATGCTGCACATGGATTTGTTTGGCCCAGTTCAAGTTATGGACTTTCTTTTTACACTCAAAAGATGAGACTGCAGGCATTTTGCAAGACTTTGTGACACAGGTTGAAAAGCAATTTGACCTTCCAGTAAAAGTCTTCAGGAGTGACAATGGCACAGAATTCAAAAATAAGGAGTTGGATGCCTTCTGTGTGAAGAAAGGGATTATAAGGCAGTACAGCATCCCCAGAACACCAGAACAAAATGGGGTAGTTGAAAGAAAGAACATGACACTGATTGAAGCAGCTAGGACCATGCTTGCTGACTCAGGTTTGCCTTTGACTTTCTGGGCAGAGGCAGTAAACACTGCTTGCTATGTCCAAAACAGAGTTTTAATAAACCCCAGGCACAAAAAGACTGCTTATGAAATTCTGTATAAAATCAAACCACTTATCTCATACTTTAAAGTATTTGGCTGCCCATGCTTTATTTTGAATTTAAAAGATTCCATCTCAAAATTTGCAGCCAAAGTAGACAGTGGTTATCATCTGGGATACTCAACTACTGCTAAGGCCTACAAAGTGTTTAACACACGGACTAAAACAGTGGAAGAGACTTTGAATGTAAAGTTCATTGATCTTTCATCAATGAAAATCCCAGCAAATCCTGCTGATTTATTTGATCTTGATAAATTCACATTTGAAACTGTTGCTGTCAAGACTAACAGTGCAGGTCCATCAGAGGATTCATCACCAGACTATGGGTATGAGATCATCATTCCTCAACAAAAGTCTGCCACAATGGGAAAAGCATCAGTTGTACAAAACAGTTGTCAAAGCTCAACCACTGCTACCTCAACAGTTGTTGACCAAAGTATCCCATCAAACACTGCTGACAAAAGTCCCCAAACAGTGGATAAAAGTCAGCATGTGTAAACTCCATTACCTCCTATTCCATCACCTTTTGAAGCCACTGCTGGATCATCAAAGTCACCAGCAGTGGTTAGCTCAGATGATACACATCTGCAGCCTTCACCAACAAATGCCATCATACCATACCAAGGAGATTTAATCTTTTTGAGATATCATCCACCTAACCAAATCATTGGCAACATCAATGAAGGGGTGCTCACAAGAAGCCAAACCCAAAACATTTGTCTTTTTGCTGGTTTTCTATCACTCCATCAGCCAGTCAAGTACCAAGAGGCACTGAAAGACAACAACTGGGTAGAAGCCATGCAAGAAGAACTCCAACAGTTTAAAAGACAACAAGTATGGGAGCTTGTACCACTGCCAAAAGATGTAAGTCCCATCGGCAAAAAGTGGGTCTTCAAAAACAAAACTGATGAAAGGGGCATTACTGTCAAGAATAAAGCCAGGCTTGTGGTTCAAGGTTACAGACAGGAAGAGGGGATTGATTATGATGAAACTTTTGCACCTGTAGCAAGATTGGAAGCTATAAGACTGTTCCTGGCCTTTGCTGTCAACCACAACATGAAGGTGTTCCAAATGGATATCAAAAGTGCTTTCCTCTATGGTACAATTCAAAAAGAGGTGTATGTTTGTCAACCTCCAGGTTTTGAGGATCCATTTTATCCAGATCATGTCTACAAGCTAAACAAAGCTTTGTATGGCCTGAAACAAGCACCTAGGGCCTGGTATGAAACTCTTTCCACCTTTCTACTCTCAAATGGTTTCAAAAGAGGTACCATTGATAAAACATTGTTTCTAAAATGAAGAGGAAAGGATTTAATGATTGTCCAAATTTATGTGGATGACATTATTTTTGGAAGCACATGTAATAAAATGTGTGAAGAGTTTAGGGAACTCATGACAGTTGAGTTTGAAATGAGTGCAATGGGTGAGCTGCAATGCTTTCTTGGTCTCCAAGTTCAGCAAATGCAAAATGGAACTTTCATTCATCAAAGCAAATATGCTAAAGAACTTTTAAACAAATTTGATAAGAATGATTGTAAACCATGCAGCACACCCATGGCAACAGATAAGCTAGTCATGTCTGATGAAAAGGATGAGCTGATTGACCAAACTCTATATAGAAGCATGATTGGGTCTCTTTTGTACCTAACTGCATCTAGACCAGACATCATGTTTGCAACATGTGTCTGTGCAAGGAGTCAATCAGCCCCTAGAAAATCCAACCTTATTGTTGTAAAAAGGATATTCAGATACATAAAAAGTGCTCCCACACTTGGTATCTGGTATCCAGCTAATGGGAATATCAAGCTTTCAGGATTTTCAGACAGTGACTTTGCTGGATGTAACACCACAAGGAAGTCCACATCAGGAGGGTGCCAGTTTCTAGGTGATTGCTTAGTTTCATGGCAAAGCAAAAAGCAAGCAGCTGTTTCAACATCCACAGCTGAAGCTGAATACATTGTTGCTGCAAGCTGTACAGCCCAACTCCTGTGGCTTCAAAATCAGTTATTGGATTTTGGTATCACTGCCTTAAAGACACCACTCATGTTGGATAGCTAGGCAGCAGAAAATATCATCAAAAATCCAGTTTCCCACTCAACCACCAAACACATCGACATCAGACATCACTTTATGAGGGATTGCTATGAAAAAGGTTTGATTTCTCTGCATCATGTTCCAACTAAAGACCAGCTGGCAGATGTGCTCACAAAAGCATTAGATACATCCACCTTTGAAAGCTTGGTCTCTAGGATTGGCATGCTAAACATGGAATAACAAGCAAAATCTTGTTTTTCTATGAATAAAAGCATTAAAATGTTTTCAGAAAATAAAAAATCCATCCTTAAAAATAGCTGAAAATGAAGTTTTCATTAAAATCCTTAAAAGTCTGCCATAACCACTGATTGTTCAAAAGTCTGCTCTACTTCAAAGTCTGTCCACTGCTGAAAGTCAACCCCTGTTCTCTCATTTTCCTGATAAGCACTGATGCTCAAAATCAGTGTTTTATCCACTGATGTGCTATCTACTGATAGTGAAAATCACCCACTGCTTCCATTTGTTACTGTTGTAACCACTGCCTTTCATCAGTAGTTTTCATAAAAGTATTGTCCTTCATTTCATCAGGGTTTGGCACGTGGACAGTACATAGCGGTCAGACCTTTTGTAACCGCTGCCACGTCAGCATTCACTTTTTCTCCATAAAACCCCTTTCAAAACCCCAAACAGGGTTTTACTGTCGAATTGATACCTTAAAAATTCCTTTCTCAAAGCAGTTTTCATCCTATTTCCACAAATTTCTTCACAACTTTCTTCGATCATCATCTCCAAAATGACAAAATCGAAGTCATCTGCAAAACCCATTTCCAAATCATCTTCACAAGAGGCCTCTCAAAAGGCTACATCCATCGAAATTCCATACAAACCTTCTCACAAACTTCTGGGTCTTCTCACAAAACCCGGCACCACTGACACCTTCGACTCCATCATTGATATCATGTCTGCATCAAAGTATAAAACTTTGTTAATAGCAGATGCACCAATTTACTTGGCGACCCAAAGAGAGTTCTGGAAAAATGTAACCCTTGACAAACAAGGTGATACTGTCATAGCCATTAATTCTTCTCTAAAGGGTAAAGCTGTCAAAATTACCCCACAATCCATCTCGGAAGTCTTTGAACTCAATGATCAGCAAGATAAATTTTCTTTTCCTAAAAATGAGTTAAAAACTGATTTCCTTGAAAGGGGTTATGCAGAGCAAATAAAAAGGGATACCTTACAAAAAGGTTATTTTCCACCTGCAACAAGATTTTTGTTTCATACTCTGCTTATGTGTGTTTCAAACAAAACCACATCTTTTAATGAAATACCTTTAAAGATTCAAAATCTGGGATATGCTATACTTCAAGATGAAGATTTCAATTACTCCCAGGAAATCTTTAATGATCTGGTTAAAAATGTTGATAAAAAGCCATTCTTACTTTTTCCAAGATTTTTAAGTTACTATTTTGAAAAGAAACTTGGTAAGAATGATGCTGCTGCAATAAAACAAGGTGAATCTTTTCAAATAAACAGCTTAACTGCTGAAACTTTTACAAGAATGTCAACACCTTGCAAAACACAAGCAGAGGTGCCTGAGCAGATTTTAGCAGCTACCACTGCTCCTCAGGTATCTGCTGCTGAGCCCACTGCTCAAGGTGATCAAAGTAGCAAAACAACTGCTTTGAAACCCACACCTATAATCACCAAAAAGCCACACAAAAAGAAAACTCAAAAAACCCCCAAACCTATCAAAAAGGCAACTCTGGAGGATGAGATACCAGAGCAACTGCCAGTGACAACACAAAAGTCACAAGAAACCACTGCTGCTACTTCCTCACAGCAGTTGGTACAAATATCTCAACCCATAACTGAAACTCCTCCTGTTTCTTCTAAAAAAGAACAGGTTGTACACATAGGGACTCCACAACATGATGCTCTGGAATCACTTGCTTCCATCATCCACAGCCCAATGCCCGAGGCAAATTCTCTTTCTACACCTAACCTCACATCCACAATTCCCCCACCAACTAAATTATTGTTGGATGCTATTGATCTGAACCAGGCACAAACCAGTCCTTCTCAATCACCTATCAATGAGAATATACTTCAACAAATGACTGGGTCTGATGTATCAATCATAGCTAACCCACCAACAAGACCTGAGGAGGTTACACCCCTAGAGTTACAAGTAACTCTTGGTGGTAGTCCAAGTGAAGCAGCCACTACAAATGTTGAACCCACTGGTTTACATTTGGACAGTGGTTACATCAATAAGACTTCCTTGGAGGCAATTCCTTCCATAGCACCTCTGATATCCACCAGTGAGTTTATTTTACCCTCTGGTATAATCAAAAGGCTGTCAAGTGTTGAAGGAAGAAGACCCCAGTACCAAGAAAAAGGGGCATCAGTGGTTAATGTTTGGAGTACACTCCCTACCTCAACCACTGATAAAACCACTGCTAGTGGGAAATCAGATGATCCCATTAAATTGGGTGATGGTTTAAAGTACCTGGAATTGACGGAACGAATTGAAAAACTGGATACCTCTGTTGCAGAAATTAAAGAAATGCTGCATCAGTTGTTGAAAGTACAAAAGGTGCAATCCACTGTTGTTCCACCTCAAGCACCTGCTCCACCACAAGCACCTGCTGCAAATGAGCTCTGGAATCTATTTCAACCTTTTCTCCATCAACAAAAACAAATGGCTGATCAGCAACATGCAATACATGTACAAGAGCTGAGAAACACAATGGAGTCTAGGTTCAAGAACACACAAGCAGATATCAAGGCTATTAAGGCCCACATATTAAAAACCACTGGCACTGCTCCTCCAAATCAGGAGATCCACTGCTCCAGCTGGTGCAGCCATCTTTAAAAGAAGGCAACCAAAACAGTTGGGTGCTGAAACCTTCCAAGAGCTAATAGAAGGAGATGCCCTTGTAAAAGAAGGCATCAAGAAAATGATTGTAGAAACTCTTGGATTGGATCAAACTGCAAGTACTGCTCAGACAGTCATCAATAGGCCAGTTTCACCAAACACCTCATCTAATAATAATCTCCCAAGAAACCCACCAGGCTCAAAAGTACTAAAGTGGAAAACTGATAAACAGACCCATGTACTGACAGTGTTCAAGTCTAGTGGAGAAGTGAAGAAACTAACAAGGGAACAAGCACTCGGCCTAAGTCTTGAAGATTTGCAGGATCTCCTTGATCTTCCACTTAGCAGGGATGATGACGATAGGTGCAAAATGCAACATATAAATTACATCAATTGTGGCAAAAAACTAACCCCTTTTTAGTACTAATGTTGGAAAAAGTGTGTTTTTGTCTTCCTTTTGTATTTTCAGGATTAAATGAGCTCAAATGAACAAAAGAAGCAAAAAGGCAGCTATATCTAACATAAATACAAGAAAAGGGAAGAAACGTGGCATGCCCGACCCCTCGACAGCATCTCCCAAAGCAAAAACAAGAAGAAAGCTGAGCATGGGGCTGTGCCCAGCTGAGCATGGGGCTGTGCCCAGCTGAGCATGGGGCTGTGCCCAGCTCAACACGGGGTCGTGTTCTGCGAACACGGGGCCGTGTCCAGGATGGTCAGCCCTGGCACAAAAGACAAACCTGTAGAAGCTTCTATTTCCCAACACGGGGCCGTGCCCAGCGGACACGGGGCCGTGGTCAACGCAAAGATACGCAGAATCTTGCCAAATCTGATAGTACAGATATGCTTTTGAGCACGGGGCCATGCCCAGCGGACACGGGGGCGTGTGGAGCTAATAAAGACAAACTGCAGTTAATGAAGAAAGAGAAAAGGGTGGACACGGGGCCGTGTCCAGGCTTCTATGCAGGCTATAAATAGGGGTGCTTGGTTCACTTCAAAGGCATCCCTTGGCACACAACCTCTCTCACACTTCACCCACCATCCACCACCACCATAACACCATCATCCACCACCATCATCCATTGTCCATCATATAGTGTGTGAGTCGTCTCGGGATCCAAGATTGATCGTAAGAGTTCTTGACAATCAAGGCCATGTTTGCCTAAGTCTCTTACATCACTTGGTGAAGACAAAGTGTCTAGTGTAATACTTTTTATTTTTAATCTTTTCGCACTTTTTAATTGGTTATGTATTAATGACTTTAATAACTAGTTTCTTATGTTGAAGGTGATTCTTCCTTATCGTTTGTCCGTGGTGTCTTGGCATTATTTTACTGTCTATATAAAATAAAATATTTTCACCATTCATATCTCCACGGTCTATATGGAGGTATGTTGGCTACCTGGTTGGGGGTTAAGGGAACGGTTTGGTAAGAGTCTTGCCATTGTTCAGTGTATAGATCCTGCAAAGGACCTGGGTCAAATTTAGTAGGACCTCCTTCAATACTTAACGGTATTGGATGGCGGGGGTCCAAACTCTTTGATCCCCTCATAAGTTAAACTACTATTAAAACTTTAACCCGGCTACTTAGGACTGTATCCCTGCTGACTCAGACTACTTAGCCGAGGGTAACGTCACCTTCAAAAGAGAGGCCTACCACATTATGCATTAATAACTTAATTAATTATCTTTCAATAATCCGACCCTTTAGGATTGTATCCTTGCTGACTCAAACTACTGGGTTGAGGGTAACGTCACCTCCAAAAGAGGGGCCTACTACAATAACTAAGATAATCTCTTAAATAGTGCAAAAGTGCGAAAATAATCAAAGGTTACACTAAACACGAGTCGGAGCCAAGTGATTCATCTTGTCTATCTGTTTTTCTTTTATTTTTATTTTTCAGCATTTTAGTTAGTTCTTATTTTCTTAGTTTAAAACCTTTTTCTAAACTTTTAATTTGATTAGACGTTGAGGATAAACCGGTACTAAAAGCTCTTGTGTCATTGGACGACCTCGGTATCTTACCAACACTATACTACGCTCATGATGGGTGCATTTGCCCATATGTGTGTTTAGTGTTAGTAAATATCGTGTTTTATAAATTTAAAACTTGGCTAAAGAAAGTGTTAAAAAGGGCTTAACATATACATTAAAAACCAATAACACTCACGCACATCAAGTTTTTGGCGCCGTTGCCGGGGACACAAGGATTTTAAGAAAGCTTAAAATTGACGGCCTAATCAGTTTTTCAAAACCTTTTTAAAACGCACGCACATTTTTCTGCATTTTAGTTTAGTTTTGCATTTACAGTAACCTGAACACGGGCCGTGCTCACTGAACACGGGGCCGTGCTGCATATTTTCATAAAACACCCAGTAACAGTAGCTTGAACACGGGCCGTGCTCACTTAACACGCCCCGTGTTCAATAAAATCTGTAAATTTAATTAAAACGCCCAGATACAGATTCTGTACACGGGGCCGTGTCCACTGAACACGGGGCCGTGTCCAGCCTCTGTTTCCGTTTTTATTTTTGTTTTCTGATCTCGAGACTTGGTTGTGGTCTGCTGAGTGATTCTTATGAATCAATACTCAGGAGGTTACAACTACACCTATGAGGAGGATGATTATAGGAGTAACTATTGCACTAATTGTAGTAATCCGCACCCGGTTCAATATAGTCACTCATATCAACCATCCAATTCATACACCTATTATGAGGAGCCCAGGTACGAGCCATCAACTTCATACACATCCTATGAAGACCAAAGGTATGAACCTCCTCCCTCATACTCATATTTTGATGAACCAAGGTATGAGCCTTCTTACTCATACTTTGAGGAACCAAGATATGAGCCACCACCTTCGTATGCTTATTATGAGGAACCATGGCGTGAACAACCCACCTCATATGAGTATTATGAAGAACAAAATTATGACCCTTATCCATCATATACTTACAATGAAGAACAATGGTGTGAACCATCTACTTCATATGGGTATTATGAGGAACAAAGGATCGAACAACCGGATTCAAGCTCTGAAAATCCAGATCCTTTTTCTATAACCGAAGTTACCGAGAGGATATTAGAACACCTTAGAGTTATCGATCGCTATATAAAAGAATCTCGCGCAAGGGAAGAGGAGTCCCGCGCAAAAGAAGAATTAATTAAAGAAGAAATAACTGAAGGTGTAAAAATGGAAGAACAAATAAGTGAAAAACCGACACATGGGTTAAACAACGAAAAAGGTGAGTCCGTTAACGATAAAATTCAAGAAGAGTCTAATTTTGAAGAAATTAATCTCTTGTCACCTTCTTTTGAAAATCATTGTTTAGTTCCCACTCATGCTAAGTTTTTAAAAGAGTTAAACACTAACACTAAAATTGACGAAACGGTAAGTATTAAGTTAACTACTGATCAAACCTCACTAATAAAAGAAGACCCATTTGAAATTAACATTACACCGGTTCCATGTTTCTTTCAAAATTCATTTATCAGTAATGTCACAATCGATAAAGATCTTTGTGTTAACATAATGCCTAACTACATTTTCGAAAAATTAAGTATTAGTGATTTTTCTCCACTTCAAATACCCATTTTTCTATCCAATCAAAAAGTAATAAAATCAATCGGTGTAGTTGAGGATGTCTTGGTTCAAACAAATCAAATGGTAATCCCAACCGACTTTGTCATCCTCGATGATGCTCCTCTGGTGTTGGGACGACCTTTTGTAAAAACCCACGAAGCTTTGAAGAACCGGAAGTACAACAATCTATCTCTTCAATTAGGGGTATTTAAAAGAAGCATTGATCTTGAGCGATCAATGAAATATCCAATCGGCAATAACGACCCCGTAATTGAAGATGAGCCAGAACCACCTGATAAGGTGGGTTTAGCCAAGGACCCTTATAAATGTGGCGAACCACGGAGGCATTCCGCGGAACTATCCGTAGTTTTAGTTTAGATTAACTTTTACGTTTTCTAGTTTAGTTTTAATTTTCAGGAATAAAACACACTCAGGGTGGTGAAGGATACTAAGGGAAGCTTGAACCAACACCCCATGCACAAAAACAGAGCCTCCCGACATTTTTCTTCATTACAGCAAGTTCAGCACGGGGCCGTGCTCAGCCAACACGCCCCGTGCTCAAGGTTCTGCAGAAAAACGCCCAGTTCAGGTACCTGGACACGGGGCCGTGCTCACTGAACACGCCCCCGTGCCCAGCTTTCTGTTTACTTTTGGTACTGGCAGTCTGGACACGGGGCCGTGCTCAGCCAACACCACCCCGTGTTCAGCTACCCAGTAGCATAAAATCTTGTTTTTAACCCACTTTTACACATTTTAATCAACCGAAAAACTTATTTTTGGGACACATTGAGGACAATGTGTAATTTAAGTGTGGGGGGGATGCTAAAACCTTGAATCTTGCAAGTCCTAATAACAAGCCTTACACAAAACTCTATTGGAACCGCTAAGCACCCCAAATTTTTTCAAAAAATTTCATTTTTTTTAATTGTCTAGGTTTAATTTGGGAATTTCAAAATTCTAAAAAGGTTATATTTTTACAAATTTACAACCGATAGCGTCATGATAAAAAGAACCAACATAAGAAAATTATGAAAAGGCATGACAAGCTTAGTTAAAATTTGATTATATATACTTGATCACATAAAAAACTCATTCCCACAAAAGTGAGTTTTGAGCCTTTATTGCGCATACAAATATATATCTTTAAATTAAATGCTCATTTTTCGTTTCTTGTGTGAATAGCCGCTTGGTTCTTACAACTCTAGAACTTGCCACGACGATACATTCCCGGTCCTTACCAACTTAAACCCGAGTAAGTATATGATAGAGGCATTAGGACAAACCCTTTTTATTTCTACACCATTATTTTTCTTTTTTTTTTACCACCTACCTAAAATCCCCCTAATTAACCCCTTTGAGCCTAAACCTTTTCATTTCATAACCCAAACCAAACACCCTTTCACCCACCAAAACCTTTTTATTTTTTAACCCTTTGTTTTAGTAACAAGTTCGGTTTTTCATATGACTTTCAAAAAAAAAAATGTGTTGATGATGAAGCAAAAGAAATAAACAAGCAAGTTCATCAAAAATAACTTTGTTTGGAATAATGGCTTCATCAAAATAAAAAGTTGAAAAATAGAGAGTCTTACGAAAACCGATGCTTTTTACGCTTTTTCGCCCTTTTCTACTAACCACTAACCCAACCACCTACCTTTAACCCAAGCCTAACCCTTCACCCAAAAAGTCCTCTTGATATTTACAAAGGTATATAGTTAAAAAGGAGGAGGATTGATTGCTTGGCAAGCCTATGGTAGGAGTAAGTTCCATGCCGCACTCGAGTGATTCACTAAAATACATCTTCGGCCGAGTGTTGAGTGATCCCCCGTGAGGTATGTGAACTTGTATATAAATAGAATTTTAAAAGAGGCATGTTATGCCCTAATAAGTAATTTATCTTATGAAAAGTTTTAAATAAATCATGACGAATAGGATTGTAAATAAATAAAAAATAAAACTTAATAAAGAATCTTGGAAATCCCGACACTCTATGACAAGCCCAAAAACCTTCTCTTCTACCCATTCCATTTGGGAGTGTAAAGCCACATTATAAAGAGTTTTGCTTGAGGACAAGCAAAGATTCAAGTGTGGGGGTATTTGATGTGTGCAAAATGCAACATATAAATTACATCAATTGTGGCATAAAACTAACCCCTTTTTAGTACTAATGTTGGAAAAAGTGTGTTTTTGTCCTCCTTTTGTATATTCAGGATTAAATGAGCTCAAATGAACAAAAGAAAGCAAAAAGGCAGCTAAATCTAACATAAATACAAGAAAAGGGAAGAAACGTGGCATGCCCGACCCCTCGACAGCATCTCCCAAAGCAAAAACAAGAAGAAAGCTGAGCATGGGGCTGTGCCCAGCTGAGCATGGGGTTGTGCCCAGCTCGACACGGGGCGTGCCCAGCTCGACACGGGGCGTGTCCAGCTCAACACGGGGTCGTGCTCAGCGAACACGGGGCCGTGTCCAGGATGGTCAGCCCTGGCACAAAAGACAAACCTGTAGAAGCTTCTATTTCCCAACACAGGGTCGTGCCCAGCGGACACGGGGCCGTGGTCAACGCAAAGATACGCAGAATCTTGCCAAATCTGATAGTACATATATGCTTTTGAGCACGGGGCCGTGCCCAGCGGACACGGGGGCGTGTGGAGCTAATAAAGACAAACTGCAGTTAATGAAGAAAGAGAAAAGGGTGGACACGGGGCCGTGTCCAGGCTTCTGTGCAGGCTATAAATAGGGGTGCTTGGTTCACTTCAAAGGCATCCCTTGGCACACCACCTCTCTCACACTTCACCCACCATCCACCACCACCATAACACCATCATCCACCACCATCATCCATTGTCCATCATAGAGTGTGTGAGTCGTCTCGGGATCCAAGATTGATCGTAAGAGTTCTTGACAATCAAGGCCATGTTTGCCTAAGTCTCTTACATCACTTGGTGAAGACAAAGTGTCTAGTGTAATACTTTTTATTTTTAATCTTTTCGCACTTTTTAATTGGTTATGTATTAATGACTTTAATAACTAGTTTCTTATGTTGAAGGTGATTCTTCCTTATCGTTTGTCCGTGGTGTCTTGGCAATATTTTACTGTCTATATAAAATAAAATATTTTCACCATTCATATCTCCACGGTCTATATGGAGGTATGTTGGCTACCTGGTCGGGGGTTAAGGGAACGGTTTGGTAAGAGTCTTGCCATTGTTCAGTGTATAGATCCTGCAAAGGACCTGGGTCAAATTTAGTAGGACCTCCTTCAATACTTAACGGTATTGGATGGCGGGGGTCCAAACTCTTTGATCCCCTCATAAATTAAACTACTATTAAAACTTTAACCCGGCTACTTAGGACTGTATCCCTGCTAACTCAGACTACTTAGCCGAGGGTAACGTCACCTTCAAAAGAGAGGCCTACCACATTATGCATTAATAACTTAATTAATTATCTTTCAATAATCCGACCCTTTAGGATTGTATCCTTGCTGACTCAAACTACTGGGTTGAGGGTAACGTCACCTCCAAAAGAGGGGCCTACTACAATAACTAAGATAATCTCTTAAATAGTGCAAAAGTGCGAAAATAATCAAAGGTTACACTAAACACGAGTCGGAGCCAAGTGATTCATCTTGTCTATCTGTTTTTCTTTTATTTTTATTTTTCAGCATTTTAGTTAGTTCTTATTTTCTTAGTTTAAAACCTTTTTCTAAACTTTTAATTTGATTAGACGTTGAGGATAAACCGGTACTAAAAGCTCTTGTGTCCTTGGACGACCTCGGTATCTTACCAACACTATACTACGCTCACGATGGGTGCACTTGCCCATATGTGTGTTTAGTGTTAGTAAATATCGTGTTTTATAAATTTAAAACTTGGCTAAAGAAAGTGTTAAAAAGGGCTTAACATATACATTAAAAACCAATAACACTCACGCACATCAATGATGACACGGATGCCTTAACCTTTGAGTAACAACTCAAAGGGCAAATAAGGGAACTGTTGATGAGGCAATAAAGATCTACAAATAATGAAGAGTTTTGACATTATCTGTTCCAGGGGGAGATTATTGATCAAGTAAAAGACTGATGGAAGATTAAAGCTCTGCTGTTCAATCTACTGCCTTGAGTCAAGCTCTGTTGATCATGACAAGTACTGCTGGGTTCACATCAGTGGAAGGATGCAGCAGTAGTTTAGCTATCTTTATGTAATAAAATGTAATAGCAGTAGTTAGCATAGCAGAGGTTGTATAGATCAGAGGTTAGAGTTTGTTAGGAGGTTAGATGTCACTTTCATGGTGACGTCAGCTTAGATGCTTCAGTGGTTTGCTCGTGCCTATAAATAGAAAAGTACCATGCACTGTTCTATTTAGCTCTTTCACTATCTTCTTCCTGCACGAACAAATACTGTGAGCTCAGGCTGAGGGGGAGTTTGTTGCATACTTGCAAATTGTAATCGTTGTTGAAATTAAATTCAATCATTCGGTTCAATGTTAAACTTGTATGTTAAAAGCAATTCTCTCGTTTGATTGTGAAAAGTTTGTTTCCATTATAATTCCGCTGCACAACTCATTCATCTTCATCTTAATTCAAACGTAAAACACAATCAAAACCAAACTCAGATCCTAACAATTGGTATCAGAGCTTGGACAGTCAAATTTGATTTAACAATCATTTTGACATAAATAGTTCAGCTCATAATTGTAACACCTCAAAATTTCGTGTTCAATGAGATAACGACACGTGTCATGTAAGACAAAAAGCGTTATAAACCCGGATAGAATTAGAGATGTATGGCGGGATTTAAAAGTGTCGTCATGTTAACTTTTGCACCTCTGAACGACCTCGTTATAAATCCCAAGACCCAAATTATATTAAAAACATCTGGTATATGTTCAAATTCGGTGATATATAGCAAGAACTGATTCATAATTGAAATGGTGGACTCCTACGAAGAAAAAGCACGGTAAACCTTCATCTTCGGCACTTTCAAAAGGATTCAAATGAAACATATCAAAGTGGTGGGGTATATCACTGTTCTAAGGCACATTTTAGAGGCCCCTTACTGAAAAATAAAGTCCCAAATTCGAATATGTGGTTGCCCCTTCGAATGGCTGAAAGAACAAGAGTTTTTGGCTGCTGAGGAAGGCTTGCGCACCGCAAGCATAACCCTTACGGTGCGCAAGGGGTTGCCAGCTCCAACAATTTCGCCTGTTTGCTGTTTAAACGCATTATCTGACCTTTAAACGATTTTTACACATCTTGGACGACCCCTAAAAAGTTCCTAGGGTACTAGGGACACTTGTGGGTAAGTTATGGTCAGTTGTAGCCTTAGATGTCAACAATCTATGGAGTGTTGATCACTATATAAAGCCACTAAGTTGCAACCAATTCTTCACACATCATTTCTGCAAATTCTGGAGCTTCTTGGGGCTTAAGAGCAGACACAAGTCTTCAAATTTCATGCATAGGACTTCAGTAAGTTTGCTAAACCTTCCTTAATTAAGTTTTTGCTTAGTTTAAGCTTAAAAGTCAAACCGTCGTAATTAACGGTTGACTTCACGATTAATCACTAATGGTCCAGTGATTTGTCGAATTGAAAGTAGTTATAAGTTGGTAATTATGTGGGCAATAAACCCTTAAAAGGGCACCCTCTGATTCCCACTCTAACTAGACCATTTGTCGGGTCAAACTTGTTATTAAAAAGTCAACAGCATGCTTATTTTCTAATTTATGCATAGTTAGCAATGTAGATCACATACAACCTGTTTGATCATTAATATAACTTGGTAATTAGTGTAAGAACATGTCTAAACATGTTCAACCCGACAATTTTATGTTTAGACCCGGTTCGGAACCGAAAGTCGCAAAGCTTTGACTTTTGCTTTGACTTCAGTTCTGACCCGGTTTGGTATGTTTTAGAAATTCCATAGAGCTTCTTTAGGACCAGATTACATGCTAGTATAACCCTCTGTGATTATACACCTTGGTTCATTAGTTAACCAATTAATATGCATGATTCCGTTAATTGCTCATATGTTGACCATTATGCCCTTTTCACCTTAAAACGTGATTTTTGAAAATGTAAAAGAGTAGAAACTTTAATTACTGATATATAAACTTGCACTCAAAGTTTGACATCATTTTGAGGTGTAGATTAAGAGTTATGCTCGTTAGCGTAATTTGAAAGCTTTTTAGCGATTAAGCGACATAATTAGCGTATAGCCTATTTAAACATACTTTTGATATCAAACTCTTTACCCACTGATGTAATATATTATTTTGGGATTTTTGAAGATTTTTAATAAATTTTAGGCTGAGCATAACTTATAGTCGTAGGCTTAATTCGGTAATTGTCGGTTTTGCCCTTACGGGCTATAAAATGAGTTTTACACATCTAATTGACTCCAAACCTTTTGCTACTGATTTTAAATGATAAATAAATTATTTTAAGCCTGCTGGAATAATAAAAATATCAGATTTCTATATAGAACCCAGAAACGGCTTCTAATCGCCTTATTAAGCGTTTTTAACGCATAGTAAGTACTAAACCTATTTTAAACATACAAAGGGTGATACCTACTGATATTTTAGGTGAATTATAATATTTTAACAGTAAGAAAAAGTTGCTAAACTCAGACTTCAGTTTTGAGCTTTTCGGCTTATGTGAATTTACCAAAATGCCCCTACGGTGCATAGTTTGGTTATAATTGATAAATTTCTCATATATACTTTACCCTACTGTTATAACTTAGTAAAATAAGTATTTTTTCTGATTATATCAGACCTGTAACTCAGGTTAATACTTAAACTCTTTTATAACCTTTTGAATGACCAAACTACCCCTACGGGGCATAATTTGTGTTTAAATTCGTTTCGGGCATAATAAAAGACATCTTACTGATGTCACAACATATTTGAAGCATATTAACTTAGGAAACCTGTATATGACTCTCATGAATACCCGTTACGCTTATTACGCGTTCGGTTCGGTTTATGTAACTAATTTACATAAATTAGCCGAAACGGGTCAAACCTTATCGGTTTTATCTCAAAATCCAGAATGTGTATGAAATACCCATGTTAAGCAAGTCTCCGAACTTGTCGGGTCTAAAACACATTCTATCTGGTCTTCGCATAATCGTGCGTACGAACCGTATCTTTGAAACTAACCGGTCTAAGCTTAAGCTTAATTAAAGACCCGTTAGGATTCTAATAGGTTATTATAAACCTTCGTTCCAGATTAGGAGGACCAGTAAAAGCTACTTGCATTTGCTTATTGTGATTATTACTTTGCTCAGGTAAATACTTTTAACTTATTTTCCCTATACGGGCTTGGGGTACGGTATATAAAATACCGCTTGGTCGGGCATTAAATATTCCATCGTATGGTGGCTAATTGATAATTTAATCGGCCCGTTTAAATAAGTTTTGTTTGCTTAAAGCCTTTGGGGGGTTAATGACCATGTCCCGGATATCCTTGGCATCATTTTACGAAATGGACACGACCTAAGCACGGGGCGTAGGCGTACGCCCGTCGGTGTCTCATATAAATAATGTGGTGTGTCTATTAATCTTTAACCTGGCACGAACCGGGCTACTGAACGCATAAGGAACATGTAATTCTTTTACAAGATTATATATTTAAATGATTATCCCAAGTTATAAAATATTTATGCCATGTGCATCCAAATCAATTTTTAATCATTTTTAAAATGAGTCGGTTAATTGTATTTACCAGTGTAAACTGACGTATTTTCCCAAAAAGATTAAATGCAGGTACTAAGCGTAATAGGCTGGATTCTCTCCTTAGCATCAATAAAGAGTCTCGCAAGCTTAAGATGCCTATCGTCTGTTGAACTACTGTTTCCTATTTATTTTGATCCTTCTGTGGATAAACTTTCAACTGTTTGTGATACACGATATTACAATATTTTATTCAGTTGAAATATAATCTTTCATTTGCTTCCGCTGTGCATTTAAATATTGTGTTGTTGACTATTATGTTGCCAACCACGTCACGATACTCCCCCACCGGGCCCACCGGTGACACGTGGAACTCGGGGTGTGACAATAATCGTTGATACTGATAGTTTGTTCGTTTTGTTGAAAAACAGAGTAAGGTTTAATCACCATCAAAGTTGATTAATTAGTACCTGTAAAACAACCAGGATGACGTCACAATCACAAGATGATAAGAATAACATTGGCTCTCTTTTCAAACCACCTATGCTTAAACGTAATGAATACAACATCTGGCAGAGAAGGATGGGTCACATCCTTGCTCAACAGAACACTGGATGTTAGAGGTCTGTTGTTTTTGGTCCCCATGTTCCTATGGTGCCAAGTGCTGAGGATGCAAAGAAGTTCGTACCTAAACCATCTGAAAACTATACTGAAACTGATTTTCAAAAGTTCGAACTCGATGCCAAAGCATTTAGCATCATAGCATCCGCATTACCCAATGAGATCTATGTTGGACTGTTACATTGTAACAGTGCCAAAGAGCTATGGGATGCACTAAAGGAACAGTTTGGGGGAACAGAAGAAGTCATTGAAAACAATAGGGAAATTCTGAATCAGCAGTATGAAACATTTTGTCACATCAAGGGTGAATCATTGACTCAGCAGTTTGAATGATTCAGTTGTCTCATTAGTGAACTAAGGCTTGTTAAAGTAACATTTCCAAATTCAACTCAAAATAGCAGGTTCCTTAGATCACTACCAGAAAAATGGGATACCATTGCATTTGTTACTAGAAACTCTGCTGAGTTCAAAGATCTGACCCTGACCCAACTTCATGGTAGACTCCTGACCTATGAAAGGGAGTTAAACCAGAAAAAGAAGTTGCAAGTTAAACTTGTATGTTAAAAGCAATTCTCTCGTTTGATTGTGAAAAGTTTGTTTCCATTATAATTCCGCTGCACAACTCATTCATCTTCATCTTAATTCAAACATAAAACACAATCAAAACCAAACTCAGATCCTAACAGTTTGTTCCATCAGAAACGAGATAAACTTGACATGGGTAAGGGTCCACATTCCATTCTCATGTATATCCACTATTTATTAAGAAAAAACTAAATAGTTATTTGTACTCTAGTGGATGTGCTTGTCTTATATTCTAAATAAAATTCAGTCATTCCTTTAACAATTCATTTGTTGAAATTTATGTGTCAACTAGCAATAACACTCGCGCGCGTTGCGGCGTGGTACATCGCAAACATCAAATGGATTAGTCCAAACGTTATGTGATGCGTTAACCATACGAATACACGCGTTTCAACGTATCCGATTGAACTCAACGTAACCTATATAAGCATTGCAATTGGATCAAACATAAAGTAAATCAAATATACCGTACAATTATAATGTATTATATGTGACCTGATTCGTACATTGAAAATGTAGCGGGTATAACGGAAAAGATGACACGTATAACCAAAAGAGATGAATTAGAGCTTTAGTATAAATGAAAAAAAAAAAAAAAAAACCACAATTTGACTCCACTCATTTACAAACAAAATTTACCAAACATCACCTAACTCGTTTCCCAAAAAAATTACGTCGAAACATACACCAACTCAAATTAAACCGAAACTTACATAAAAATATGCACATAAAAATGTTTTTTTTAAACGAAAACGTATTATATTTGACCTGATTCGTTTTCAGAAAAAGTTTATGTCGACACGTAGAGCATATCGAATTTATACCGGCACGTACATAATAATATGCACGTGAAAAAATAGTTTTGTTAAGTAGAGAAGGTATAACGGTAAACTCAAAACAAATTATTAGTACAAAACTTAATAGGTCAATAATGTTTGTAAAATTGTGCCAAGTAGCACTAATGCCAAACCAATGCCAGCGAACACCAACATCAGAAGAGCTTGTAAAAATAAAATAAAAAAAGGGTAAAAAATAACACCGAACAAAAACATACGTAAAATTGTTCAACCACGCACGCCCGTTGCGGCGTGTTAATGCGATGAAATTAGACAGAAACGTAAAACGTACAAAAGAATAACTAAGCTGATCTAAGATTCGCGCGTTGCGACGAACTTGTCAAGCGGATTAAAATAGATGCGTTGCGATTGGCCTGTCAAATGGGAAAAAACAGACAAAAAAAACGTTGAATCTCACACGCATGTTGTTGCGTGTTGACTCGCAAAATTTAGAACGAAGTGCGAAATGAAAAACTTGTGAAAAATGAAAAGTGTTGGGGACCAAAGTTGAAAATTAAAAAGTGTTGAGATTAAATTGACTAGTTGAAAAGCTTAGGATTAAAACTAAAAAAAAGTCAAAGGGGTTAAAAGTGAAAAATGCAAATTTTTTTTGAAAAACTCCCCATCCATATGTTACAACCATATAAAACAATATTAGTTGCTAATTTATAGTTTTTAAATGTGAGTAATCCCTTTTAAGAAAACGGCTCTGAAAATAGTTTGTTTTGCAAGAAAACCTTTCTACTCATTTTTTATAATAAAAATTCATTAAAAATGTTACATTCTTAGTAAAACATCTATCTACTATAATAAAAGAAACCAAGTTTTGAATACGTGTCATTCATGGAAGGTATCCTCAAATCTATACTTATCTTATATTAACTAGGGGTGCAAACGTGCTGAGTGACTCGCGAGCTACTCGAGATCGGCTCGAGAAAAAGCTCGAAACGAGTCGAGCCTTATCGAGCCCGAGCCGAGCTTGAGGCTAAAACAAAGCTCGTTTGTTTATCGAGCCCGAGCTCGAGCCTCACATGTGAAGCTCGTTAGGCTCGTCGACCCTTATCGAACCTTAGTGTAAATGAGCCGAACTTATTTAAACATGCTTACAAGCCGACCTCGAACCTAAAAATAAGCTTATTTAGTAAACGAGCCCGAGCCCAACCTTCACTTATCGAGCTCGCGAGCCTTAAAAGTCTATTATTTATATTATTTTTATTTAATATACTAATTAATAGATAATAAACGAGCCGAGCCCGAGCCGAGCTCAAGCTTGAGAAAATACAAACGAGCCGATCTCGAGCTTTGAAAACAAAACTCGAATCGAGCCGAGCTCGAGCCCGAGCTCTCATAAGTTAATCGATCTCGAGCTCGAGCCTGGTCGAGCTCGGGCTCGGATCGGCTCGTTTGCACCCCTAATATTAACTAAATAAATAATAAATTAATATTAAATCTTAGCATACTTTATTAAAATATTATTCTCAAATCTAAATTGTTAATTTAATATATTTTGAAAACAAATACGTCTCTTTCCTACTTATCTTGTATTAAATATATAAATAATAAATTAATATTAAATGTTATCCTAATTTATTAAAAATATATTTTTTTTATTAATTGGTATACAAAATTATATTTATTCAACTCGTGTAAAACGCGTAGTTTTTAAAAATATACTTTTTTTTATTATTTACTATACAAAGTTACATTTATATAACTTCTCAAATCAAAATTTAATTTAATATATTTTGAAAACAAATACCTATCTTTCCTACTTATCTTATGTTAAATATATAAATAGTAAATTAATATTAAATGTTATCCTAATTTATTAAAAATATAACTTTTTTATTAATTGGTATACAAAATTATATTTATTCAACTCGTGTAAAACGCGGGGTTTTTAAAAAATATAACTTTTTTTTTATTATTTACTATACAAAGTTACATTTATATAACACCTGTAATACACGAAGTTTTTAAAGATATAACTTTTTATCATTTGCTATGTAAAACTAGATTTATTCAACACGTGTAATACACGGGGTTTTTAAGGATACAATTTTTTTTTTATTATTTGGTAGATTTTTCAACCCGACTATACACGGGTTTTTTTAAAGATACGACGTTTTTAGTATTTAATATACAAAATTACATTTACTTAATATGTTTAATACACATGGTTTTTAAAGATAAAACTCTTTTTAGATCTATTCAACACGTGTAACATACGAGATTTTTAAGGATGTAATATTTTTATTATTTGGTATATTTATTCAACCCGATTATACACGGGTTTTTTAAAGATACGACGTTTTTAGTATTTAGTATACAAAATAACATTTATTTAATCTGTGTAATACACATGGTTTTTAAGGATATAACTATTTTTTATTATTCGATATATAAAATTACATTTATTTAACCCGTACAATATATGGGGCTCATAAAGATATAATTTTTTTTATTTAATATATAAATTTATTTAACCCGTGTAATACACGGGGTTCTAACCTAGTTGTATTTATATTAAAATATTCAAATTTGATCAAAGAGTTCAATTTTTCGTTTTTATAAAAATCATTCACTTCTATTACACCATACAAAAAATTAAACTCGATTAATATTTCATATGTTTTATTTAAAATTTAAGTAATCTATTATATTATTTTATTTTATTATATTGACTATTTAACATCCATGCATAATTACCAATGAGGTGATCCATTGGCAAAGACAAAGTCTTTAAACACCTAATTTGAAAGGGGAGTCTTGGGTTCAAACTCTACAGACGATAAAGTTTAAAAGAAATTTGACGTTAAAAAACATCAACGCATAAACACTATCCATCATTATATCCAGGGGCAGACTTAAATAGATCTTTGGGGTGACGAACGCACACCTTGAATGTTTTTAGTGTATTATTTAGGTAGAAATCCAGGTCGCACCTCTTAAAAATATGATAAAATCCTTTGTTTGCATCCCAAAAAATAAAGGCAAATTGGATTTAAATAATCTCAACTTTCTCAATTTGGCCGATAATAATCCCAACTCGGTTATTTGCCAATAATAATCCGAACTGGTCCGCTTTTAGGCAATAATAGTCTACGTTAAAAATAGCGTAACAGATTTAAGTTTTTTTTCGAATTACAAACCGATGTTTTAGGGCTTTTGATTAGAACAAGAATACCAGTTGATTGATGTAAAATTTACCTCGAAATACTAATACTGCCCCAAACAACAAAAACGGTGCTTCAATTCGGGTGTTTAAACTTCAAATTAACAAAATCAAGCCGCTTGGAGCACCGTTTCAAGGTAAGTTTTACATAAATCGACTCGTATTCTCGTTCTGATCAAAATTCCTAAAACATCTGTTTGTAATTCGGAAAAAAAACTTAACTCCGTGAAGTTATTTTTAATGACGGACTATTATCAGTAAAAAGTGGACCAGTTCGGATTATTATCGGCAAATAACTGAGTTGGGATTTTTTTGACCAAATTGAGAAAGTTTGGATTATTTAAATCCAATTTGCCAAAAATAAATAAATATTGGGTCGCAACTGATTATATCATCGAGAAGGTGGAACACACACGACCTCACACAAACATAAAAAATAACTTAGGGCTTTATATTTTGGCAAATTGGAAAATAATAATCCCATTTTTCTGAAATTGGCCGATAATAATCCCAAGTCAGTTATTAGCCAATAATAATCCGATCTTGTCCATTTTTTTTTTTGTAAAATAGACCGCCATTAAAATAAGCTTAACGGAGTTAAGTTTTTTTTTTCCGAATTACAAACCGATCTTTTAGGGCCTTTGATCAGAACGAGGATACGAGTCGATTGATGTAAAACTTACCTCAAAATATTGCCCCCAACCCACGAAAACGGTGTTTCAATTCGGGTGTTTAACTTCCAATTAACAAAATTCAAGCCATTTCGAACACAATTTCGAGGTAAGTTTTACATCAATCGACTCGTATCCTCGTTCCGATCAAAAGCCCTAAAACATCGGTTTGTAATTCGGAAAAAAACTTAACTCCGTTAGGCTTATTTTAACGGCGGTCTATTTTACAAAAAAAAAAAAAAATTGGACGAGGTCGGATTATTATTGGCTAATAACTGACTCGGGATTATTATCAGCCAATTTCAGAAAGATGTGGTTATTATTTTCCAATTTGCCTTATATTTTTTCTTAACAGCAAAGGTTACACTTGTAAATTACGTCCCACTCCAAGATTTGAACTTGGTTACTCCACAAGAATAAACCCTCTTGACCACCAGGGATGACAATGGGTCAGGTTTGGGACGGGTTTAGGTAATCTCAACCCTAAACCCAGTTAGATAATCTTGTCCCAAACGTGTCTCAAAACCCGTCGGGTTTTTAGCGGGTAAATACCCATCGGGTATCGGGTAAACTCGTTAACTTAAAAAATATTACCCGTTGGGTATACCAAATCCAAAACTCATCGAGTACCTATTAGGTAACTACCAATTAGTGATATTTAATATAATCACTATAAAAATATATCAAACAACTACAATGCATATGAAATAAAATACCAATATGCATAAAAAATGGATGTATAATATATATACATATTTAAAAATATAAAAGAAATTATATCAAGTAAATGGATACACTTTATCGGGTAAATGAGTATATCACCAAATCTCAAACCCGTCTTAAACCAGCAAAAAAAAAAAAAAAAAAAAAAAAAAAAAAAAAACTAGTCCCAAACCCAATTAACCGATCCCAAACCTATCCTAAATGTATCGGATTTCACGTTTACCTATCAGGTTCGAGTTTGGTTTTAATCCCTACTCGGAGTTAAAAGATGCTTTGACACCTGATACTAGATTTACTTGGAGTTAAGGATCATGAGTTCTAACTCAAGCAAGAGATGTATATATAGATGCTGAGGATTTTACCAAGGGGACTCT
Source organism: Helianthus tuberosus (assembly GCA_030545235.1). Classification (NCBI taxonomy): domain Eukaryota; kingdom Viridiplantae; phylum Streptophyta; class Magnoliopsida; order Asterales; family Asteraceae; genus Helianthus; species Helianthus tuberosus. Next base: position 31,474,156 of record CM060371.1, on the reverse strand, counting down.
TGGTTGTTGACCTCCGTTATCCCAAAGGTATCTGGGGTGTTTTTAAAAAAAGATGATATTGGCATAATCAGGGATTTATATTTACTTTTGAGATTATCAAAATAAAGGAATATAAAAATTATATGATTGATTACATGTTTTTTATCCACAATTATTTTTGTAAAATTTTGTTATACTTCTATTACTTTTTTAGCTTGTACTTTGGGTTTCGAGTTTTTTGGGTTTTAGGTGAGTTTTTTGGGTTTTAGGTGGGGAAAACTTACCCAATAACCGGACCATTTAAAGCTGGTTGGGTTCAGGTTGATCGGATCGAGTTTAATCAGTAATTGGGTTATTAAACACTAAGTATACATGTTTAAGTTTCTATGATCTTTTTGCAAACACTTGAAAAATAACAATTATAAGCTTCTTAAGTTTTCTTTTTCTTTTTTTTTTTTGTTTATAAACAAGTGGAATTTTGATATAAACGAAATCGTTGTATATATATTTTTGGACAGCAAGATCAGCTGGCAAAGTCAGGCACCAGATCCCCCAAAGCCCGTGTTCGAATCCAAGGGTGCCTCTCCCTTTTGGGTCATAACACTCACCATTTTCTAGCGGATATCCGAAGTTATTCCCTTAGCCTGGAATCGAACTCGAGATCTTCCGGGCAGAAACCCCACTTAAGTAGGTAAACCTTTCCACCTCTGACTAATTAAACTAGCCATCACTGGCAAAATCTTTCTATATTTAGAAGTCAAAATCAAACCTGATGTTTACTAATAGGGAGAATCTATTGGCACATCCCCTTTGTCTATCTGCACACCTTACTTTTTCAATACGCATCGTATAGGCCTATACGATGCGCATTGGTTCAAAAGTCAAATCTGCATGTGTCAATTCTTGTCTGGCGACTAACTTTTTCAATACGCATCGTATAGGCCTATACGGGTCGTATTGCTTTGGTTTTTTTTTTCTTTTTTTTTTACAAATTTTTGTATATATTTAATCATAGTTTTAACAAAGTTTAATAAAAGAATTCTTTTATTTTTAAACAAAAAACATTTTTAAAAATTTATCATGCCGTATAGGTTTGATACATGTTTATTATACTATACTATCTATGTTATAACCGTATTATATACTACATTTTTTTTACATATTTTTGTAAACATTTAATCAAAGTTTTAACAAAATTTAATAAAAGAATTCTTTTATTTTTTAAACAAAAAACATTTTTAAAAATTTATCATGCGTATAGGTTTGGTACATGTTTATTATACTATACAATCTATGTTATAACCGTATTTTAAATTACATTTTTTTTATTTCTACTTACAAGTAAAGAATTAAAAAAAAACCAAGATATAAAACAATTTTTATACTTTATAAAACAGAAAAAAAAAACATGAATTTTGAATCAATACGATGCGTATATCGAACCATCTGATACGCATCGTATAGACCTGTACCATGCGTATTATATCCCCGAAATTACTGAAATACCCCTGAAATACCTTTAAAATGCGTCGTTTTGGTGACGTTCGGTTGCGTGCGATTATCGTATTCTATGATTACGTACAGTTTTGTTTGAAAACCACTTGTATTGTATAGTGTTGTGATATATGTATACGCGCGTGGAAATATCATTAGTTCTGTATTTTGACGTATTTTTGCGTATTTTGACGTATTTTATCGTATTGTTGCATATTTTAGAGTATTTTGACATATTTGAGTGTATTCTGACGTATTTTAGCTTATTTTAACCTATTTTTAGGTTATTTTAACGTATTTCGGTGTATTTTAACGTATTTCGGCGTATTTTAATGTATTTCGGCGTATTTTAACGTATTTTATCGTAATTTGACGTATTTTAGTGTAATGCAACGTATTTTAGCGTATTTTCATGTATTTTAGCGTATTTTAACGTATTTTTGCGTATTTTAGATTATTTTAGCGTATTTTCGCATATTTTAGCGTACTTTAGAGTATTTTAGGGTATTTTCGTATATTATATCATATTTTGACCTATTTTAGCGTAGTTTAGAGTATTTTAACGTATTTCAGCGTATTTTAACATATTTCGGCGTATTTTAGCATATTTTAAAGGTCTCTCTCTAAAAGATGCAACTTTACGGCACGCTTACCTTAATCACATCTTTCATGGAGTCACAGTTCCGATAATAGGGCCAACGGATCTTATGCCCACCCGAGACCGACCTCTGGATTACACGTTGTACATGGTTTTTAAAAAAAATGAAAAAAATTATACGGGACATTTACTACACCTATATATGCTCATACAGGACCTATACCTCATCTATACTATACTGCATTGTACATGGTATTTTTTTAAAAAATTAAGAAGTTTTTATTTAAAAAAATAAATATTTCTTAGAAAACTTTGTTAAAACCATAAACAAATGTATAAAAAACTGTAAAAAAAAAAGACTTAACCAATACGACTCATGCTCATACAGGACCTATACCTCATCTATACTATACTAATTATACATGGTATTCTTAAAAAAAATAAGAAAGTTTTTATTTAAAAAAATAAATATTTTTAAGAAAACTTTGTTAAAACCATAAACATATGTATAAAAAGAATTGTAAAAAAAAAAGACTTAACCAATACGACTCATGCTCATACATGACCTATACCTCATCTATACTATATTACATTGTACATGGTATTCTTAAAAAAAAATTAAGGAAGTTTTAATTTAAAAAAATAAATATTTTTTTAGAAAACTTTGTTAAAACCATAAACAAATGTATACAAAAAATTGTAAAAAAAAAACAACCTTAACTGATACGACCCGTATAGGTCTAGTCAAATAGACAAAATCTGACACATCAGTCTTTATTAGAAATTGAAAAAGTAATACGCATCGTATAGGCCTATACGATGCGTATTGAGGGTGTCGATTTAAGGGGTCAGGTGTGCCAATAATACGACCCTTACTAATAAATATATTATTTAGGATTTTCCTTATATTCAGTAGTGAAGCATCAATCATAAAAGTTAATAATTTTGTTGGTTTTAGTTGTAATTGTCTAAGACTTGTTTCATTGTTTATATATACATTTTTTTAGTTTTACGGCATTAAGTCTTTATTTCTAAAAAATTCCACATAACCAAAAGAGTAAACTGCTAAAATCGTCCCTAAGGTTTGACTCAAAATGCTAGATCAGTCCAAAATCAACTTTTGTTGCTAAAACAGTCACTGAGCCCAAGTTCTGTTGCTAGATCAGTCCAATTAGTTAACTGAAGTTAGTTTTTAACTTTTATTTATTACACAAACAGTCCCTGTAGTTATAATTTACTAGTTTTAACTATGAGTTAATAGCCAAAATGGTCCCTGAGGTTTGCACCACCACCACCACCACCACCACCGCCACCACCGCACCGCCGCCACCACCACCACCACCACACCGCCACCACCACCACCGCCACCACCACCACCGCCACCACAGCACCGCCGCCACCACCACCACAGCACCAATCGGCGATCTTTAGCGATGTCGTTAATGGAATCGGTCCGGATACCCGTTTTACAGTTTCAGGGGTTGAGTATAGACGCGGGTATTATCTTGCTGACGGAATATATCCGTCTTGGTCTACAATTGTCAAGACTATTTCATTTCCCGAGGACGGAAAAAGGAAAAAATTCGCCAAGCGTCAAGAAGCTGCAAGAAAAGACATCGAACGTTGTTTTGGTGTTTTAAAAAAAATGGGCCGTCCTTGAACAACCGCCACGTGCGTTCACACCGAAGTGGTTGCGCCTTTGTATGTACGCTTGCATTTTGCTCCATAACATGATTATTGAAGACGAAGGTCGGGCGATTTGTGAGTATTATGAGAATGCATCTTACGGGAATACTGTCCCGGTAGATCCGACGCAACAGGATTTAAACTCGTTCGCGCTAACCAACTACTTCACGCATGTAAACCTTTAACAGGATTTGGTAGAACATATATGGAACAACGTAAACGTCGGGGACGGTGACGGAGACGAAGACGGGTAGTTTTTATTTTTATTTTTTAGGAAACGTAATTTTTTTTTTTCGGAAATGTTTTTTTTTTTTTTAGGAAATGTAATTTTTTTATGTTATGAAATGACTTTATTTATGTTGTATTTTTTAACTTTTATAAAGTTTTATTAAGTTAATAAAAAAACAATTAGAAAATTATAATATATTGAGGTGGGGTAGCCCCATCCTCCACCCCCCTGAAAAGTGAAGGAGGCCCATCCTCCACGAGCCGGTGATGTGGCGCCTACGTGGCGGCCCATCCTCATGGGGATGGGCCTCCCCATACCTTCTAGTCTTAAAGTCGTTGCTGTACGTCCTCTTTAAGTTGCTGGTGCCGCGCTGCTGTATATTTAGTTATTGGATCTGACGCAAAATTGACACTTGCTATTTATTAGTTGTCTTCCTCACCTAACAGTACTCTAAACAACACTTTAGCATTTTATACCCACATTCATTGTATCTTCATAATTTATAATAATTGTGTGTTGATTTAATGGAGTTGCTGATGATGAAGAAGAGGGGAGGTTGAGGGTGGAGCCTACAAAGTTTTTTTTAATTAATTTGTTTTTATTATTTAGGTGGGACCCACTTCATTTGTATTCTTTGATTTTTAACTTTTAATTTTAACGAGAGGGTATTTTGTCATTTCACATCAACTTAACAGAGAAAACTAACCCCCATCCACTTCAGGGACTATCCGGGAACGAAATTGCAAAAGTTGGGGACTATAGCTGTAATTTTAGAAAGTTAGGGACTGAAGGTGAAAAATGAGCAAACCACAGGGACTATCTGGCATTTTTCTCTAGAATAATTATTTGATAAAAAAATTAGGGACGTTCAGGGAACCTCACCCCGCATATTTAAAATAGGTTTATTTTTTGAGTGACAAATTTTATTCACACAAAACCAATTTTTGTGGGCCGCCCCCATGTATGGGCCGCCTAGTGTTTATTCTAGTTATAGCATTAGAATTGTTATCCATTGTAAAACTAGGTTCTGGTGTATCCCTAGTGTAGGTTTTATGGTTTCTTATTTTTGGTCGCCGAAGCAAGTTTCGGGTGACGAAGAGGGGGGAATGCCCGCCTTAAAGGTGTAATTTGTTTCGTTTTTATATAGTTTGCCGGGCGATGCCCTTATTAAAAAAAAACTCCCCTAAAAAACAAGGGTGTACCTATTGGCACACTCAAATGCCTATATGCACACCAAAAATGGATTTTCCTATATGCACACCCTGCAGTGTCGAGCTGTGGCCAAAGCGTGACATTTTGGTCCGGTCAACCAGACAAAAGACTGACGGGTGTCTGACGGGTCTGTTGACCGAATCAAAACGCCAAGCTTTGGTCCTGTAAACCGAACAAAAGACTGACCGGGTATCTGGTTGACAGGACCAAAACGCAGCCAAAGCTCGGCGTTTTAGTCCGGTCAACAGACCCGTCAGTCTTTGTCTGGTTGACCGGACCAAAACGCCGCGCTTTGGCCAAAGCTCGACACTGCAGGGTGTTCATATAGGACAAAAAAGCCCCTTTTGGGCTGACTATCTACACACCAGTGTGCAAATAGTCCCCCAAAAACAAAGCGGCAGCAAACAAACAACGACAAAGAAAACGTCACAAAAAACTTACATCACTCACTTCAAAGAACGGACTTTAAACTTTTATCTATCTCTAAGACCGGGTGTAGTGGTTAAGAAAAATAATGCCCCCACCATGGGGCATTTTCCGACACGTGGCAGTCCAGCCAGCATGGGGCATTATTGCAAAAGTGGTGTAGTGGGGCATTATTCCAATAACGCCCATGCAATCATTTCACAATTATTATTTTTTTTAATATAAAACATAAAAATCTTCATTAATTTAAAATAAAAATTACACTACTTGAAATAAATAAATAAAACAGAAAAAAAACAGAAAATAAAAAAACCGAAAAAAAAAATAAAGTTAAAAAAAATAAAGTTGATCTAGAGTCCATATTTTTCTCGAGGTTCGTCCTTTTCCTTCTTCTTATGCGACCTTCTGCTGCGTTTCGATTTCTCTTGCACCGGTTCGGGTTGCGTCTCCGGCACGACATCGACATCGGTTTCGGGTTCGGCTTGTTGTTGTGACGGTTGCGACCCGCCGGCTTGACCATAGCCGAAGGTGGGAGGCACGAACGGAGTGGCGCCACTCAAGTAAGCCGCGTACGTTAACATGCTCGGGTCCATTTCTTGAAGGTTAAACGTGTGTTGCGGTTGGGTTGTGTTCGGGTTTATGGGTCTTGCGGGGACACCAAAAGGGGGTCGGAATGGATGCATGATTGTATAAAATATAAAAGAAGTAGGAGAGAAAGTAAGAGTTTTTTTATAAAAAATAGGAGAAAGTGGGTGATGTATATATAGTGGGTAAAATTTTGAATTAAAAAAATAATAATAAACAATTGACCGTTGCCAACGGTCATGTCTCAAGCCCCAATGCAAATTCAGCGTTTTAAATAAAACGCCAACAACAATTTTTTTCAAAAAAAACGCCTAGTGTAATCGGCGTTTTTGGGCGTTTTTTTCAATTTTTTTTTAAAATACCGCCCCACTACGGGTGGTCTAAGCCATAAATAACTTCTTTTTTTAAAAAAATAAACTTCATTAAACACACCTCCGATCTAAAAGGGCAAAAGGCCAAACATACAAGAAACACCCCCGACCCAAATGGGCAAATGACAACAAATTACAACATGTACAAAGGATATTTACACCAGTCCGGCCAATTAATATAATTACAGGACGATCTATTCTTAACCCAAGTGTACCCCCTTGATTTTATCTCCCCTATGATGTCAAGCGGACTGCATTTCTTCTGATTAAATACCTCATCGTTCCTTCATTTCCATAACATCAGCAAGCTATAATTATCAGCTCGTAAATGATCTTCTCCGCCTTCTTACCACACTTTGTAACCTTGTGGATGTCTAATATGTCTTTGAACTTAAAAAAGAATATCGGCGGGATGTTGCACCATACACTGAAAGCCGACCACACCCGAATAGCCACAGAGCATGCAGTGAATAAATGCTCCATCGTTTCCTCGTAATCTTCGCAAAAAGGGCACATGACCGAGGATATATCCACATTCCTTCTTCTTATATTAATTCTCGTAGGAAGTCTATCCAAGTTATCTCTGCAAGCCATATTATTACATTTAATGGGCATCCATTTGCACCAAACAAAATTTGAAGGGTGGCTATTCCCTCTATCCATAACCAAAGCCTTTTTAACCTACTTCATCGAAAAACCATTATTATACATATGATTATAAAGCGTTGATGAATAGTGTTTAAAATATTTTTTTATTCTAAAGTAGAAAAAACAATATATTAATAATTGATCCCATGGTTATAAGTGTTGATCAATAATTAATATATATTCGAATTTAATTTATTTTTCTACTATACCATTAAGAGGGTGTTTGGGGTTGAGTTTTGAAGGAGATTTTTAGATTATTGAATTTTGAAATCGTAAATAATCAGTTTTGAGTGTTTGGGTAAAAAAATTAAAAAACTGATTATTTGCGTTTAAAAAGTTACAAAACGCAGTTTTCCAAAAGCAGCTCACCCACTATTGCAACAAAACACAGTTTTCCAAAAAATGATTATTTGCGTTAAGAAAAGGATTTTCACTTGTTTATTTTTTTAAATGTATATTTGCCAAACACTCAAATAGTTGATTATCTGATTATTGTGATATCAAGCAACATAATCAAATCCATATACTATCTTTCAACATTACGTTTTGTTACAGTTAATTATCTGATTCTGATTATTCAAAACGCATAATCTATTTTCAAAACTCAACCCTAAACACCCTCTAAAATGATAGTTAATTTTTTTATCTTATACAATATATGCTTCTGACTGCTAATATATTTTTACTAATCTATATTTTATCCATTTACTTGCGTTTCTTGGCTTAAAAAAACTAAATCCGTAGTTGTGTTTGATTTAATTTCTTGACGTTCAAATATAAATTATATTGAAAACGGAGTTTTGTTCGAAACAGAGTCTTTTTTTTTATTTTGCAGGCTAGATCAAGTGCCGGCGTCATAGTCGTATCGTGACGAACAAAACGAATAGCGACCGAACAATGCCGATGATGGTATCAGTCGTGACGAAGAAAACTAATACCGACCGAACAACGTCGACACCGGTATTAGTATGTGCATAAAATATATATGCTTTTAATCCATTTAGTTTATATATAATTTGATTTTCCTCCGATAACTCACGTTCATTATTTTTTTTATAAAGTTGAATACGCGAGTTCATTTAATATTTTTTCCCATCTTCCTTTATTAACTTTGTTCAAAAATATTTTTTTTTTCTTATTAGTACCGAGACAAAACAAATCAATACCGACATCGGTACCAGTATAGTTATTATTGGAACTGGCGCCGGTATTCATTTTGATGGTTTCCAATGTGAAACACATTCTTTTGGACATATCATGACTATAAATTAAGTGTCGATACTGTAATGAATCAAATCCCTTCCCCATCGAATTCCCTTATATAACGATCCGAACCTATACCGACAAAGTTCCCGCCGCATCGCGCGAGCAAAGCCACCTAGTTCTGATTATCATCAAACCAGTACCATGCATCCTTATCCATTTCACGTCTATATCTTCATGTCTACAATAATGTCTTCTTCCATCTTTTTAACCTTGAGGAAAAAAAAAAAAAAAGAAAGGTGAAAAGCATGTGATAGGGCAGAGGCTTCAAAACATTTCATAAAACGACGTCTTTGTCACTACTTTCAAATTTTGGCTTTTCAACGCCACGCTCACGAGCAATGTTCTAGATGTAATAAATACGGAATACCCCCTCTTCAGATTATTTTACTTTTGTTCTAATATCACACATTATTTTCTAGTTTTAATGTTGTTATTAGTCTAACGACGACAAAGATTAAAAGAAATTTTGGTTAAAAAAAGTTCAGAAAATGATAATTGAATATATAGCTAAAAGACTTGTAGTAGTTGCTATGGTACCCTTTTTTTGTATTGTATATAAGATAATTTTTTTCTTTCTTTTTGCTATACGTAATATTGTTATGTAACCTCAGTAAATGTATGCAAAATAACGATAATAACAAACAACAAATATACTTTAATTGTTTTTTAATCAATGGGTGTAACATAATTGTATATACATACATCAAAACTTAAGTATGTTGTATAAAAAGGGAATTAATATTCACACACCCCTCTTCTCTATCTCTCTCTATACATATATACATAGATATATATAGTGAGAGATAGAGTGAAAAATGATTTGAAAATAAGATATAGGATGTGAGAATAAGAATTTAAGGATGTGAGAATAAAATGAACCTTAAAATATTATAAACACGCATAGCTAAAGTTTTATGATATAACTAGTGATAACAATTGAATACATAAACATAATTTATGATTTCTACTCAGACACTGGGCTATCACATCGGTTTATATAATCGTGCAACTGTGTCGATCGATCACTAAGAGCCTCCACATTTCACAATAGTTGGTTTAGCAACGTTTTTGAAGACGTAAGGCATGATATGGAGGAGAGATGACATCATGTGGAGTAGAAAAGGCAAGGTTGGCGTTTATGTGCAAAAACGTCCAAGAACAACCTTTGTAAGTGAAGGAAGGAGACAGAGGGCTTGTTTTGGGCGCTTTTAGAGCTGATTTTGATTGTGACGGGGGCAAAGCACGAGAGAGTGAACATGTGTTTATACAGAGCCAAATTTAGAGTCTGCTATTTTGGATGGTAAATTTGTTGAAGTTTTTTTTTTTTTTTTTTTTCCTTTTATTGGTTTTAAATGAATTAAGACGTAGGCTTATGATGTTAATCAAGAAACACTCATGACCAATAGAACGTGCCGGTCATAATTTTTTTTTTTTGTTACTTATTTCAATTTTCATGAAAGAAACATGCTAAATAGTAAATATGCTATAAATAGAAAAATAGAAAAAGAACTTTGCCATCAACGAATAAAGTAGATTCAAAGTTAAATGTTTATTTACAAAAGAGTTAAATGCGATTTTAGTCCCTGTGGTTTGGGCCATTTTGCCAGTTTAGTCCAAAGGTTTCATTTTTAACCTGTGGGTCCAAAAAGGTTTCACAGTTGCCATTTTAGTCCACTGGGTTAACTTCATCCATTTTTTCTGTTAACGAGAAGGTCAATTCGGTCATTTTATTTGGCTGAATTGCCCTTTTAGTTAACAGAATTACATACAAAATGACTGAATTGGCCTTCTCGTTAACAGAAAAATGGATGAAGTTAACCCAGTGGACTAAAATGGCAAATGTGAAACCTTTTTGGACCCACATGTTAAAAATGAAACATTTGGACTAAACTAGCAAAATGGCCCAAACCATAGGGACTAAAATGGCATTTAACTCTTTACAAAATTAACATTCCTAGAAATGTTGCCGTGAGTAGTTTATGAAAGATTGGAACTGTATAAAACAAACATATTTTGTTCGATATTTTTGTTTACATTTTGTTAATACCTGATAAATATTGCCCCAGTTTACAAGGGTATTTTTTTTTTTTTTGTATTAATATAAACAACTAGGTCATATATCTATACACTAATCAATTCCAGTTAAAAAGAAAAGTAAATTTAATGATAAAATAAAGTGACATTTTATGAGTGTTAAAAGCTCAACATTTAATTAGTTTCTAGAAATCTATCATGTATAAGATACCAAGCATATTAGAATAATCAGATATGATGTTATAGAATATTGTTATATGGCGCCGTGTCACATTGCGTGACGATGGTCATACCACTATTGGGTCTTGTCACCCAAGTAGTGATGATTATCACTGTTAGGGCTTATTGCCTAACCTGTGTTAGGGCTTATTAGCCTAACCCCGTGATAAATTAGTAATGTGCACAATACCCCACTAGCCATTGATTAAGATAACCACGACTTACTCCCTGTAATTATAACATTTGAAAATAATTTGAGGTATTGTAAAACAGTTGATAAAAAGAGAATGACTCACATTGCAGATTTAACGGGCAGAGTTTAAGCCTACTGATTAGCCGTATAACCTAATTTAAATAACATGCACACGAACTAGGTTAGTAACTAATACAGCATTTACGATAACTCACGAGATTAAACCCTCACAACGAATGACAAAGTGCAATACTTAAACATCCATCGAATTCACGACGAATGACAAAGTATAAACCCAAATTGAGCAGCACTTAAACATTTATCGGATAGTTTCAATCGATCGGGCATTGAATCGTAGCAGCGATCGAGTTAATACCCGGTATCGTAGCAGTACCCCACTAATTGAGATTATAATTTCGACTTCAGAGCAGTAATATTTCGTTTTTGAAAGTTTTCGTCGACACAGAATGAAAGCCCCTGCTCAAAACTATTTATAGGTGAAAAATAGGGTTCACGCGACCTTGGCTCAACATTTACGCGGCCCGCGTGGCCGCCTAGTCTATGCGTAGGTCTGATTGGTCACGAGTAGGTTCAACAGCTGGTCAATACGTGGATCCGGAACACTTATCCGGTCAAACATGGGTTGACGCGGCCCGTGTAAGACTAAGCCAAAGCTTACGCGGCCCGCCTGAAAACCATATTTCTTGTTTTCTTGATTTTTAGTGCACAGTATGGTTTCAGGGGTCCGGGTTTTTACTTTTGGGTCAGTTTAGGACAATTCTGAGAGTCCTTACATCCTCCCCACCTTATTTAAAATCTCGTCCTCGAGATTCATTGGAATAAGTGAGGATACTTTCGCTGCATTTCCGATTCCAGCTCCCAAGTGTACTCGGGTCCTCTTTTCGAATTCCACTTGACTTTGACAAGTACCAATCGCTTGTGCTTGAGAAACTTGATCTTCTTGTCTTCTATTTGAAGTGGTTTCTCTACGAATTTTAACTTTTCATTTACCTCTATGTCCTGAAGAGGTACTACTAGTGATTCGTCTGATAAACATTTCTTGAGATTGGATACATGAAATACGTCATGTACTCCAGCTAACTCTTCTGGTAGTTGTAAGCGATAGGCAACTGGTCCTATACGTTGGATTACTGGAAATGGTCCTACGTATCGTGGACTTAGCTTTCCTTTCTTACCGAACCGAACTACTCCTTTCCAAGGAGAAACTTTCAATAGTACTTTGTCTCCAACTTGAAACTCGAGTGGCTTGCGCCGATTATCTGCATAACTCTTCTGGCGATCTCGAGCCGTCTTCAATCTTTCCTTGATTTGAGTGATCTTATCGGTAGTTTCTTGCACAATCTCTGGTCCTGATAATTGACTTTCTCCTATTTCTGCCCAACAAACTGGAGTTCTGCACTTTCGTCCATACAAGGCTTCAAATGGGGCAGCTTCGATGCTTGAATGATAACTATTGTTATAGGAGAATTCAATTAAAGGTAAATGGTTGTCCCAGTTTTCACCAAAATCTATTACACATGCCCTAAGCATGTCTTATAGAGTTTGGATCGTCCTTTCACTTTGTCCGTCTGTTTGAGGATGGTAGGCAGTACTCAAATTTAGTCGGGTTCCCATTGCTTCCTGTAAACTTTTCCAGAAATAGGAAGTGAAACGACTATCTCTATCCGATACAATGGAGAGTGGAACTCCATGTAAAGATACTACTTCATCTACATACAACTTTGCCAATCTTTCCATGCTAAAGGTTTCTTTCATGGGTAGAAAATGAGCTGATTTGGTTAATCGATCCACAATTACCCAAATTGCATCATTACCTTTTCTGGTTGTGGGTAACTTAGTAACAAAATCCATTGTTATGAGATCCCATTTCCATACAGGCATTTCTAATTGTTGTAGTAGGCCTGCGGGTTTCTGGTGTTCTGCCTTAACTTGCGAACAAGTAAGACACTTAGAAACATATCTAGCTATGTCCCTTTTCATACCTATCCACCAAAAGTTATTTCTTAAATCTTGGTACATCTTGTTGTTACCAGGATGCATGGTATACCTAGATTTATAAGCTTCTTCTAAAATCTTATTTCTTAATTCACCTTGCTTAGGTACCCAAATTCGTTTCTTATGGAATTTCCAAATTCCATCACTTCCTTGCTCTAATTCCTTTATTCTTCCTTTCATTCCTTCAGTATCGTCTTGGATTGCTGTTTCTTGAACATTCTTTAATTGTTCCATTAAATCTAACTGTAGATTTAATCTAAGAGCACGAACTCGTCGTTGTTTTTCATGATACTTACGACTTAAGGCATCTGCAACTACGTTTGCATTTCCTTCGTGATATTGAATATCACAATCATAATCACTTAGGATTTCCATCCATCTCCTTTGCCTCATGTTTAATTCTTTTTGCCCAAAGATGTATCTTAAGCTTTTGTGATCTGTATAGACAGTAAACTTACTTCCGTACAGATAATGTCTCCAAATTTTAAGGGCAAAAATTATGGCTCCTAATTCTAAGTCGTGAGTCGTATAGTTTTCCTCGTGCTTTTTCAATTGCCTTGAGGCATACGCAATTACCTTCTTGCGTTGCATTAGCACACATCCTAATCCTAGCTTTGAAGCATCACAATATACTTCAAAATTTTCTGTTCCTTCTGGTAAAGCTAGAATTGGAGCATTTGTTAGCTTTTGTTTCAAAATCCTAAAGGCTTCTTCTTGTCTAGGTCCCCATTCAAACTTAACTGCTTTACAGGTTAGCTTAGTTAATGGTACATCTATCTTGGAAAAATCCTTAATAAACCGTCTATAATATCCGGCTAAACCTATAAAACTTCTAATTTCCATTGCTGTTTGCGGAACCTTCCATTTGGTGATTACTTCTATCTTAGCAGGATCTACGTGAATGCCTTCATGATTCACCATGTGTCCTAAAAATTGCACTTCTTGTAGCCAAAATTCACACTTCGAGAATTTGGCGTAAAGCTTCTCCTTTCTTAACAAAGTTAAGAGTACATGCAGGTGCTTACAATGTTCCTCCTGACTTTTGGAATAAATAAGTATATCGTCGATGAAGACAATTACAAATTTATCCAAATACGGTTTACAGATTCTATTCATCATGTCCATAAATGCTGCAGGAGCATTTGTTAACCCAAAGGGCATTACTGTAAACTCGTAATGACCATACCTAGTTCTGAAAGCAGTTTTAGGTATGTCTTCTTCTTGTACCTTCAATTGATGATATCCGGAGCGTAAATCGATCTTAGAAAAGTATCTAGCTCCTTGAAGTTGATCAAAAAGATCATCAATCCTAGGTAATGGGTATCGATTCTTAATTATAACTTTATTCAATTCTCTATAATCGATACACATTCGCATCGAACCATCCTTTTTCTTTACAAACAACACTGGCGCTCCCCAAGGGGATGAACTAGGTTGTATAAATCCTTTGCTCAGTAATTCATCTAATTGCTTTTTCAATTCTAACATTTCGGTGGGTGCTAATCGATAAGGTGCTTTAGCCATCGGTGTAGTTCCAGGAATTAAATGAATTCTAAATTCTACCTCCCTATTAGGTGGTAATCCAGGTAGTTCCTCAGGGAATACATTCGAGTATTCTGATACTACTGGAATTTCCTTAAGTTCCTTACCCTTAGTGCTAATGATTACCGAAATCATATACACTATTCCTTGCTTTCGTTCATAACTAGCAATTTTCATTACTGAAATGAACTTCATAGGTTACGCGGTTTATCTCCCGTAACCATAATTACATCTCCATTGGGTGCACGAATTTCTATGGAATTCTTATCACAAAGTATTCGAGCATGGTTGGCTACCAACCAATCCATTCCCAATACCACATCAAATTCGGCTAATTTCATAGGTAATAGGTTTGCATGAAATTTATGACCTAAAAGTTCTATCTTTCCTTCTCGCACAACCTTATTTATTTTAACAGAATTCCCCTCTGCCGTTTCGACTGTAAAAAACTGCCTAAGGTTGGTCAAAGGTAAATTAAGAGCTTGGCAGAATGAAGTATTGATAAAACTTTGGTTTGCACCAGAGTCAAATAATACTTTTGCGTAAACGTTTTGAACTAGGAACGTACCAGCTATCACATCAGGAATTAGTTCGGCTTCCTGAGTTGTCAGTTGGAAGGCTCTTACGTTCTTCTTGGTAGTTCCTTCTGCAGGTTTAATTTTGTTGTCAGCTGGTTTGGCTAATTTAGTGAAATCGGGCCTAATATGTCCAGCTTCTCCACAGTTGTAGCATACAATGAATTTTTTCTTCCTGCAGTCTTCCTCTTGATGCCCCGGAAATTTGCAAAAATTGCAATATCCTTTGCATCTTCCAAAATGCTTCTTTTTGCAAGAATTGCAAAATGGACTAGTGGAAGATTGTCCAGTCCCCCTTCTTTTGAAATTGTTACGGTTACCCATACGGAATCCTTGGGTAATCTTTTGGGCTACTTCCTTCTTTCTATTTTCTTCTTGCGTCCGCACAAGTTCGTCAGTCAAGGTATTGGCTAAATCCACCGCATCATCAATGTTGCGGGGTTTTGTGGCTTTGACGATATTACGGATCTCGCCAATCAATCCCCAAATATAACGAGATATAAGTACCGGTTCTGGCGAAGCCAGGGTTGGTACCACTCTAGCATACTCGAAGAAAGTCGAAGTATACCCTCTACAATCAACACTGATCATTCGGTGACTCAGAAACTTATTTGCCATTTGTTCCTTTTCATACTCGGGACAGAATTTTCTTTCTACAAGACTCTTAAATTCTTCCCAGTTCATAGCATACGCCACAGTTCTTCTTTTAGCTTGTAGAACCGTATTCCACCATTCTAGCGCTCCTTCTTTAAAAAGATTTGACGCATACATGACCTGGTCTTCTTTAGCACATTTACTGATCATAATTACTGTTTCGGTCTTCTCCAACCAACGCAGTGTTGCAGTTGCCCCCTCGTTACCTGCAAACTCAGCTGGTTTACAGGCAAGAAATTCTTTGTAAGTGCAACCAGACGTTGCAGCTTTCATTTTCTTGAGAATCGGGGCTTGCAGTACATTATTGTTATTGTTATTGTTGTTGTTGCCGCCTCCGTTTATACTATTACTAAAGTTGTCTTCATGAGTACGTTTGCTAGGAATAATTTGAGGTTCAACTGGATGTCTAGCAGCAGCAAGTATTGCTGGAATAACATTGGCTATTCCTTGAGCAACGATATCCTCGATATCTTGCCTATTCAGCAATTGCTCTTCCTGATTTTGCTCAGATTGATTTACTTCATTAACTGGTTCATTACCAACGTTTGCCATCTGGTAATTATTTTATATATAAATAATTAGTATAAGAAACAACCAAATATAACAAATAATCTCACATAATCACATAAACAAATATATATCCAAAATTGTCAATTTCTTGACTTTCATTTTTATATATTATATTATGCATCAGTACACACTGTTATTTTACAACCGTTTTATTTTTAAATTATTACACATACTGATTTTTATTACTATTATTATTATACAAACACAGATTCACCACTACACTCTTCCCTTGTCAACTAGCATTTTAAAAGCGATGTTCCCTCTCATCGTATTTCCAGGAGATTTGTCCTCCTATCTCCCAGATCCTATTTCCTGCATCCATCAACTCCTCGCCGAAATGGCAGATTTCAGCTAAATTCTCATTGCTCATCGGTGGGTTTGGTATAGGTTCTAGGTCGAATTGAGGGAAAAAGGTATAAGGATTATTTAGAAGGTTTTGGAATTGCCAGTCGTTAGTCCACCATTCGTCCATTCCTAAGGGTTGAGTGTGAATTAAAGGTTCTGGGATAGCTGGTTCCAGGTTTATTGGAAGTTGGGTTTCAATAGGATGGGTAAAATTATTTTCACTGACAGGCTTAATGGTATAACAGCTTGCCAGTATGAAATCTAGCTCATCCTGAAATGTCATTTCTTTGATTTGCTTGGAGCTTTCTCCAATCTCTTGCTTAGAATTTTCCCCAATTTCCATCCCTGCTTTCCTTGATTCTTCCTCAATTTCGATTCCTTTATCCATGGGATTTTCCATCTTAGGAATTCTCCTAGTTGTTGGCTTCCTTCTACGTACACGCCTCCAACCCACAAATCTTTTTCTTTTCTTAAGTTTTACTTTCTCCAAAGGTGGAGCTTGGAATTCCATAGGTTCCTCAACATCGGCAAAGTAACCAGTAAACTCTTTGGAAACTTCTATTTTTACAGGATAAAGGTTGAGATTCTCTAGGGCTCCAGATAATTCATTCATGCTGTTTAGCATAAAAAAATTACTAAGTTAAAATTTTATAACAAAACTTCACATATAACCTTTAAATATTATTGCATACCATGTGATACAAAGGACAACTGATAATTAAAACATTCGAAGGTTTATGGTAATTTATTTATTTACTGGCTAAAGTTTCTGGCTTGTAGGTAATAGGGTTGCTAGAACTGAGTCAGGGTATTTTAAAGTTTTGTATTCATTGCTACAGTGGCTAGCATATAGAGATCTGCCCATTTTTCATCTAACTAGTCTTCCCATGGTGGTTTACTGCCTAATTCCTGGGTTTCCTGATTAACTCTCCTTTCTTTTGGTGGTGATTTCTTTATTTTCTCCTGACTTTTCCTAATAATCAAACTTCTTTTATTAGGAGAAAGTGGTTCCTCGTATTGTGCTTTTCGAACAAATATTCCTTCCTCAGGATCTACTGAGTATCTTGAGGAATTTGATCGAGATGAACTTCCCTTTTCTTTTGGTGAAGTATCTAATTTAAGATAGATATCCGAGATTCTTTTCTTACCCATACTGTAATTTAATAGATAGTCAAATATAAATCGCATAATCACAAAATGACAATTAGGAGAATTAAGTATTTTTAAATACGTAATTGGCTTAAATCAGTGGCTTGATCAGTGGCTCATTCAGTAGCTCTGATACCACCTTTTCCTGTCACGGCCCCAGCCCCGGTTTTACCCGGTCAGGAGCCGCAGGGCAGGAACCTGTGGTATCTGTAATGCGACAGCGGAAGATTTTGACAGGATCTTTTAAAACTCAAATTGCCCAATTTATTTTATACATAATTTTGGGATAAACCCCGTAATTTACAACAGAGGAATTTAACTAGGAAATTCCCTGATTTATTAAAACATGTTTATTTATTTTTAACTGAGCCACCTCTTCAAGCTTGTTAGTGCTCCGTAGCACGTTTCCTTGATTTACAGCAGGTCGCCTGAAACATGTTTTAAAAATATTTTATCAGCAGGGAAATGCTGGCGAGTCGCTCAATTTTGATAAAACGACACATAGTTATTAATTACAGCATAAGAGCGATTACAATGGTTTCTATCTTATTGTTATATGGCGCCGTGTCACATTGCGTGACGATGGTCATACCACTATTGGGTCTTGTCACCCAAGTAGTGATGATTATCACTGTTAGGGCTTATTGCCTAACCTGTGTTAGGGCTTATTAGCCTAACCCCGTGATAAATTAGTAATGTGCACAATACCCCACTAGCCATTGATTAAGATAACCACGACTTACTCCCTGTAATTATAACATTTGAAAATAATTTGAGGTATTGTAAAACAGTTGATAAAAAGAGAATGACTCACATTGCAGATTTAACGGGCAGAGTTTAAGCCTACTGATTAGCCGTATAACCTAATTTAAATAACATGCACACGAACTAGGTTAGTAACTAATACAGCATTTACGATAACTCACGAGATTAAACCCTCACAACGAATGACAAAGTGCAATACTTAAACATCCATCGAATTCACGACGAATGACAAAGTATAAACCCAAATTGAGCAGCACTTAAACATTTATCGGATAGTTTCAATCGATCGGGCATTGAATCGTAGCAGCGATCGAGTTAATACCCGGTATCGTAGCAGTACCCCACTAATTGAGATTATAATTTCGACTTCAGAGCAGTAATATTTCGTTTTTGAAAGTTTTCGTCGACACAGAATGAAAGCCCCTGCTCAAAACTATTTATAGGTGAAAAATAGGGTTCACGCGACCTTGGCTCAACATTTACGCGGCCCGCGTGGCCGCCTAGTCTATGCGTAGGTCTGATTGGTCACGAGTAGGTTCAACAGCTGGTCAATACGTGGATCCGGAACACTTATCCGGTCAAACATGGGTTGACGCGGCCCGCGTAAGACTAAGCCAAAGCTTACGCGGCCCGCCTGAAAACCATATTTCTTGTTTTCTTGATTTTTAGTGCACAGTATGGTTTCAGGGGTCCGGGTTTTTACTTTTGGGTCAGTTTAGGACAATTCTGAGAGTCATTACAATGCGCCTTGGTGTGAATAATATGCTATTCTTGTTGTTTGATACTATAAAGGACATGCTAGTGTTTAAGTAGAAACTTGCTAGTGTTTGAATACTTGACAACTTGATTTCATGGAATGAATTTAGGAATCCACGATCTTTACAATGAAGGTTAACGAACCTCCCTGAATACTATAATCGTCACTTGTTTGAGGTAAGTAACCCTCACATTCATTATGAAAGACTACGATCTTCAAAAATTATATTTGGAAACAATAAATTGTAAAATTGTCATTAATGACTATAAACCTCACTAATTTATCATTAAGAACAACAATTTTCATAATATGTTTGGATTGATTTCTCTGATGTGTGCATATGGTATAACTAGGTAGGTAGTAATACCATGTTAACTAATATATGTGGGTTGAACTTGTTGAGTGACACATTTGAATGTGCTTAATGAATAACTGTGGCAAATCGAGTGAGTTTAAAACAATACAACTTTTCATCAACAAATATTGGTTTTTCTTTGAGGTTGAAACAATGCACATGATTGTGTTAATTCGATCTACATAGGCATGCCTTACCACACGACCATGTCAATGATTTTTACATTCATGTCAATGCTAAAGAAACCTAATTTTTCATAGAAAAATCACTTGACTAGATCAGTGAATGAAACACAATTTTCATAAAAAAGAAATGTATTGAGTTTTCACATAGTCATGCCCCTCCAGTCCGATTTAAAATGTTAAAAGAACAGAAACCCCACATATATTGAATTAGATTTCAATGCTTGTGGTTTGTATCTAGTTATATAACTAGCTTCATTTAGACCACATTATGGTGTCATGTTGCATCCAACACCGTGTATAGTTAATTATCTATATAATATAATAAATGAAAATGATTTGTGACACTTGGCATGTTGTGGTGTAAGCTCAAGGTGAGTTGGGCGGGAAATTAATCCGAATGTTATTCGGGTCGGATTTATCAAATCTGGATACACACCTTTTGTAATCGGATCTAATACAAATTGCAAGATCTCAATTATTGTGATCATAATCTCAATTCTTCATCGACACAACTCCGCTTCTCTCTCTCTCTCTAACCTAACTAAGTTCTTCATATTATTCTTGATCTACTCGAACAATCTCATGAAATCGAAATAAGTTTGTTGAACCATTATGTTATATTTGAATGTTTTCGATTATGTAGCCTCTAT
This sequence comes from Helianthus tuberosus, assembly GCA_030545235.1. Classification (NCBI taxonomy): domain Eukaryota; kingdom Viridiplantae; phylum Streptophyta; class Magnoliopsida; order Asterales; family Asteraceae; genus Helianthus; species Helianthus tuberosus. Next base: position 31,453,653 of record CM060371.1, on the reverse strand, counting down.
CAAACATTGATTTTCATCATATAAACATCATCGTTCATCTTCTATCTTTTTAGGTTCGAGCACTACAATTACAGGTATATTATAGATTCATGTTGTTTCTATATTATATAGATTCGAAGTTATTGATATTTGTTTTCTTTTGTTATTTAAATCAGTACCATCAAATCCTTCATCATCTTCTTCCTTTTGCAATCACAATCATAGGTATGTGTGCGTTTGATTTTATGTGTTCTTCCTTAATCCAAGTTACTAATGTCTTTGTTTTTATTTTTTATGTTAAAACTCTAAATCGGATGTAACAATCTTACGGCTATTCTTCAATTGGAAAAATAGGTTTGTTCAATGTTGTTAAAGTTTGTTATGTTCTATCAGTTTAACAGTCTTTTTCTGTGTGTGTTCAAAATCCTATATTTAGTTGTAGGTTTTTAAGTATCGTTTTTTTAGTTTTATTAGATTTTTAAATATATGTTTTGAAATGCAATAAATGTGCGGTTATTTTGGCTAAATGATATGCAATTATATTAAAGTGTTTTTGTATTTCAATTATTGCCTTTTTGAAGTATGAAAATAGTTTCAGTTAGAAATTCTGCACTAAATGCAATTTACTGACACTTCAATTACATTTTTCATGATTTATATTTAGTATTGTTAATAATTGATTATTATTATTATTATATAATGCGTTTTTTAATTGTGATGACAGATTTTCTGCAAATATGAATCCAAAGAAGATGAATCTCAGATTATTTAAATTTATCGATAATCTAGAATCGTTCTACTTGGTATGTTACATTATTCTTTTTTATATTGACTTTTATCAAATTTGATTATTCTTATAATATGTATAACCTAACATTTTAGTATGTTCTTAAATAGTATGTTAACTATATGTAAATAAATAGATTTTCTAACTAATGAGATGTTTTAGATTTTCAATGTTCTTATGTTATGTTTAGACAGATCCAAAAAATATTTGAAATTTTATAAACCGGATTTTGTTAGTTCTACAAGTTTAATGATTTATATTGAGTAAATGTTAATAATTCTTTTTGAATATTTAATGCATTGTCTAAATAATTACCATATTCAGTTATGTATATTTTTGAATATTTGAAATTTGAAATATGTTTATTTATGGCCGATTTCTGAATCAATTTCGATCATTCTTTAATTTGTAATTATCATCTATTAACTTTCTAATTAACAACCTTATAACTTAAATTTATTTTATTTGTTTATTGTCCAATATAGAAGATTTTATTATGGTGGTAATATAATTGTAGAGCAAATTAAGACCAGTCAAGTTAGTTTTACTGAAATATTATTTTAAAGCATAAATGTTATATTATATGAAACTCATTTTTATTGAATATTTAGTTATTTATATTTTTGGAATTTTGAATTTGAAATATGTTTATTAATGGCAGATATATAAATCAATTTCAAGTAAAGGGTATTTTTATCATTTCACACCCTCTTAACTGAGAAAACTACCCTGATGTTAGGCACATGGACTATCCGGGAACGAAAATTAAAAAGTTGGGACTATAGCTTTAATTTTAGAAAGTTAGGTACTAAACATAAAAAAAGGGCAAACCATAGGGACTACCCAGGGATTATAACCTATAAATAAGCAACTTTTTAGTGCATCATCACTTGTACATTATGCTTGGGGAGTGTTTCAAAAAAAAAAACTGTCATTCTCTACTTTCCCCACATCTACCTTACACATTTGGGATTGAGATATAGACAGAGATCACGAGAGAGGGAGGTGGAGCTGCCGGCGGAGCACGGCGGCGATGGATCTGTTCATTGTCATGACTGTTCTCCTTCCGATCATCATCAGTCAGCGCTACCATGATCAATAACGAAGCCGCCGTTTCCACCACCACCACCACCACCACCGTCGCATCACCACTGTCAAAGGTTCAACTTCCACAGTGGCAGCGGCAAGAAGGTATTTTGAGGGTTGGACACTGATTTATTGTACATCAGGCTTTTGGTTTTGTAAACTTATTGAAAGAGATGAAGATGCGAGAGGAAGAGAGAGAGAGTGGAATCGACATTGGTTTTCGGGTGTACAGGGTTTCGATTATGACTTACAGACTCACATTCGACGTCTCAATTTTCAGAGACCAGGTACGTGGTTTGTGTTTTTCCCCGTGCGTCAAGGGTTTTTAATGAACGGTCTGAGGGTTTTCAATGATCTGGTTTCCATTTTTCTGGGAAATTGATGTGGGTATTTTGTTTCATTTGTGGATTGGATGTGATTTAGTAGATGTTAGTTGGTATATATACTTCTACTGACTACAAAATCGAACTTTTCATGAACAGTTAATTACAGGTCAAGGATGAAGTAGTAGGTTACAAGTGGTAAGCAGGGGCGCAAGTTTGATTTTCAAAGGATTTAACCACCAGAAGGTAACCATTGTATCACTTGATAATATTTTGATGATAAACTATGGTTTATAAACGAGTAAAAACTAAGGGTATATTCTAAGGTTGTTGCATGATACTGGGAATTTAATTGCTATTGTTGTTTGTTGAAAACAAGCTTATGTAAATTTAACCATTATTGTTGTTTGTAAAAGAGTTTGTACTACTTTTGTATAGTCTCTATGAGGATCCATTGTACTTCTACAAAATTTATGGTATCTTGCATATGCCTTTTAGCTCCGGTTAACAAATGCAACAACAACAACTTTGAATATTCGTCTTCCAGGTTTAGTTGCTTTATACTCATCTGTTACACCATGTTATTCATTAAATAGTAAAACTACTGTTCATATAGATTCATAGAAGTTATAAGGAAGCCATAGCCAGGGGCGGAACCATAGTATCATGAGCCGTAGCACGGGCCATGGCTCAACCCCGTATTCGTATTTTTTTTCCGGTTTTATATAAAGGATACCCCTAAAAAAATACGAGGATACCAACCAAAAAATAAGATACTTGATATTTACTAAAATCCCATTTTTTTATAAGCCCAAACATTTTTCAATTTCAACCCGAAAATTTGTAGAATAGTTATGCCCGAATGATAAAACAAGCCCAAATTAACAATAATAAAATTGAAATGAGGCCCTAAATATAATTAATAAAGTTTGTGTTATTGGTTCAGATTAAAAAAAAACGTGACATCAAAATTCTTAGGAAGCAGTGGCAATGGCAGTCGAATGCTTGGATTTGTCGGAGGAAACGAAACCAGTAGTAAAACAAACGGTGGTGCAAGTAAGAGTGGCCATGTGGGAGGGTTAAGTAATGGTAGCAGTTCGACCTTTGGTTCGAATACTTCGGATGGTAAAGGCACTTATTTGATATTCAATGTAGGAGATACTTTGTATATTAAAGAACTCAATTCCGAAGAAAAGGTAATTGAGATACTTTCAAGTTTTGAAATTCGAATGCTATGTAATTATTGATTAGATTTTGACCCAGAGAATATATTACTTCCAGCATCCAATAAAATCGATTAGTTTTGGTAACTCAAACCCTGTGTGTCATGCATTTGATTCCAAAGCTAAAGACGGGCATGACTTTCGTCTCGGGTTGAACACGGGTGATGGTAACAAATTTTCACTAATTCCAATTTACAAAGGGAATTTCGATATTAGACTCTTCACTTATTTTGTAGCGTATATTGTGGCTAAGAAATCTACACTCTTTTTACTAACTTTTTTGGTTGAGCTGCCCATGGTTATGGATTGCAAGTAGGGATGGGCAAATGGTACCGGTACTGGTACCGAATTTTTCTGAACCGGGTACACTTTCGGTACCGATTTGGTACCGACTTTTGAAATTTTTGGTACCGATCCGGTACGGTACCAGTATTTACCGGTTTTTACCCTCAAATACCAGTACCGGTACCGAACCGTGCTGTACCGGGTATATTCAGTACCGCTATCGGTGCCCACTTTTGGGGATTTTCGGTACCTGTCGGTACCGAGCTCATCCCTATTTGCAAGAACCCTACAATTTATAAATTTATGCTTGGTTTTTGTTATGATTTTGTAAAATTAATATTTTTTGATCTACCCCATTTCATTGACCTGCACTTGATTACAGTTTGCACGAACTGAAATTTTTAAATTTGTGTTTGCTTTTTCCTATGGTTCTTTAGTATCATATTATGTGTTCAACTCAAAATGCCCCGCGGCGCAACGCGTGCGGGTCTTTATCCGAGTTTAACTCTATTTTTAAATAACTTTTTTAAATGTTTTTTTGATATTTTTTAAATAACGCTATTCTTATTAAACTTTTATTTCTATATTAAATAACACCATTCTTATTAAACTTTTATTGCTATAAATTGTTTTAAGGTTTTTTTAGAAAGTGATACTATTTGTTCAGCCACCATATCCTCTTGACCATAGAACAAAATTTATAAAGAATATAACTGTAAATAAATTTGAAGATGTTTTTGAATTTATATAATTTACAAAAGAATATTGACCCTAGTATGTATAAATGAGTTTCTTAAATCAAAACTAATGTTTTTGAATTTCCATGATCATTAGGTGTGTTTTGATTCGTCAAGTGCCATGGTGTTTTTTTAATAAACATTTTAAACCTTTTTTTTCTAATAAACATTTATATTTTTTTTCTCGATCTTTGATAGCATTGTTTTTATTTATTTATTTATTTTCTAATCAACCTTTATGATTTTTTCTTCTAAAAGTGTTTCGGACTTACTAAACATTCCCTCTTGAAGTTTTCAAATAAATATCATTAAACCTTTTATTTTCTGAATTTAAAAAAAACTTGCATCTATTTTAAGTTTTTAAATAATTCAAAGAAAAATAATAATAAATTATATAACACCAAAACTTATCCAAAATTATGTACACAAATTTATTAGTTATTATTAAATATCAGATTTTACAACTATGTAAATTTTAATTGGGTTGGTATGAAAAAAACATCTTGAAAATATAATTAGAGAAGTTCACTCTCGTATTAAATTTTCAAATTGAGTGTACAACTTTTTACAATTTGAAATAGTTAAATGTTGATTACGGATTATAATAGTTAAATTCTTAATTTGAATGACAACAGTTTACAAACAACGACCTATGTGATGAACCTCATCTTATATACGAACAACATTCAATCAACTTTAACATGGACTATCTCAATTATTATTATTATTTTAATTTTTATATAAATTTCAAATGGTGATAAACAGTAGCCTTTATTTAAATAAACTGATTTTTTTTAATAAGGTATTTTAATGGGATGGAATTGACACTTTTAAACATTTATTTTTAGAATGAAGGTATGACTAGTAAAGAGGGGTGTATTTAGCTGACCCCTTTATTAACACATTCGATTAATAAAAAACAAGCCTATAACTGTATCATAGCCTATATCAATTTATAAATTCTTAACAACTGAAATTTCCGGTTATGCTCACCGAATACAGCATTAACCAACATCAATAATATGCAATTATAATAGTATTAACATGACTTGGATTATTAATAAAAATATATTATTTTTTTGCTAAAGCCAATTGCTACTTCCAAGAATCCGAGATGCGTAGTGGGGAATTTATATTTTTTCTTATTAAATTGATGTTAGAATCGTATCATTTAAATAGAGATTCTTATCATTAAGTAGTTTACACAATATTATTCTCATTTTCTTTTACTACAATAAATTAGATATACAAAAGATAAAATAGAAAAATAATAATACTAATAATAATAATAATAATAATAATAACTATAAAAAACACTTTATTAATAGGATTTATTGCTACATAGGAATAAATTATTAGATATACAAAAAATAAAAGGGATATTAAATAAGCGAAGCTTTCACCAATTGACTGATAGCACTCCCAACTTTTGATTTGGACCACACCCCTCCCAACTTTCAACTTATTGGTCGATAGCACTCCCAAACCATCCCAACACTAACCCAGTTTGCTGATATCAGCTGTCACGTCACTAAACCAGTGCCACATCATCTAAAAAGCCAAGTCAGATGCCACGTCATAAAAATTCCACGTTAGATGTCACGTCACCACACAAGTGCTACATTAGCAATAAAAAAACTGAGTTAGGGTTCAGTTAGTTTAGGAGTGCTATTGGTCAATAATTAAGTTAAAAGTTGGGAGTAATGTGATACAAATCAAAAGTTAGGAATGCTATCACCCAACTAGTGAAAATTGATATTATTTAAATCCAATATCCCAAAATAAAATAGAATAATAATAATAATAACAACAACTATTAAAAACACTTTATTAATAGGATTTATTGCTACATAGGAACTTCTATGACTATATCTCAAAATAAAATAGAATAATAATAATAATAATTAATAATAATAACTATTAAAAACACTTTATTAATAGGATTTATTGCTACATAGTATCTCCTATGACTATAATTGACTAAGAGTTTAGTAAAGATGGTGAATTTGTGTAATGACACTTTGAGATTTTTTTTCTTGAATTATTACGTAAAATAACTATTAGGCACTTCACGGTGAGATGAACTTCCTTTCTTTGAAACAACGAGAATTTTATAAAAAAAAAAAAAAAAACTACGACTTCAAAGCTTACAAAAATATAATAAGGATTCAATTTTATCTTTCTATTCTTATTGATAATGCACAAGAAAGAGAATCATCAAACTCTGTCCTTTATCCTTTATTGTTGGAGCAGAAAACCATCTCATTTCGAACCCTCCATATCACCCACCAAAATGTAAAAGTGATAGCCCCGACTACCATTTTTTTTACATATTTCACCTGTAACAAATCCAACCACTCGATAACATCACTAGGATGTTAAGAATGAGGAAACACCAACCCTAGCCATGAAGCAGCTAAAACCAAAGTCTCTAGATCCTTCAAACATAACACAAGAGGCGCATTAAATCCCTTTTTATCCAAATTGACCTGAGTGGGTATTCAATTAATCAACATCCTCCTAACAAAGATTTTGGTTACGAGCGTAAGTGAAAGCGTATTGAGATTACTAATCCTTTTCTCGTAGCCATTAAGGATGGTAGGACGTCTTCGCACTCTTCTGTTGATGTAACGTCTAGTCATAAGGCTATTGTTCGTACAATCCAATATTATATGTCAGACATGTATGTCACATTGTTGGAGCCTGTATATCAGCATTAACCTTATCTGTCACCATGACATTTTACACATTTTGTTAGGTTGTCATGACACTTATATCCAAAGATCATGACTTTATAGAGTTTCATACAATTTATAACACTTGGTTTCAAACATGTTAAACTGGAGTTTAACGCTCCATACATATTTATTACGAGCCACAACTCGTGTCTTGAACGCATTAACTAATCCATCGCTCAATGTTCCGGTCGTGCTAACATAGAGTTACCCTTTAAAGATAAAATTTTTATTACTTATTCAGCGGTAAACTCGTTTCGATTACTCTAGATAAGATCAAATTGACTTGGTAGATTAGCCTAATCACAACATTTGTATTAGTTATTAATTGGTTAATTGGTTAATACTTAATATTCCAGTTGGATTAATTAATTCATAGCCGTTGCAATCTTCCTATAAAAAAATATACTTTATTAAACAATTAATTTCTTTTCCAAAACTTCTTGATCAATAATTCAACATCATAACTCTATAGAAAAAACTAAAAGGAAATAAATAAAATAAAATTATATTATAAAAAACACAAAACATTAATTATTATGACAACTTATTTAATTCACTGAACCCTGGGACTTGTCTCAGTGGTTATGCAATGAAGGGATAAGGCTTGAGACCTTATGGTCTCAAGTTCGAATCCTGGAGCACACCCGAGTTTTCTATTACAGTGCATTTACTCCAGAGAGTCCTGACTCTTGTGGAGGATGCAACTGCCGGGGATGCCGATGGGCTGGAAATTTTCTCGGGGAGCGCCAAGCCAAACTCTGATGCCAAGCGTGGGCTCGGTTAAGACAACATAGTCTTGTGCCAGAGTGGGGTGGAGGGCCTGCTAAGCGGGTGCGATACCTATCGCCTGTTGTAGAATATCGCCGTTCAAAAAAAAAAAAAATTTAATTCACTGAATTCGATATTCTCGTGCCCTAAAAAGCTACACTTTTTTAAGCACAAATTCATCACTTCTTCTTTTCATAGGCTAACTTCCCTTTCTCCGATTACAAGATAGTTTACTTGCTATTATATATATACATACACTCATTTGTATCTATACCCCCTCTCTCTTTCTCTCTCTACATCCCACCCTCTTCATCTCTGCAACATCTTTTCATTTTGTGCCAACAATCTTTTTCAAGCCCCAAACCTGATCTGCTCTGTTCTGCTCTGAACTTATGACAGATTCTTGATTTTCATAGGAACCCAGAAAGGTAACATCAAGAAAAGCTAAAAAGATATCATTTTTATGATAACTGCTGCATTTAATCATGTCTAAAATGAATTTAATGTTCACATAACTCCCTGTTGACCTGTTTCTTTGGGTTCTTGACATTGGTTTGCTCAACTTTTCTTGTATGAATGGATTGGTATATACCATAGACATGTAACAGATATGCAAATTAATCAAGTTTTATTAAATTTTGGGTTTTGGGTTTTGTGCCATGATGGTGGTATGGTTTGGTTCAAAAAGTTTTATGCTTTATGCATATTTTTTGGAAAAATGTTTCCCTTTATGCTATTTTGTTCCATCTTGTTCTATCAAGATCCTTCTTTGATGCATTTTATATATTTATGTTATGATGTTATAGACTTATAGTTAGTTTTGAGATGGGTTCTTGTTCATTGATTCAAGAAGGATAGGGGTTTATGAGTGTGTTTAGAATAATTTCTTTTGTTTGATTTTCGGTGTTCGGTTTTATTTTTGTTTGGCTTGTTTTTATGATCTAAGGTATGAAGGGTTTATTTATGGGATTTTTCACATGGTGTTTCATGTTTGTGTAATGTAGGCTCAAGCATGATTTATTAAATGCCTGATTACTTGGAAATCTTGTTTTTTATTGGTGTTTCGGTTTCTGTTTCTTCATGTTTAATTAACCGCGTGTAATCATTTGTTTCTTGCAAGTAACATTTTTAAGATATGTGTATCAGATACGGCGTATCTTTAAAGCGTATACGAATCTTTATAAAATTTAAAGCAACGGGTGTTAGTTTGTCGGTTCTCTGCTTAAGTTTTGTTATGTTCTTGATATGGAATTGTTTAATGATGTTGCTTTGTGTTTTTGTGAATTCAGGGCTGTTAATGTAGCGCGAAGTTTATCTTGATCGCATCGACATATCACATAATACTCGTGTGAAGGGCAAATGCATAGTATTCACTATTCAAAACTGTCAAGAAAGTGGTTTTGATTGTTACATCTAGTGTCAAAATCTCACCTTGTCAACAGTTTTCATGTGATTAAAACAGCCAGCAGATTGCTTTTTTCTTTAAAGTTTAGATCAAATTAGTTGTCGCTGGATATACGAATCTTTATTCTCCTCAAATCGAGCTTTCAAGGAATCTTGATCCGTTTTCCCAGTTGGAATGAGCAGAAACCTGTGATTAATCATCAGGCGATTTAAACGTTCAATCCTTTTTCGTTACTAAAGTTCTTGACATGGAAACCGACGCCCTAACCACTAAACCGCAATCAAACACGTCACACAGATTGATTCCTGCGGTTTTACCAATACTTTTCGTTGCAATTGCATATGTTGATCCAGGAAAATGGGTCGCAGCAGTCGAAGGTGGGGCCCGTTTCGGATATGACCTTATCATACCGATGTTTATTTTTAGTTTAGCCGCTGTCCTCTGTCAATACCTTTCGGCTTGCATCACTGTGGTCACTGGAAGAAATCTTGCCCAGGTATTATCTAGATATTATTATCTATTTATAGAACATTATTTCTGGATTGCGCGGTTAATAAATTCGTGTTCGTTCTTTCTATTTTTGTAGATATGCAGTTCAGAGTACGACGCAGTTACGTGTATCTTTTTAGGGGTTCAAGCCGAACTATCCATGATTGCTTTGGATCTTTCTATGGTAACCTATGCTTCTTATCGTGCTTTCGCCATTTTACGCACTTAAATGTTGACATATTCACCTATTCGATAGGTTTTGGGCATTGCACATGGGCTTAACATGATGTTTGGCATTAACTTGTTCACTTGTGTCTTGTTAACTTCTTTGGATGCTTTTCTGTTCCCTCTTTTCTCCAATCTGTTGGTAAGCCTTAAGCCCAATCGCTTATTTTCATGATTCTTTTTAACGAAACAACTAATTTGGTGGCATTTTACTCGTTATTCAGGAAACTGGCAAAGCAAAGTTCACGTGCGTGTGCTTGGCCAGCTTTGCTTTACTTTCTTATCTCTTCGGAGTACTCGCGAGTCAACCAGATACATCACTCTCAGTGGACGGTGGTATGACTATAAGATTAACCGGCGAAAGTGTTTTCGCATTGATCAGTCTTCTTGGTGCAAGCATTATGCCGCATAATTTTTACCTTCATTCATCCATTGTGCAGGTACATCATACTTGCAGATTACATAGAATTCACATATTATATGAGTAAAGTACACGGATGGTCTGTGTGGTTTACCAAAATTTTAGATTTGGTCCCTAGCTTTACAAAAGTACACGAATGGTCCCTGTTTGTAATGCATTTACTCCCCGGCCAAAAAATTTAAAGGTTTTAGCATGTCCAAGTTAGGGACTAAATATGTTATAAGGTGCAAACCAAAGGGACCATCCATGTGCTTTTGGAAAAAGCTGGGGACTAAATATGTTACAAAGTGCAAACCACAGGGACCATCCGTGTACTTTTAATATATTATTGTGTTTTTTCTAGTGGCTCATTTACATGTTTTTGTTTTGTTTTCAGCAAACTGAGGGACCGAAACTGGTTTCGAAGGAAGCCGTGTGTCTTGACCATCTTTACGCCATTTCTGGTGTTTTCAGCGGCATATTTATCGTGAATTACGTTCTGATGAACTCAGCTGCAAATGTTTTCTATAGTACCGGGCTCGATTTGCCTACTTTTCAAGATGCATTGTCTTTAATGGATCAGGTTTGGTGCCATAAAAACTTACATTTTGAATTTATGAAAATGACCTATGTGTGGTTAAACTGTCATACTAACGAACTACATTATGCAGGTATTCAGGAGTCTGATAGGACTTTTCACTTTAATACTGATTCTAGCCCTTGTAAACCATACTACAGCATTGACGTCGAAATTCAGCAGTCAACCCGTGGTTCAGAACTTCTTCAAACTCGACGTTCCGGCATGGTTACATCACTCTACGATCAGATTCATCGCGATCATCCCTGCACTCGTGTGTTCATGGCATTCTGGGGCAGAGGGTACATACCAACTGCTAATCTTTACTCAAATCATGATAGCCCTTTTGCTTCCATCTTCTGTTATCCCTCTTTTCCGGATCGCAACATCAAGATCAGTAATGGGGGTGAACAAGGGCTCTAAGGCTGTTGAGTTTATGGTGTTGGTAACGTTTATTGGGATGCTCGGGTTAGAGATCATGTTTGTGATCGAAATGGTGTTTGGGAACAGCGATTGGGCAAGTAACATCCGATGGAACCCGAACCCGTATACTATGATTCTCGTGACTGCGTGTGCTTCGTTCTTTTTGATGCTTTGGCTTGTGGTTACCCCTTTGAAATCTGCAAGTTTTGAATTAGATTCTGTGCCTGAATCATCAACCGTATATGATCGAATGGAAGAATTCGGGGAAAACAAAGTAGCATCTGCCGGTTCCCATTCGGAGTCACCGAGTATCAATTTGCCTGAGGAAATTTTGGAGTCTGAAAACGGGCTTCCGTTGACTACCATTGAAGAAAATTCACCCGAAACCCAGATTTCGTCTCCACCGGAGGATTCAACTACGATAATCTCGGGTGGTGAAGACTTGAAAAAGGAAGAATGTAAGTCGATCGAAAGAACGTTGAGTATAGACGGGATTTCACATGTGAAAGAGATGGAACAGAAGATAGAAGCTTATCGGCCTGAAGAACCGATTAAAGTGGTGTCGGAAATGAACCATGTGGTAACACCGGACGGGCCAGGGTCGTTTAAGAATCTAAAAAAGGAGGATGTCGGGAGTGGTACCGGAAGTTGGTCAAAGTTGGCCGGATTGGGCCGGGCTGCAAGGCGCCAGTTAGCTGCGATTCTTGACGAGTTTTGGGGACAGTTATTCGACTTCCACGGGGAACTTACACAAGAAGCGAAAACAAGAAAACTCGACAAGTTACTGGGAATAGATTGTAAGGTGGGCCCGAGCCCGAGCCCGAATCTAAACCCAAACCTGAAACCGAACCCGAACCCGTCGTCTATGTCGTCGGCCCAAATGCAGCTACTAGACGCGTATGCGCGTCGGTCAAACCTCAATGTGATGGACTCTAGCGAGAAACGCTACCATAGTTTGCGTCTACAATCATCGTCTAGTGGTCTAAGAATCCCACAAGCGGCTTCTGGTGCATACAATGATCAGCCCGCTACGGTTCACGGGTATCAGATCAAGTCTTACGTGAGCCAAATGGATCAGTTAGCTTCTAAATCACCAACCCTTGGTTCATCAAACTACAAGGGTCCGTATTCTTTGACTAAAGGTCTGCAAAACGGGACCAGCCCGGCTAAACCACCGGGCTTTCCGGATCCCGTGGTGTCTAGGAATAACTCGATGTACCCTGAAAGAAGTTACTACAATCACAATCATCTGGTTGAAACGATGCATAGTACTGTTAACGAGAAGAAGTATTACAGCATGCCGGATATCTCTGGGCTCTCTCTTGGCCCGAAAATGAATGGGCTGTCAATGTACTCTGGTCCCTCTGGCCCGTCGTATGCATCCGGGTCCCCTTTGGGCTATGTCGGTGCACACCAGTTGAGTTCAGGGTCAGATACATGGTCCATTTGGTCTAGAAACCCTTTAGAACAATTTGGTGTGGCCGAAAAAGCGAATAACAGTAGGCTGAGTTTGAATTTAAACACTCAAGATACTGGTTCTACGGTTGATTTAGAAGCGAATCTTTTGAAATCGTTAAGACTTTGTATTGTGAAGTTGTTGAAGCTCGAAGGGTCCGATTGGTTGTTTCAGCAGGACAGTGGTCTTGATGAGGACCTTGTGGACCGGGTAGCAGCCCGTGAGCGGTTTCTGTTTGAAGTGGAGAGCAAAGAGATGAACGGGCTGGCTCAGCCCGGTGACCCGGGGATGAAAATCGATCTGGTGACATCGATTCCGAATTGTGGGGAAGGTTGTGTTTGGAGGGCTGATCTGATCACAAGCTTTGGTGTGTGGTCCATACACCGAGTTCTCGAGCTTTCGCTCATGGAAAGCCGGCCCGAGCTTTGGGGGAAGTACACTTATGTTCTTAACCGTCTTCAGGTAATGCTTAAGGTGCTATATCGGTTGTGTTCGCAAGTTGGCGGGTCCAACCCGACATGAACCCGAAAGTCGTGTCACACATATGAACCCGAACTCGACCAGTTCAACCCGAAATATTTTTTTGTTGATCATATTTAAATACTTAAAAATTACAATTTTACAACAAAATGTATCATCAAATCTTACGCCAATTTCTCTTTAAAGTTTTAAATGAAATAAAACACCCAACGGATTTAATTTATAACATGGGTTAAATGGGTCAACCCATAAACGCGTCTTGATGGGGACACGGCCCGTTTAGCTAAACAGGTTCATGGGTTTCTACCCGAACGCGTTTATACTAAACCCAAACCCGTGAGTTTCATGTCGTGTCAGAAATTCACACCCCTAATACTGATTCGCGTAACGAAGGAAACTTGATTTTTAGGTTCATTGGAGTGATTTTTGATTTGTCATCTTGTTTTTATTCAGGGGATAATCGAACTAGCATTCTCGAAACCACGAGCAGCAATGAGCCCGTGTTTCTGTCTTCAACTTCCGACTTCGTACCATCAGCGAAAGGCATCACCACCCAAATCCGCAACAACTCTGCCGCCACCGGCGAAACAAAGCAAAGGGAAATGCACAACCGCCGCCAGTTTATTGGACATTGTCAAAGACGTGGAAATCGCAATATCTTGCAGAAAAGGTAGAACAGGAACAGCAGCTGGTGACGTGGCGTTCCCGAAAGGAAAAGAGAATCTGGCATCCGTCCTTAAACGCTACAAACGGCGGCTGTCGAACAAGCCAGCAGTCGCTCCAGATGCATTAAACAAGTCATCATATTATGGTTTGTAATTGACATTTGTAACTCCAGTTTTGTTTGACATTTGTGGGATCCTCTTTTGAGGTAGATCATTTCTTTAGATGTCGTCGTTATGTAATCTGTAAATGGTTTTTTTCTTCCGAAATATCTGATCTTACAAGGTTGAGTTCCTCCATTGTCACTTTAACATTATTCATAAACCAAATCAAATGTTAAACCAATCCATTTATGTGCATAAATAACATGTGATTTGCATAAAAGTAAAGTAGATCAATTGTTATCACTACATATAGGGCATGGTTATTAAAATCCATTGCTTCATGCGCCTAAGCCCATTTACCAGGCGAAGCCCGTTAATTGTGCTTCTAGTTCCTAGGAGCTCGCCAGGCACACTAACTATCGATATGTTCTTTTTGTATTATATTTTTTTTTGAACGACAAATTTCCTTTATTCCTGTCGTCTGTGGGACTCCCCCTCCCAATATGTTTAAAGGCTTTGCCTTTACCGATGGACCACCACCCCATTGGTTTTTGTATTATATAATGCAAACTTATTGAACATTTCCACAATATAAGCTTCCACAATACCGGAGCAATTTTTATTCAGATTTCTAATACTATTTAGAACTTTCAAGTTTTGGAATTACATTTAAATTCTTTACTATTTTAGAACTTTTGGTACTAATTAGATGATATCAAATGTTATGTAATATCTTTTGTTTATATTATTTAAAAAATAACATTATTCGAACACATAATATATTTTTGCTTTTTTTTTCATTTAGGTGCCTCACTTTTTATGCGCCTTGGCGAGGCCTATGTGCCGCAACTAACGCCTTTGATAACTATCAATATAAGAAAACATGTATCAAGTAATGAATGATGCTATAATCACTTTTTTCATAAACTTATGATCAAATAACATTACTGTAAGTTGGCTGCGTTTAGTTTATAGTTATCAAATGCGTTAGGCGCACTCTAGGTGCATAGGTCTCGCTTTTCGCCTAGGCGAGAAACGCAAAAAAATGCGGACTTGAGAAAAAAAAAAGCAATGAAATAAAAACTAAAGAAATAATATTATGTATTGAAAAAAAAAACACTTCCTTCAAATTCCAAAAATATTCAAGTAACACAATCCTTATAATAAAACCACAATCATTTCAAATCACCAATATATCCCAATACTAAATGTTCAGACTTGAAAACAAA
This sequence comes from Helianthus tuberosus, assembly GCA_030545235.1. Classification (NCBI taxonomy): domain Eukaryota; kingdom Viridiplantae; phylum Streptophyta; class Magnoliopsida; order Asterales; family Asteraceae; genus Helianthus; species Helianthus tuberosus. The sequence continues at coordinate 31,438,276 of CM060371.1, read as the reverse complement.
TAAAGTTCAAAAAGTAAAAAAAAAAAAAAAGCAAAACCTGTAGTCCTAAAGAATATGAATCAAAAATTAAATGATAAGCACATTATATTATATTATATTATATTATATTATATTATATTATATTATATTATACCTTAAAAAGAATGGTCGGTGGCATCTGCCACCTATATTCTTTTGTGGGCCTGGTGGTGCCTTTCTTTTGTGGGCCTGGAACCACGTTTAATGCTATTTGCAATTTGCATTCCTGTTTGTGTTTTGTGTATTAGAGTAGTAGACTGCTTTTTATATTTTGGGTAATTTGTATTCGAGTATTAATAGTATTTTGGGCCTTTGCTTTTTGGATTTTGTATCTGACATGAACATTCCCAATGTGGAGTGTAGATAGACCGAGAACATATAATTGTGTAATTGAAACCTTTTAGATATCATAGGTTATTACTTTTCTCTATTAACCTTAAATTTTTTACAACCTTCATTATTAACTCTTAAATTTTTGACATGAAACGCTATTAACTCTTATCTTTAAGTAAATTACACATTTACTTTTAACTTTAACTTTTGGTGATTGTCAATTTTGACTCTCCTACCTTTTCTATTTAATAACTTAACACTTTCTTTCGTTTAAATTACTTTTACGACCCGTTTCACTTAAAACTTTTGGTAATTGACAACTTTGACCCCCAACCTTTTCTACATAATAACTTGACACCTTTTTTGTTTAAATAACAATTACTACTTTACACCGCAATGTGCGACACATTATTATACTTTCTTTATCTATGTCTAACCACGTTAGTGTCTAAATTACTTTTACGATGTTACACTATTGTCTAAATTACTTCTACAACTTTACACCACAACGTCTCAGACAGTCAGACATACTATTTTTTTATCTATATCTAATGACGTTAATTTCACAAATGTAACGTGTGTAACAAAGTAAAAAAAGCGTGTAATGCCACGTGCGTTCACCACATGTTAATCTCATCATCGTTATGCGTGTAACAAAGTTACAAACGCGACTTTGCCGCCGCAATGCGCGACACAAGTCAAAATTCTAGTTTGAATTAAATCAGAAATAATTTATATGAAGCAATCATAACCTGTAGTTCTGTAGTATTGTATGTTTTGCCGACAAAAAAAAGAGAGCAGAAGAGTATGAACGTTTGTTTAACTGAATAGGTAATAAAAATATACTTTTTTTAATTCAATTTTTTTTAAAGATATAATATTTGATTGAGATATGATTTAAAAGTATATAAATATCTATAAATATGATATGGTATATATATAGAAGATAGGATTTAAAAAAAAATCACGTGGCTTTATTTACCTAGGAGGGAGAAGCGCTGAAAAATCGACTCGCCCAAAAAGACCGCCTAAACTTGTCTCATCACACAGGCATTATGTCGAGCACCTTGTGTGCATCAGTTACCAGTTCAAGTTCCATGATAACAACCATCCAAATTTAAGATCCAAGCCCAAATTAAACTTCATTGGATTGTGTTTTTAAAAGCCCAATTGTTAGGCCCAATGAGATAGGGTGGTCTTGGCTCTCAGGTAGGGGTGCTAAACGGGGCAGGTTCACGGATTCAACCCGACCCGAACCTGAAAATTATTATATACGAACCCGAACCTGAAAATCTTGTCATACACATGAACTCAAACATGACCCGAATATTAACGGTTTGACCCGAACACGATTCAACCCGACTTTTCAAATTTTTAATTTTGTTTTTTTTGCAAATTAATATATCAAAATTAAAATTGTACTACAAAAAACATAAATGTATATAATACAATTGCATTTTAAACTCTCTTTTTTAGTTATAATTATGCATAAAATACACACCCAAATTAATTTATGACTGTAAAAAAATAAAATATAATATAACTGAGTAGATTAAATCATAATTCACCATCCCCTTTGTTCCCTACTTAGTAAAATCTTAAGAATATACACACACAACATGGGGGTTTTCGCATATCTAAAAGCCTATACGTAACACTAACAAGAACAAGCATAAATCTTCAAAGCATGGATTTAATGATATAACATGTTTTATAATATTATTCATTTTGTTCACTCCTTAAATTTCTCAAATGTAAAACACATAATAGAAGTCTTAAAAGTGTTTGCATACTCATTGAACTAAACACTTGAAGTCCATAATGGAATATTTACAAACATAACTATAACTATGGATGTAAGTTGAAATCAAAATATACAATATAAAAGTAAGAGTTAATTGCCCGGATGGTCTCTGTGGTTTCACGTTTTTTCACGTTTTTTCACGTTTAGTCCTCACCTTTTGAAAATAGCAGGTATGCTCCCTGTGGTTTGTCATTTTATTACTCGGATAGTCCCCTGACATTTACTCAGGGGACTATCCGAGTAACAAAATGACAAACCATATGGAGCATACCTGTTATTTCCAAACTAACTCACATCTACTCAGGGACTACCCGAGTAACAAAATAACAAACCATGGGGAGCATACCTGCTATTTTCAGAAAGTGGGGACTAACATGAAAAAACGTGAAACCACAGGGACCATCCGGGCAATTAACTCTAAAAGTAACCAGTCCAATATTAAACACAAAATTAAGCTATTAAACTAACAACCCGGTTCATCATGAGAATTGCCGATTGAATGCTAAATTAGTTGTTAGGCCATAATGTCATTTTGATCTTATTGTAATTTTACGATCACTTTTTTTTTGTATACTTAAATTTTTGAGTTAGATGTTTTTACTAATTATACTTGTTTGATGATCACTTGTTTTCTACAAGACTCTTTCCACACCTTTTAGATTTGATGATCACTTGTTATTTGCAACTCTTTCCACACTTTGTGGACCTCTTAAAAGGCAACTTATCGTTAGCATATTTCTTAAGTCAAGTTCACATCTAACTATCAATTGATCACTTTCACTACTTCAATCAATAAACACATTATACTTATACTTATTTTATGAGAATCCATCTTGCCATAAGTAAACAACTAATATGGAATTTGGATTCATTGACCCGTTTGACTTTTTTTAGATCAGGACTTACATATTCTAACACTTTCAACACAGTAAGATAAAGTAAAAAAAAAAGATATTTTAAAGTCATTTCTTATCAATTATATTAGATTTTACAGGGACATAAGATTACATTTTCTCCAAAAATTTCCATTTTGATCTTTTGACTAGCGGTGTTCAAGATCGGATTATCCGGTTTTCAGATATCCGAAAACCGGATATCCGAAATTTCGGATACGGATTCGGATATCAATATTCACTATCCGAAATTTTCCGAAACGGATATCTGAATTTATAAAAAGAAATCAAAAAATCTGTTTCGTATATAGATTAAAACTAAACTTATATTCGATTTTTCAAATTTCCAACATTTAAAATTAAAAACAATCATAAATTCACACGAATACAATTATTTGCTACTTTTTTACTAATTTTTACAATACTTCAAACTAAATAAAATGCTCAATTACTATATATATTTATAAAAAAATAATTAGTTTTCAGATATCGGATTATCCGAAATTTTTGAAATTCATATCCGAATCCGAATCCGAAAATTCGGATTTTCCGGTTTTCGGATATCCAAATTTTCAGATATCCAAAATTTCGGATATTTCGGATACGGATTTTCGGATATTTCGGTTTCGATTTCTGATCCGGATTTTTTTGAACACCCCTACTTCAATTAATAATGGAATGTGACAAATTTGGATTATTTTATTACAGGAATGTGTATTTGGGTCTTTTTGACACTGAAGTTGAAGCTGGCAGGTAATTGTCGGTTTTTTAGAGAGACCTTCACTGTCAAATTACAATGTTCAATGGGTTTAAAAGAAATATAATATTTTTACTTTTTTATTATTTTTTAAAAACCTTCTAGGACATATGATAAAGCTGCAATTAAATGCAATCGGAAGGATTCTATTACAAATTTTGATTCGAAAATTTATGAAAATGAGTTCAACTCCACTGGTAACATATATTTTCTGTTTGTTACATTATTATTTATTTTATTCAAGCTTTTACACACTTTTATCAACTGTAAAAACAAAAATAATTTACAGAATTTCTGTTAATAGTTGTTAAAAAATATGTGAAGATTTTTATCACAAAAACTTGAATAAACATGTAAAAGAGGAAACCAAAATTTTTTTCTAATAAACCCACCTATATACATTGTTTTTATGGACTAACTTACACACCTTTTGATCGTACTTACATATGATTTAATTTTTTCCTTCTCAGAATGTTCGAATAACACCACCGCTACATCAGATTATAATCTTGATTTAAGCTTGGGGGGAATTCCACCAAAATGATGTTTCCAAGAAAAAGTCAATGTCTGATGAAGATGAAGGTGAATATGGAAAAGTGAAATGTATACGTATATAAGTAATTTTATAAAGAAAATTATTCTGGGAAAAATGGGTGATGTAAACTTTAATATGAGTAAATTTCACGTTTTGTCCTTTATGTATTATCTGAATTTTAAAACGTGCCCTTTGGATATCCGAAAATTTCGGATAGTGAATATTGATATCCGAATCCGTATCCGAAATTTCGGATATCCGATTTTCGGATATCCGAAATTTTGGATACGGATTCGGATATCCAAACGGATATCTGAATTTATAAAAAGAAATCAAAAAATCTGTTTCGTATATAGATTAAAACTAAACTTATATTCGATTTTCCAAATTTCCAACATTTAAAATTAAAAACAATCATAAATTCACACGAATACAACTATTTAATACTTTTTTACTAATTTTTACAATACTTCAAACTAAATATAATGCTCATATACTATATATATTTATAAAAAAATAATTAGTTTTCGGATATCGGATAATCGGATTATCCGAAATTTTTGAAATTCATATCCGAATCCGAAAATTCGGATTATCCGGTTTTCGGATATCCAAATTTTCGGATATCCAAAATTTCGGATATTTCAGATATTTCGGATACGGATTTTCGGATATTTCGGATTCGATTTCTAATCCGGATTTTTTTGAACATCCCTACTTCAATTAATAATGGCATGTGACAAATTTGGATTATTTTATTACAGGAATGTGTATTTGGGTCTTTTTGACACTGAAGTTGAAGCTGCCAGGTAATTGTCGGTTTTCTAGAGGGACCTTCACTGTCAAATTACAATGTTCAATGGGTTTAAAAGAAATATAATATTTTTACTTTTTTATTAGTTTTTAAAAACCTTCTAGGGCATATGATAAAGCTGCAATTAAATGCAATCGGAAGGATGCTATTACAAATTTTGATCCGAAAATTTATGAAAATGAGTTCAACTCCACTGGTAACATATATTTTCTGTTTGTTACATTTGTATTTATTTTATTCAAGCTTTTACACACTTTTATTAGCTGTAAAAACAAAAATAATTTACAGAATTTCTGTTAATAGTTGTTAAAAAAATATGTGAAGATTTTTATCACAAAAACTTGAATAAACATGTAAAAGAGGAAACCAAAAAAAATTTCTAATAAACCCACCTATATACATTGTTTTTATGGACTAACTTACACACCTTCTGGTCGTACTTACATATGATTTAATTTTTTCCTTCTCAGAATGTTCGAATAACACCACCGCTACATCGGATTATAATCTTGATTTAAGCTTGGGGGGAATTACACCAAAATGATGTTTCCAAGAAAAAGTCAATGTCTGATGAAGATGAAGGTGAATATGGAAAAGTGAAATGTATACGTATATAAGTAATTTTATAAAGAAAATTATTCTGGGAAAAATGGGTGATGTATACTTTAATATGAGTAAATTTCACTTTTTGTCCTTTATGTATTATCTGAATTTTAAAACATGCCCTTTGGATATCCGAAAATTTCGGATAGTGAATATTGATATCCGAATCCGTATCCGAAATTTCGGATATCCGAAATTTTGGATACGGATTCGGATATCCAAACGGATATCTGAATTTATAAAAAGAAATCAAAAAATCTGTTTCGTATATAGATTAAAACTAAACTTATATTCGATTTTTCAAATTTCCAACATTTAAAATTAAAAACAATCATAAATTCACACGAATACAATTATTTACTACTTTTTTACTAATTTTTACAATACTTCAAACTAAATATAATGCTCATATACTATATATATTTATAAAAAAATAATTAGTTTTCGGATATCGGATAATCGGATTATCCGAAATTTTTGAAATTCATATCCAAATCCGAATCCGAAAATTCGGATTATCCGGTTTTTGGATATCCAAATTTTCGGATATCCAAAATTTCTGTAACGCCCCCGAATTTAATTATATGTGTGTATATTTATATTGCTATTATAAGTTTTAAGAAATAACTAGGAAGTGAATCTAGTTAGAAAGTGAATTAGAATTTTTAACTAAAAGAAACAAGGTTTGGCCATTTAAAAATAAGTATGCTAATATGAGGGGTGGAATATGTAAATGATGAAAGTTAAGTTATTAAAAACACAAAAAACACACCACACAGACACATATGTGCGTGTCTGGTCGCCAGGAACAAGAAGGAGAAAAGAAAACCCTTCTGATCTTCACAAAATCTGAACAATTGAAGCCCTAAACATGGTCATAGCTCTTGCATGTTAATGAATTCTTGATCAACTAGTCCTACTAAAGCATAAGGTAACAAGAATTTTATGTTTTGGTGATCTTGAATATTTGGGGTTTCAAGAAATCCTTGAGTTAGTATGAAATTAGTATGATAATGAACTAGGATCACCTATTAGTACATGATGAATGCTTGGAATATATTAGATTGATGTTAGAAGTGAAAACCCCACCTAGAGTGGAATGGTAGTGATATATATAACATGAAATTTTGATGTAATTTAGCATGATGATGTTGTATGATGATATTCTTATTAAATTGTTGCTATGAGAAATCGAATTAGGATGAAGGTTGTATGAGATTTGGATTGAAATTGATGTTGTTAATATTATTGATATGAATAGGTCTAATTAGGCATATAACACTTGTACACTATGCTTGATTAGTAGTACGCACGCCAAGTGTTTGTTAAAATGCTTGAATGAGGGGTTTAAATGAATTCCAAGTTAAATGGCTAGAATTGGGAATTTGTAGATTTTAATTTAAAGTTGTTAACAACGGAATGAAAAGAACGACATGAGACTAAAGTATGTGATCCTTGGATTATAGGGATCAAAGAAGAAAGCTCAAGTCGCTCCGGATCGCAAACGAACAACGACAAAGGTAAGTTCCCTTGCTTACAAAATAGTATTAGTATGTATTAATGCGAAGTGTTATTATCCTAGAGTCGGAACTGTATACTTGTAATAAGTTAGTGTAAGTCGAAAAACGTTAAAGATTTGGGTTGAATGAGTTGAAGGGATAATGTGCCAAGTTGAGAAATTCATATCCGGAAGAAGGTTTTAAAAGTCTTATTGTGGCCCGACTAATAATTTGATGTCCTATGAATTTATGAATTAAAATGTCTAATTGATTGGTTGTATGTAGGTAAAGTGATATGATGAATGGCGCTACTTGGATCGAACACACTCATGATGCACGCTTCCGCGAAGATCCTAGTTATGGTTTAAACTTTTGTTAAATGATTTTTGTTAAAACGGGTCTTTTATAAGTAACTTAACCCGGTAGTTGTTAGATGTTGAACTAGTAATTAAAGACTATGTTAGTTGTTTATGAAATGTTGGGCTGTAAACTCTTTTGTAACTATTTCGTTAGCTATCACGAAGTTAAATGCAGAAATTTTTCTTATGAATTGTTCGACCCGTTTAGTCTTTTGTCAAATGAAGCTCGTTAGTTTTCTTTGAAAAGTTTAGACCTTACAAGTTGGTATCAGAGCCTAGGTTTGAGGGATTCGAGCAAGTTATGATGCTCGGACTCAAACCAAAGGCTCGTGTGAAAGTGTGTTCGTTCCGAGGCGTTACGCAAGTAAGTGAATTAAAGATTTCGAGCCATGTTTTTAATTGGAAACGGGTAGGGAACTACGGTTAATTTACAATAATGATTTGGGTTAAGATGTTGAAGAATGTTACGGGAGACTTCGGGGCTCCACGGGACCGTTTCGGGATGAAAAAGGGGTCTGAAATGAAATTTTTAAGCCAAACAGCGTCTGCAGACCAGAGAGGCCATCGGCGACGGCCACTATGGCGTCGGCGACGGCACCCCTTTCACCCGACGCGTTAACTCCCTTCCTACGGACTATGTCAGCGACGCAACTTTTTAAAGGCCGCCGGCGACGCACCCATGTGCCGTCGGCGACGGCACCTCCTTGGCTGCTTTTTTCTGAGTTGTTTGTTTGTTATGCTAGGGCCTCTAATCCAGTTCTAGTATTCGTTAAACACTAGGAGCCTCTCAAATTGATTATGAAACTAAGAATTCAAGATAGCTAACTTGTTTTAATGATGAATGTGTGAAAGAATGGGAAGTCTTGTAGACGAACGAATGAAGTAATTAACGCATTTAGAATGTTGTAAAGAAAGATTGGATGGGTTTATGACTTATGAGAATGAATTATTAAGAACGAATGATGTATAGAAAGATAAGGAGAATGAATGTAATGATGTTTAACATAAGTATTTAATTGTAGATGGCAAGTGGAGGAAACACGGATACCACAGAACGGATAACTCGAAACGAGTTAAACAAGATAATTTCGGATGAAGTAGTGAAGGCGTTTGATGCAAATGTTTCAAAAATAGCGTAAGAAGTGGAGAGCCAAGTATTAAGTAGGGTGGAGACTATGGTAACAAGTAAGGTAGATGAGTTGAAAGAAATGATAACCGGGATCCAGGATAAGAAGGATGCACGACGGTGCACATATAAGGATTTCATGGCATGTAAGCCTGCGACTTACAGTGGAGAAATCGATCCCATTGAATGTCAAAGATGGATAGCCAATATGGAGGGAGTATTCATTCGAAGCCATTGTGATAAAGAAGATCAAGTCATGTTTGCCACGGGGCAACTTTTACGAAGGGCTAAAGATTGGTGGGATACCTATAGTAAAGAGATCGGCGAGGATAAAGTTCAAACTTTGACTTGGCAAGAATTCAAGCAACCTTTTATCAAATACCATTGTCCATAATCAGCTGTGGATCAAATCCAAGAAGATTTTCTCCGACTCCGACAAAAGGATGAATCAATTGATGAGATCACAAATACTTTCCTTGATCAGTAGAAGTTTTGCGGAGAAATAGTCGGAACGGAGAGGAAGAAGATTATCCGTTATCATGGCATGCTAAAGGCTGAATATCGGGAGTTCATAACTCCTTCTAAATGTGAAACTTTGGACGAGATTATTGATTTGGCAAGGGATAGGGAAATTGAGTTGAAGAGACAGGCTGAACGCGGGGAGAAAAGACAAGTTGAGAAAGGATCAACACAATGTTCTTCCAAGAAACCTAAGACACACGATCAAGGAAAGAAAGAAGCTTCTAAAGGAGGGTTTCCACGATGTAAAATGTGTGGAAAACCCCACTCGGGAGAATGCTTATTGGGGAGGAAAGGATGTTACAACTGTGGACAAGAAGGGCATACATTTTATAATTGCCCAAATCCCAAGAGAGTGAGCTACAACTGTAATGAATCAGGCCATGTAAAGGCCGAATGCCCAAAGCTCAAACAAGGAGCAAAGAAAGAAGGAAGGAAGGAAGGAAGAAACCGCTAAAGCTAAGGGAAGAATGTTCCAAATCTCTACGGAAGAAGCTAGAGCTCACCCGAATGTGGTGTCAGGTATCTTTATGATAAACTCTATACCCGCTTATGTTGTCACACCCCGATATTTCCACGTATTACCGGTGGGCCCGGTGGGGGAGTATCGTGACGTACTTGATATCATTATAGTCAAACAACACAATATATAAATGCACAGCGGAAGCAAAAGATAGATTCATTTCAACCGAATAAAATTGTAATATTAAGTATCATAAAATAGTTGAAAATAATCCACAGGTGGATCAAATAAAAAGAAACTTTGTTCAACAGACTGAAATGCATCCAAGCTTGCGAGACTCTTATTGATGCTAAGGAGAAAGCCAGCCTATTTCGACTAGTACCTGCACTTAATCTTTTTGGGAAAATACGCCAGTTTACACTGGTAAATACAATCAACTGACTCATTTTGAAAAGGTTTAGAAAGTTGATTTAAATGCACAAGGCACAAAACATTTTATAACTTGGGATAATTATTTGAATATAATCTTGTAAAAGAATTACATGTTTCTTATGCGTTCAGTAGCCCGGGTTGACACCGGGTTAGAGCTTAATAGACACACCACATGATATAGTCCCGCGGCGGTTTATTCCCGAAACCGGCGGTTATACCTTATTATTTATTATGCACCGTCGAGTGTACGCCTACACCCCGTGCATAGGTCGTGGCCATTTCGTAAAATGATGCCAAGGATATCCGGGACATGGTCATTAACCCCCCAAAGGCTTTAAGCAAACAAAACAATTTAAACGGGACATTTCAATAAATTAATCTTCATACAATTAAAAATTCAATGCCCGACCAAGCGGTATTTTATATACCGTACCCCAAGCCCGTATAGGGAAAATAAGTTAAAAGTATTTACCTTTGCAAGTAATAATCACAACATGCAAGTGCACGTAGCTTTTACCGGGTCTCCTATTCTGGAACGAAGGTTTATAATAACTTATTAGAATCCTAACGGGTCTTTAATTAAGCCTAAACTTAGACCGGTTAGTTTTAAAGGAAGATACGGTTCGAACGCATGATTAAGCGAAGACCGGAATAGAATGTGATTTAGACCCGACAAGTTTGAAGACTTGTATAATATGGGTAAACTAAACACATTCTGGATTTTGAGATAAAAATGCTAAGATTCGACCCGTTTCGGCTAAACCGAACCGAACGCGAATAACGCATAATGGTTAACCGAATGAGTCACGAACAGGTTTCCTAAGTTAATATGCTTTAAATATGTTGTGATATCAGTAGGATACCTTCCATTATGCCCAAAACGAGTTTAATCTTAAATTAAGCCCCGTAGGGGTATTTTGGTCATTTAAAAGATTATAAAAGAGATTAATTATAATTCTGAGATTCGGGTCTGAAATAATCAGTAAAACAACTTAATTTGATAGGTTATATCAGTTGGTGATAAGTCTTATATGACAAAATGGTTTTAAATCCATACTAGGTGTTTAATACTCGTAAAAAGCCGTTTTAAGCGATTTTCGGGTTATAACGGAAATCTGAGTTTTCTGATCAGTTTATAATGTTCAAAATACTTCATTTATCATATAAAATTAGTGTCCAAAGGTTTGGTATCAAATTGTCGTGTAAAACTCATTTTATAAATGAAAAGGGTATAATCGGTATTTATCGAATCAAGGCAATAACCTTAGGTTATGATCAGTTTAAAAATAATTAAAAATCTTCAAAAATCCCAAAATATTATATTACATCAGTGGCTAAAAGGTTTGGTATCAAAAATTGGGTTTAGATAGGCTTTATGCTAATTACGCCGTTTAATTAATAAAAGGCCTTCTAATTACGCTATTGAGCATAACTCCTAATCTAGACCTCCAACTGATGTGAAATTTTAGGGACATGTTTATGAATCAGTAACAAAGATTATTGTCCTCTCACATTTCCAAAATTCTCATTTTAAGGTCAAATGGGCATTATGGTCAACATTAAGCAATTAACGGAAATGTGTAAACGAGTCGGACAATCAATGAACCAATCACAGAGGGTTATACCATCATGTAACCTGGTCCTAAGGAAGCTCTAAGGCATTTCTAAACCCATCTAAATCGGGTCAGAACTGAAGTCAAAGCAAAAGTCAAAGTTTTGTGACTTTCGGTTCCGAACCGAATCTAAACAGAAAATTGTCGGGTCGGACATGCTTAGACAAGTTCTTGCATTGATTACCAAGTTATATGAGTGGCAAAATAGGTTACACGTCTTCTACATTGCTAATTATGCGTTAATTTGAAGATTAAGATTCTGTTGACTTTTTATAAACAACTTTGACCCGACAAATGATCCAGTTAGAGCGGGAATCAGAGGGTGCCCTTTTAAGGGTTTATTGCCCACATAATTACCAACTTATAACTACTTTAAGTTTGACTAATCACTGGACCATTAGTGATTAATCAATAAGTCAAACCTTAATTACGACGGTTTGACTTTAAGCTAATTAACTAAGCTAAACACGATTAAGGAAGGTTAAGGAAGCTTACCAAGGTCCTATGCACGATTAATGATGCTTAGGCAAGGCTCTTGTGCTCCAGAAATCAGCAGAAATGGAGTTGGAATGAATGATAAAAAATGTTGCAAACATGGACCTTTATATAGTGGGTTTAATCCCACTAGATCATGCCATGCAAGTCTATAAGTGATCATTGATGCATCCCAAGTGTCCCTAAAGCCTAAAAACCCTTTTGTGCAGCACATAGTATTGCAAACAAGTGTTTAAAGTCGGTTACAAGGGCTGGACAGACACCTGTCCAAAGTTTCTGCATCTGGGAGGTTGAGGCGCCCCGCGTAAGACCTTGGGAAAGTCTTATGCGCCCCGCCTGAGGCCTGGCTTCAGGTTAACAAGTTTTCATTATTTGCAGTTTTGGTCCCCGGTCCTCCTAAAAGTTGTTTTACCTTTATTTCTTGCATAATAAGCCCTCTAAATTGATTTCTAAGGGCTTCAAGACTTATACCAACATTGTTAAGTCCTTGGTTACTTTGTGATCACCCGTAAATCCTTAAATTTCAACGTTGACGCTTTTAACCCCTCGAATACGAATTTTACCATAACTTTCTCATACGATAACGAAACTTGGTGAAATTTTTATCATGTATTCTAGTGAGTATAAATAATCGTTAGAAAGCTTCGGGTTTGCCAAAAGGTCACTCAGAGGTATACTTTAAACATGTTGACACATTTAACCCCTGTAGTTTGTAATCTCTCACTTTCTTTCACAATTAGTTTCGTATGATCCATGATTTATTCGTTTAAGGGTATAAACATCATGTAGGGTTATTGTAAAGTATATTTATCCATTTTTGACATTTTGAACCCTTATATTCACATACTTTTCTTGTTTGTTAACTTTAGTCCCTCTAGAGTATTCTTTCACACGTTCAAAGCTTACGACACGTGTCAATACATTATTGGACATGAAATTACGAGGTGTTACATATGTGTTGTTTGATACCGGGGCTAGTAGATCATTCATTTCTAACGAGTTTGTACATTCCCCTTTGTTCACGATAGAAAGAATGCCTACACCATTAGAGGTAGAAATAGCCGACTGTAAGAGTTACCTTTTACACGAGATATGTAGAAACTGTAAGATTACAATCGGGGGGGGGGGGGAGGATTTTGACATTGATTTAATTCCCATGGTCTTAGGAGAATTCAGAGTAGTAGTAGGTATGGATTGGTTATCCCATTATCATGCGGAAATATTATGTGGAAACAAAATCATTCATGTGATATCTCCTAAGGGAAAACGAATAAGTATTCAGGGGGGAAAGGAAGGTAGAGACAAAATTATGTACTATCCTAGAAGCAGTCAAGTATGTGAAGAATGGAAGTAAGGCATTCTTAACCTATGTTGTTGACACAAAATTTGATGCTTTGAAAATTGAAGATACTAAGATTGTGAACGAATACCCGAATGTGTTTCCGGATGAATTGCCGGGACTCCCACCCGAGCGAGAAGTCGAATTCCGTATCGAGTTGGAACCAAATGCCAAACCGGTAGCCAAGGCCCCTTACCGGTTGGCACCCGCGAAAGTACGGGAATTAATGGTCCAATTACAAGAACTTCTTGACAAGGGCTTCATACGTCCTAGCGTGTCCCCGTGGGGAGCGCCCGTTTTGTTCGTTAAAAAGAAGGATGGGTCGATGAGAATGTGCATCGACTATCGAGAGCTCAACAAACTCACAATAAAGAACCGATATCCCCTTCCGAGAATAGATGATCTTTTCGATCAATTACAAGGGGCAAGTTGGTTCTCAAAAATCGAATTGCGATCGGGTTACCATCAAGTACGAGTAAGGGAAGAGGACGTACCTAAGACCGCGTTCAGAATCCGTTACGGACATTGTGAATTTTTAGTAATGTCATTTGGGTTAACTAACGCTCCGGCCGCTTTTATGGATTTAATGAATTGGGTATGCCGAAATATGCTAGATCAGTTTGTCATAGTATTCATTGATGACATTTTAGTATACTCTCGTAGCGAGTCTGAACATGCGAGTCATCTACGTCAGGTGCTTGAGACGCTTCGAAAGGAAAGGTTATATGCTAAGTTTTCTAAATGTGCGTTTTGGCTCAGGGAAGTGCAGTTCTTAGGCCATGTAATCAATGAGAAAGGGATTCTGGTGGATCCCTCTAAGGTAGAAGCTGTGGTAAAATGGGAACCCCCGAAGAATGTTAGTGAAGTAAGAAGCTTCCTTGGTCTAGCCGGCTATTATCGGAGATTTATCCAAGACTTCTCCAAAATAGCCCTTCCTTTAACCAAGTTGACAAAGAAGGAAGAAAAGTTTGAATGGGGTGATAATCAACAGAAAGCTTTCCAAATGTGAAAAGAGAAATTGTTGAGCTCTCCCGTATTAACCTTGCCAGAGGAAACGAAAGACTTAGTGGTATATGCGGATGCATCTCATCAAGGGTTGGAGTGTGTCTTGATGCAACGAGGCAGGGTTATTGCCTACGATTCAAGACAACTAAAACAGCATGAAATTAACTACCCAACCCACGATTTAGAACTGGCAGCGGTAGTTTTTGCCTTGAAGATCTGGAGGCATTATTTGTATGTAACAAAGTGTACAATTTATTCAGACCACAAAAGCCTAAAATACTTCTTCGAACAAAAATATCTTAATATGAGGCAACGAAGGTGGCTAGAATTGATTAAGGATTATGATTGTGACATTCTTTACCATCCGGGTAAAGCTAATGTTGTGGCGGACGCACTAAGCCGAAAGGGATACCTACCACCTATTCGAGTGAAATCAATGAGAATGATAGTCACACCAAACCTCCTCGAAACAATACGAAAGGCGCAAGGTGAGTCCTTAAATTTAGGGGATCCGAAAAGTGAAAGGACAAAAGGGTTTGAAAATAAACTTGAAGTAAACACGAACGGATTAAAAACCAGGTATGGGCGGGTTTGGATACCGCGACATTGTGAAGCAAAGACCGTATTATTAGAAGAAGCACATAAGTCCCGTTACTCGGTTCATCCTGGAGCCACTAAAATGTATCGGGATTTGAAAGAAAATTATTGGTGGCCGGGAATGAATGCTTAACATGTTCTCAAGTAAAGGCGGAACATCAAAAACCATACAGTAAATTGCAACCCTTAGAGATTCCGGTATGGAAATGGAAGAATGTAACCGTGGACCTTGTAACTAAACTTCCTAGAATAAGAAAGGGGCATGACGCGATATGGGTTGTTGTTGACGCCTTACTAAAAGCGCCCATTTTCTACCCATTCGGGAGACTTATTCCTCGAAAAGGTTAGCGGAAATTTATGTGAACGAAATCGTTTCCCGCCATGGTGTGCCTGTGTCCATTGTGTCGGACCGGGATACGCAATTTACCTCCCGCTACTGGCAAAAATTTCATGAAGGAATGGGCACACAATTGCACTTAAGTACCGCATATCACCCACAGACGGATGGTCAATCTGAAAGGACCATTCAAACTCTTGTAGACATGTTGAGAGCATGCGTTATGGATTTTGGGGGAAGTTGGGATGAATATTTACCATTAGTGGAGTTCTCGTATAATAACAGCTACCAAAGTAGCATTCAAATGGCGCCGTATGAAATGTTGTATGGGAGAAAGTGTAGAACCCCTGTTTGTTGGGGAGAAGTGGGACAGAGAGAACTCGCACCCAAAGATGTAGTAGCAATAACTAATGAAAAGATCGACATGGTACGGGCCCGGTTAAAAGCAGCGCAAGATCGACAAAAGTCCTATGCGGACAAAAGAAGGCGCCGTATTGAGTTCCAAGTGGGGGACCGAGTATTGTTAAAGGTATCCCCATGGAAAGGCATAATTCGATTCTGTAAGCGAGGAAAGTTGGGTCCCCGATATATCGGACCGTTCAAGATTTTAGCTCGAGTTGGAAAAGTAGCCTACCGGTTAGAACTACCCCCAACATTAGAAGGGATTCACAACACTTTTCATATGTCACAATTACGGAAGTGTCTTGCGGATGAGACAGCTTATGTGCCTCTTGAGGACATTGAGGTAGACGAGAGAATGAATTATGTTGAAAGACCGGTAGCTATAAAAGATTCCAAGGTGAAGACTCTTCGTAACAAAGAAATCAAGCAAGTTCTAGTTCAATGGCAACACAGAAAAGGGTCGGATCTCACCTGGGAACCGGAGGATGAGATGAGAAGGTTCTACCCGTCTTTGTTTGGTACGTAATCAGGTTTCGGGGACGAAACCTATTTTAAGGGGGTGAACTTGTAACGCCCCCGAATTTAATTATATGTGTGTATATTTATATTGCTATTATAAGTTTTAAGAAATAACTAGGAAGTGAATCTAGTTAGAAAGTGAATTAGAATTTTTAACTAAAAGAAACAAGGTTTGGCCATTTAAAAATAAGTATGCTAATATGAGGGGTGGAATGTGTAAATGATGAAAGTTAAGTTATTAAAAACACAAAAAACACACCACACAGACACATATGTGCGTGTCTGGTCGCCAGGTGTAACGCCCCAAAATCTGAATGTTAATATTTGTTGTATGTTATTATGTGACACATCAGGAAATAAATAACTAGGCTATTTAACCTAGTTAAGGGTATGGTCAAAAGTCTTAAATGATTAAGGTAGTGTCAGTTATGTTTTAAAAGTAAACCCGAGGGGCTAAAATGGAACAAATGAAAGTTAAGTTATAAAATAACTAAACACACACAAACACACACATACGTGTGTGTTCGAGAAAGATCAGGAGGCTCCCATGGAGCCCCAAACCCTAAATCGCCTTTAAGCTCAAATTGGAAGGCAAGATGAAGCTGAAATCCATAACCGAGCATGGATTAATGATCACCAACACGAGGGGATCATAAGGTATGTCTTAAATCTAAGATTGGTGATCATGGGTGAAGTGGGTTATGTTCTAATCCGTGAGTTAATATGAAATTGATCATGTACAAGGGTTAGAATCCTCGTGTAGAACATGGGTTATGAATGGTTTGCGTTAATTTGATGTTTAGAGGTGACACCCGTTAGTTAGGGTGAAGATGATGACTAGAATCACCTCCTATGTTCAAGTCTTGTTGAATGATTGATGTATTATGTGGGTATGATGAATTATTGTTAGATGAAAGTATAGGAATATGATGATGTTATGTTTAATGTTCATTTGGAATGATACATGATGATTAGTAGTTGGTTTTGATGGGTTATGTATGAGTTTAGAAGAATTGTGCATGAAATAGTTGTACGTTATGCTTAAAAGGTAGTACTCACATCAAGTGTATGATGAAATGTATATAGTGTCGTCCGTATAGTCGATTATGATGTTACGGGTATATGATGATAAGTCGATAGTTAAGTATGGTTAATAGTTGACTTTTGAAAGTCAACTAAGTATAAGAAACATGATTTGACTCGTTGTCGTAAATGTAGGTGAATGGGAAGTCGTATGGTACATGTTATAGCAATCCGTGTTAAATGTAATGACATGATGAGTTACATGAGTTTAACGTATACGGATATGATTATATGAAGTTGATTATGTATTTTAATGCTTGTTAGAAATGACTAAGGAAAGTTAAGTGTGAATTATGCGAGTGATATGATTGTTACATGTACAAAGGTGTATGCTAATAAGAGCGTGATTTCGATGAAATGAAAGTATAGGAATCACGTCGAGACGGACTCAAGCATGAGGTGTTAACAGGTCAAGAAGAGGCAAGGAATCGGATACGAGCACGGACGCATAAGGTAAGTGATTTCCGTAATCACTTCTTAGTTCAAGTAAGTAATAAAGTGTTGTAATTGATTAAACATGATGTTTGAGGTCAAATATGTGTTAAAGTCTTTCGTCGTAAATGATGTGATTAAAGTTGACCAAAATGCCCTTGATGGGTATTTTGGGGTAAACGATCTTAAAAGTAGTTTAGAAACAAGTTATTCGATTAGAGTAATGTTTTGGACAAGTATGGAAGTGGGGATGATGGTTTGGTTAGTCATAGACCAATTAATGCGCGAATACCCTTAACGGGTCAAAATAAGCATATGAACGATAATGTGTTAAGAGGATGCAAGACATCCAAGAATTTAGTAATTTATGATAGATGTCACTGATATTGTTAGATTTATAAGAGGTTATGGTAAAATGACCAAGTTATGTTGTTGAATGCATGAACGGGTCGAATAAATCATAAACGAATAATAAGACGATAGCGTGTAAGTTAAGAATTTCCGTAATCCGGATGTGGGATTTTAAGTTAATATGATAGAATGTGAATTTACAAGCATGTAGGAAGAAACGGGAGGTTAAATGGGTAAACGGTTCGAAAGTTATGCGCGTTTTAGTGCGTTCGGACGATGAAACGAAACTGCAGAAAAAATGCACTTTAGAGAGGCCGTCGCCGACGGGCAAGGAGGCCGTCGTCGACGGGCAAGGGAAAATCAGTTTTTCTCCGACGGGTTATCTTCCTGTCTACGGGGTTTTGGCTACGGGAAAAACTACGGGCCATCGCCGACGGGCCCTAGGGCCGTCGCCGACGACCTCCCTAAGTCCAAAAGTCTGAAAATTGTTATTTAAGTCGATTTATGTATCGTAGGCTTCGGTTTGTTACCCGTGGACTACGGCGGACTTTCTAAACATGATTTTGATCGATCCTTAGATGTTTATGGGCTATAAATCAAAGTTTAAGTCTCATGTAAATAACGTATAAGTATGTGAGAGGTATGCAAGGTGTTGTACACGTATGTAGATGCGTAATTATGTATATATGTAATACTGTAAGAAAGGTATGTACGTATGCAGATGAGTATGTATGTATGTATAGAGATATGTATGAGTGTATGCATGTATGAAATGCTGTAGGAAGGGTATGTACGTATGCAGATGTGTATGTATGTATGTATAAAGATATGTATGAGTGTAGGCATGTACGTAAAGATGTAGTAAAGGTATGTACGTAGGTAGTTGTGTATGTGTGTATGTATAAAGACATGTATAAGTGTATGCACGTATGTAAAGTTGTAGGAAGGGTATGTACGTATGTAGATGTGTATGTAAGTAGGTATGCAAGTACGTATGTATGTATGACTTAGATATGTTGTGTGTTAACGTTATTGATGGTGTACCTTGAGAATGAAAAAGTGATGCAGGTACATTACTGAAGCCTCACCAGGAAATGGATACGCAGATGAAATGCTTAAAGTTTGAAAGATGACGAAATGTGAACGTATCTTGTTTATATAATGTGTGCTAATGTTTATGAATGTATGTGGTGAGTGCAGGTTGTTTGGATAACGGGCGATTATAACAAGGATTAGAGATCGAAGATCGAGTCACAAGATAGATTGTACGGGAATAGTTGAGTATGTACTATTAGGAAACAAGACTTATGCTTTATCTTTGTAGAAGATACATATCAAAACGAACTTTCAAGTAAGTCAAAACGTTGGTAATGAAAGAAATTTTATAGTTCGTGTTTTTCCGCTGCGACTTTTGTCATGTATGAATTAGGGTCTAACACAAGGAACAAGGAGAAAAGAAAACCCTTCTGATCTTCACAAAATCTGAACAATTGAAGCCCTAAACATGGTCATAGCTCTTGCATGTTAATGAATTCTTGATCAACTAGTCCTCCTAAAGCATAAGGTAACAAGAATTTTAATGAATTCTTGATCAACTGGTCCTCCTAAGCATAAGGTAGTACGCACGCCAAGTGTTTGTTAAAATGCTTGAATGAGGGGTTTAAATGAATTCCAAGTTAAATGGCTAGAATTGGGAATTTGTAGATTTTAATTTAAAGTTGTTAAAAACGGAATGAAAAGAACGACATGAGACTAAAGTATGTGATCCTTGGATAATAGGGATCAAAGAAGAAAGCTCAAGTCGCTCCGGATCGCAAACGAACAACGACAAAGGTAAGTTCCCTTGCTTACAAAATAGTATTAGTATGTATTAATGCGAAGTGTTATTATCCTAGAGTCGGAACTGTATACTTGTAATAAGTTAGTGTAAGTCGAAAAACGTTAAAGATATGGGTTGAATGAGTTGAAGGGATAATGTGCCAAGTTGAGAAATTCATATATGGAAGAAGGTTTTAAAAGTCTTATTGTGGCCCGACTAATAATTTGATGTCCTATGAGTTTATGAATTAAAATGTCTAATTAATTGGTTGTATGTAGGTAAAGCGATATGATGAATGGCGCTACTTGGATCGAACACACTCATGATGCACGCTTCCGCGAAGATCCTAGTTATGGTTTAAACTTTTGTTAAATGATTTTTGTTAAAACGGGTCTTTTGTAAGTAACTTAACCCGGTAGTTGTTAGATGTTGAAATAGTAATTAAAGACTATGTTAGTTGTTTATGATATAATGTCCGATTGATTGAAACCGATCCGATGGATGTTTAAGTGCTGCCCGTAATTGGGCTATACTTTGTCATTTGTCGTGAGGGTTTTGATTTCGTGAGTTATCGTAAATGTTGTATTAAGTTACTGACCTAGTTTCGTATGCATTGCTGTTTAACTAGGTTACAAGGCTAAATCAGTAGGCTAAACTCTGCCCGTTTAAACTTGCAATGTGAGTCATTCTCTTTTTATCAACAATGTTTTACAATACTCAAATTATTTTCAAAAGTTATAATTACAGGGATTAAGTCTTGGTTATCTTGAATCACTGGCAAGTGGGGTATTGTGCACATTACTAATTTCTCACAGTTAGGTAAACAAACCTAACTGTGATAATCATCACTACTTGGGTGAAAGGACCCAATAGTGGTATGTCCATCGTCACCAGGGTGTGACACGGCGCCAGATAAAAATAAGATAGTAGCCATTGTAATCGCTCTTATGCTGTAATTATAACTAAATGTGTCATTTTATATAACTTGAGTGACTCGCCAGTATTTCCCCGCTGATAAAATATTTTTAAAACATGTTTCTGTTGACCTACTGTGAATCATGGAAAAGTGCTACGGAGCACTAATAAAGCTTGAAGTGGTGGCTCAGTTAAATAAATAAACATGTTTTGTAAAACAGGGAATTTCCTCGTGAAATTCCTCTATTGTAAATTACGGGGTTTTGTCCCAATTTATGAAATAAAATAATTTGGCAGTTTTAAGTTTTAAAAGATCCTGTTAAACTTCCGCTGTCAACTCATATAATAAATACCACAGGTTTTTTGTCCCGCGACTCCTGGACCGGGTCACCCCGGAACGGGGGCCGTGACAGAAAAAGGTGGTATCAGAGCCACCGATTTAAGCCAATTAAGTATTTAGAAATACTTAATTTTTCTGATTGCCATTCTGTGATTATGTGAAAATGGGTTTACAAAATTTTAACTTAGAAATTTTGTGTGTTTCTTCATATATGCTAACAGCATGAATGAGTTGTCTGAAGCTCTTCAGAATATCACTATTCGTTCTGCTGACATGGAAGTTTCCGAGGGGTTTTCCGGTTATTGGGCCGACACTGATGAACCTATGGAATTCCAAGCCCAACCCCAGGAGAAACCCAAACCGAAAAAGAGAAGAAGATTCGTTGTCTGGAGGCGTGTGTGTAGGAAGAAACCAGCGACACAGAAAGTTATAAAGACTGAGGATCCAAATGATAAAGGCAAAGGAAAGGAGATCGGGGAAAGTTCAGGGCAAGCCCAGGAAATGCCATCGTGGGAAGAGCTGGACCGCAAATTGGCACTTAGCGATCTCATCGGACCTGCCGATGAAAACCTCTTCAATTACCCAGCGGAAGCACAACTTCCAGTTAATCTGGAACCTGCTATCCCAGATCCTATTATCCACCCCCGACCTCTACCAGGAGAGCTGGAAGAATGGTGGACCACTGACTGCCAATTTCAGAATCTTTTAAATAACCCTAATACCTTTTTCCCTCAGTTCAACCCGGAGCCTGCACCAAACCCACCGATGAGCAATGAGAACTTGGCTGAACTCCGCCACTATGGCGAGGAGCTGGTAGACGCAGGAAATAGAATCCGGGAAGTGGGAGAACAGATCTCCTGGAAGTACGACGAGAGCGAACGTCGTTTCTGAAGTGCCAGCTGATGAGGATCGTATGTGGTTGTGGGAATGTGTGTTTAATAATAATATAATAATAAAAATATAATCATGTAAAATAACTAAAAATAAAACTTTTGTAACATATCTAGTAATGTACGAATGCATATTAAAATATATAAAATATGAAAGTCGCAAAGTCGACAATTTTGGGCTATACGTATTGACATGATTATGTGCGATTGTTTTATTGTGTTTGATTGTTATTTATTTTGTGCTAATAAGTTATATATATATATATATATATTAATTACCAGATGGAACACGCTAGTAATGAACCAGTTAACGAGGTTAACCAATCCGAGCAAAACAACGGAGACCAATTTCTTAATAGGCAAGATATAGAGAATATCGTTGCTCAAGGAATAGCCAATGCTATTCCAGCAATTCTTGCTGCTGCCCGAAATCCAGTTGAACCTCAACCAATTATTCCCAGCAAACGTACTCATGGCGACAATTTCAGTAATAGTGTAAATGGGGGCGGCAACATCAATAATAATGATAATGATGTGATGCAAGCCCCATTTCTTAAGAGAATGAAAGCTGCAACTCCTGGTTGCACTTACAAGGAATTTCTTGCTTGTAAACCAATCGAATTTGCAGGCAATGAAGGGGCAACTGCTGCATTACGTTGGTTAGAAAAAACCGAAGCAGTAACTAAAATAAGTAAGTGTGCTGAGGAAGACAAAGTCATGTACACTTTGCATCTTTTTAAAGAAGGCGCGCTCGAATGGTGGAATACAGTACTACAAGCCAAGGGAAGCGATGTGGTTTATGCCATAAATTGGGAAGAATTTAAGAGACTAGTAGAAAGAAAATTATGTCCCGAATATGAAAAGAACAAATGGCGAATAAATTCCTGAGCCACCGAATGGTGGATGTGGACTGCCGAGGGTATACTTCGAAGTTTTTCGAATATGCTCGAATTGTGCCTACTCTGGCTTCGCCAGAACCGATACTTATTTCTCGCTACATATGGGGTTTAATTAGCGAGATTCGTGATATTGTCAAAGCTGCGAGACCCCGCACGATCGATGATGCGGTGGAATTAGCCAACACTTTGACTGACGGACTGGTGCGTACGCGAGAAGAAAATAGAAAGAAGGAAGTGGCCCAAAAGATTACCCAAGGATTCCGTGTGGGTAATAGTAGTAATTTCAAGAAAAAGGGAACCGGGCAATCTTCCACTGCTCCATTTTGCAGTACCTGTAAAAGAAAGCATTTTGAAAGATGCAAGGGGTATTGCAATTTCTGCAAAATTCCAGGGCATCAAGAAGAAGACCGCAGAAGGAAGAAATCCACAATTTGCTTCAACTGTGGAGAAGCTGGACATTTTAGACCAGACTGCCCTTAACTGGTCAAACCAGCTGACAACAAAGCCAAACCTGCAGAAGGAACTACCAAGAAAAACGCAAGAGCCTTCCAGTTGACTACCCAGGAAGCAGAGCTAATCCCAGATGTAATAGCTGGTACGTTCCTAGTTCACGACGTTTATGCAAAAGTATTATTTGACTCTGGTACAAACCAAAGTTTTATAAATACTTCATTCTGCCAAGTTCTTAAATTACCCTTAACCAAACTTAGACAAGTTTTCACTGTAGAAACGGCAGATGGGAATTCTATTAACATAGATAGGGTTTTGCAAAAAGAAAAGATAGAACTCTTAGGCCATAAATTTTCGGCAAACCTATTACCTATGAATTTAGCCGGATTCGATGTCGTGTTAGGAATGGATTGGTTAGTAGCCAACCATGCTCGGATCCTTTGTGATCAGAATTCCATAGAAATTCATACACCATCAGGAGAAATAATGTCACACCCCGATATTTCCACATATTACCTGTGGGCCCGGCGGGGAGTATCGTGACGTAGTTGATAACATCATAGCCAATACACACAATATAATGGCACATCGGAAGGCTTGGTGAATAAACTATTACAAACCATAATGTCTGAGTGTTCAAGTGAAAGAATATACAGACTGGAATGTAATAAGATCCACAAGCGGATCATAAATAAATACAAAGAAACAAAATAACAGACTTCAGGTATCTATGGATTTGCAAGATCCTCTTATGACACCTAATAGCTCCAGCCTATTACGAGAGGTACCTGTCAAATCAGTCTTTAAGAAAATACGTCAGTTTACACTGGTAAATACAATTAACTGACTCTTTTGAAAACATTTATGAAAAAAAATGATTTAAGTGCACATGGCACAAATCTTTTATAACTTGGGACAATTATTTAAATATAATCTTGTATACAGATTTACATGTTTGTCTTACAATTGGGGCCGGTTGGAAGCCGGTCGTAATTAACCGACTCACCACTTATAGAACCCACAAAGGAGTTATCCCCAACATGTGGGTTTATATTTTAGCATTTGCATCTGTATCTTTCAGGTGAATGCCTACACCCCGTGCATAGGTCGTGGCCATTTTCAAATGAAATGAGCCGAGGATATCCAGGACACGGTCGTATTAACCCCCAATGCTTATGTTATCAAACAAGACAGATTAAAACGGGTTATGTAAATTTATTAATCACAATCCGATTAAATGATTTCATACCCGACCAAGTGGTATTATTATAATACCATATCCCAAGCCCGTATAAGGGAAAATAAGTTAAAAGTATTTACCTGATGCTAGCAGTATAATCCTAAAGCTTTTTATGGCACCTTCTACTGGAAGCTATTTAATCTGTATAGAAGGTTTATTACCTATTAGGATGCTAACGGGTCTTTAATTTAGTCAAGGACTTAGACCGGCTAGCTAGAAGGAAACCTTACGGTTCTAAATGCTCGATTAAGCGGAGACCAGAATAGAATGTGATTTAGACCCGAAAAGCTTGGATACTTGTATAATATGGGTAGACTAATCACATTCTGGAAATTGAGAATTTATTGATAAGGTTAAGCCCGTTTCGACTACTTTATGTAAACTAGTCACATAAGCCGATCCGAACGCGTAAACGCGAAATGGGCAACCAATAAATTATATACAAGTCTTAATCGTTATTATGCTCAAAATATGTTAATACATCAGTAAGATGTTAACATATATGCCCAAAAAGTAATTTAAACCAAAATAAGTCCCATAAGGGAATTTTGGTAATTTTAATGCTCATAAAAGAGTTTAACTATTAAAATGAGTTTCAGGTCTGATCTAATCATTAAAAATATGTATTTTTATAAGTTATAACAGTAGGGTATTTTATATATGTGAAATTTATCTTATATAACCAAACTATGCACCGTAGGGGCATTTTGGTAATTTCACATAGGCTTTAAAGGTCAAAATACACTTCTGAGTTTAAAAACTTTGGCTTACTGTTTAATTACATAAATTAGCTTAAAATATTAGTAAGTAATAAGTTTTATATGCCAAACATAGTTTTAACTCATACTATGTGCTAAAAGCGCTTAAAAGTCAGTTTTAAGGGATATTCGGGTTAAAATAGGAAATCTGAGTTTTTGATCAGTTTATAAAGTTCAAAATATTTTATTTATCATATAAAATCAGTAGCAAATAGATTGACATTAAAATGTTATGTAAAACTCATTTTATGCATGAAAAGGGTAAAACCGACAATTACCGAAATCAAGCTATAATCCTATGTTATGCTCAGCCTAAAAAAATAAATAAAAATCTTCAAAAATTTCAAAATATTATTTTACATCAGTAGGTAAAAACTTTGGTATCAAAAGTTGGGTTTAGATAGGCTTTATGCTAATTACGCCATTTAATTAATAAAAAGCTTTCTAATTACGCCATTGAGCATAACTCCTAATCTAGACCTCAAACTGATGTCAAATTTTCGGGACAAGTCTAAATATCAGTAGCAAAAGTGTTTGTCCATTCACATTGCTAAAAATCTCAGTTGTGTGTAAAAAGGGCGTTTATGGCATTTTTAAGCATATTAACGATCATGTGCATATAATTCAAACCACTAAGAACCATGTACTATAACTCCGGAGGGTTATACTACTAAGTAATGTGGTCCTAATGGAAGCTTAAAACATGGGAGAATTAAGCTTGAACGGGTCAGAACTGAAAGTCAAAGCAAAAGTCAAGCTTTTGTGACTTTCGGTTATAAACTGACCTTAGACTATTAATTGTCGGGTTAGGACTGATAAAACATGTTTTAATATTAATTACCAAGTCATTAGAATGTTAAAATATAATTTAGAACTTCTGTTTTATTAATTTTAATCATTTTCAAACATTTTGTCCAGTTTGACTTTTTGTCAAACTACTTTGACCCGACAATTGACTAGCCAAACGAGATAATTAGGAGGTGCCCTTTTAGGGGTTAATCACCTACCTTAATATGGTCCCATAACCACTTTCAATTTGATCAGTGGCTGGTCCGTATGTAATTAAAACGAAAGTCAAACTTAATTTACGATAAGTTTGACTTTAGAGTATTTAAGCTAATTAAAACGACTAAGCAAGTAATTAGAGGCTTACTAATGGTCCTAGCTGTCTTTTCTACACTTGATAATCTTCTCCTTGTCCTTAGCAAGCTCCAGAAGTTGTTGAATAGAAATTGATTGCAAGAGTGCATAGGAACTCAAGAACTAATGTCCTTATATACTACTTTGCATGATCATGGATCAATCACACCTGTTATGGGGCATCCTAGGATCACCCCAGGTGTCCTAGTTGTTGAAATAAACCGACATATAGCTCCCTAGGTCGATACAATCTAAGTTATGGCGGTTTGGAGAGGCTGACCTGCACCTGGCAATCAAATTCTGCGCTGGGCACTCTCAGGCGGGCCGCGTAAGCCATAGAGGAGGCTTACGCGGGCCGCTAGGCCTGCTTAACTGGCAAAACAAATTTCAAGGTTGGCAGAATCAGTCCCTGGTTGTTTTAAACCCCATTTTAACCTCATTGTTGACATGTAAGGCCCTTGTAGTTAGTTTGTTGAGGCTCAAAGATGAATAAACTAACTTCGTTAGGCTCAGGTTCGTTAAATATCATTGTGAATGCAAGTCTCATCAAGTTGACACTTATAGCCCAAAGTCTTGAAAACATGCTTAACGATCTCGAAACCACGTGAAACTTTTATCACTTATTATTGGGAGTGTATTTGAATATTTCGAAGCCCCGGTTTCGTTAAAAGGTCACTCAGAGGTCAGAATCAATATGTTGACACGTTTAACCCTTGAAATTTAATAATCTTCCGATTATTTTCATAAACGGCTTCTTATATCCAATCAACCACTCGTTTAAGAATATATTCATCATGTATGGTCATTCAGAGGCATAAGTTTGGCATGTTGACACTTTTAGTCCCCGTGGTTTCATAGTTTCACTTTTTGACAACTTTAGTCCTTCGAACTCAATCTTTCACACCTTTAGAGTTTAGGACACGTGTCCTTACATAATTGGACACGTTTTTACGTGGTGTTACAAATAATCATGGTTACAGGAGATAAGCCGTGTAAGCCAATGAAATTCATTTCTGTAATGAAAGTTGCTAGTTATGAACGAAAACAAGGAATGGTGTATATGATTTCAGACACTAAGGGTAAGGAATTTAAGGAAATTCCGGTAGTATCAGAATACCCAGATGTATTCCCAGAAGAACTACCTGGATTACCACCCGATAGGGAAGTAGAATTTAGAATTCATCTAATTCCTGGAACTACACCGATAGCCAAGGCACCCTATCGGTTAGCACCCACCGAAATGTTAGAATTGAAAAAGCAATTAGATGAATTGCTCAGTAAAGGATTCATACAACCTAGTTCATCCCCTTGGGGAGCACCAGTGTTGTTCGTAAAGAAGAAAGATGGTTCGGTGCGAATGTGTATCGATTATAGGGAATTGAATAAGGTTACAATTAAGAATCGATACCCATTGCCTAGGATTGATGATCTTTTCGATCAACTTCAGGGAGGTAGATATTTTTCTAAGATAGATTTACGCTCCGGATACCATCAGTTGAACGTACAGGAAGAAGACATACCTAAAACTGCCTTCAGAACTAGGTATGTTCATTACGAGTTTACAGTCATGCCCTTTGGATTAACAAATGCTCCTGCAGCATTCATGGACATGATGAATAGGATCTGTAAACCGTACTTGGATAAATTTGTAATTGTCTTTATCGACGATATACTCATTTATTCCAAAAGTCAGGACGAGCATTGTGAGCACCTACATGCACTTTTAACTTTGTTAAGAAAAGAGAAGCTTTACGCCAAATTCTCGAAGTGTGAATTTTGGCTACAAGAAGTGCAATTCTTAGGACATATGGTGAATCACGAAGGTATTCACGTAGATCCCTCCAAAATAGAAGCGATCACCAAATGGAAGGTCCCGCAATCAGCTATGAAAGTTAGAAGTTTTCTAGGGTTAGCCGGATACTATAGACAGTTTATTAAGGATTTTTCCAAAATAGCTGTACCATTAACTAAGCTAACCTGTAAAGCAGTGAAGTTTGAATGTGGATCTAGACAAGAAGAGGCTTTTAAGATTTTAAAGCAAAGGTTAACAAACGGCCCAATTCTTGCCTTACCCAAAGGGACAGAAGATTTTGAAGTTTATTGTGATGCTTCTAAGCTAGGATTAGGATGTGTACTAATGCAACGCAAAAAGGTGATTGCGTACGCCTCAAGGCAATTGAAAAAGCACGAAGAAAATTATACGACGCACGACTTAGAATTTGGAGCAATAATTTTTGCCCTTAAGATTTGGAGACACTATCTGTATGGTAGTAAGTTTACAGTCTATACAGATCATAAGAGTTTAAGATATATATTTGGGCAAAAGGAATTAAACATGAGGCAAAGAAGATGGATGGAAATTCTAAGTGACTACGACTGTGATATTCAATATTACGAAGGAAAGGCAAACGTAGTAGCAGATGCCTTAAGTCGTAAGTATCATGAAAAGCAAAAGCGAGTTCGTGCTCTTAGATTAAATCTACAGTTAAATTTAATGGAACAATTGAAACACATTCAAGAAACAGCAATCCAGGATGATACTGAAGGAATGAAGGGAAGAATAAGGGTCTGTTTGGTATGGGATAATGGAATGGACGAAGGAATGGAATGAACGAGGTAATGGAATGGACGAGGGAATGCAATGGATCATTACCATTCCATGTCTTGTTTGGTTACTATGTGTGAATGGAATGAATTATTATTGTATATTGTTCGGTAGGCAAGAAAAACGGAGTAATAAAATCAGCGGTGAGTGGTGGTGGTAGTGATTGTGGGTTGTTATAGGTGGCAGTGGTGGGTGTCGGCGGCGGGGATGGATGGTGGTGGCAGCGGCGGCGAGTGGCGGTGCGGCGGTGACGACGAGCGGTGGTGGCGGCAAGGTGGCCGTTGGTGGTGGGTGGCAGCAGAGGTGGCAGTGGGCGGCGTCGGCGGTTAGTGGTGGCGGTGGTGGTGGCTATGGTGGTGGCGTCGACGATGGTGGTGGGCGGCGGCAACGAGTAGCGTTGGCGGTTGGTCGCGGCTGTGCTGATAACAGTGGCGAGTGGGTGGCGGCGGCGACGGTGGCTGTCGGGGTGAGGTGGTGGCAGGTGGCGGCGATGGCATCGGTGATGGGTGGTGGTTGGTTGTGGCGAAGGTGGTGGGTTTTGGTGTTGTTGATGAATGGTGCAAGAGGGGATGGAATGGAAAAAAAACATGGGGGGTGAAAGGAATGATTTTGAGGGAATGGAATGCCTTTTGAAATTGGTGATTCCATTCCATTGACCAACCAAACACACTTTTCTTCATTCCCTTGTAATCATCCATTCAATTCCACCTCTCATTCCTTCATACCAAACACTACCTAAAAGACTTGGAACAAGGGGCTGATGGAATTTGGAGATTCCATAAGAAAAGGATTTGGGTACCTAAACAAGGAAACTTAAGAAATAAGATTTTAGAGGAAGCCCATAAATCTAGGTATACCATGCATCCTGGTAATAATAAGATGTACCAAGATTTAAGGAATAACTTCTGGTGGATAGGAATGAAGAAGGACATAGCTAGATACGTTTCTAAGTGCCTAACTTGTTCGCAAGTTAAGGTAGAACACCAGAAACCCTCAGGTCTACTACAACAATTAGGAATGCCTGTTTGGAAATGGGAACTAATAACCATGGATTTCGTTACTAAGTTACCCAAAACCAGAAAAGGTAACGACGCAATTTGGGTAATTGTGGATCGATTAACCAAATCAGCTCATTTCCTACCCATGAAAGAAACATTTAGCATGGAAAGGTTAGCAAAGTTGTACGTAGACGAAGTAGTATCACTACATGGAGTCCCACTCTCCATTGTATCGGATAGGGATAGTCGCTTCACTTCCCATTTCTGGACAAGTTTCCAAGAAGCCATGGGGACACGATTAAATTTAAGTACAGCCTACCATCCCCAAACAGACGGACAAAGTGAAAGGACGATCCAAACCCTGGAAGACATGCTTAGAGCATGTGTCATAGATTTTGGGGGAAACTGGGACAACCATTTACCTTTAATTGAATTCTCCTATAACAATAGTTATCATGCAAGCATAGAAGTTGCCCCGTTCGAAACACTGTACGGACGAAAGTGTCGAACTCCAGTTTGCTGGGCAAAAATAGGAGAAAGTCAATTATCAGGTCCCGAGATCGTGCAAGAAACCACCGACAAGATCACTCAAATCATGGAAAGACTAAAGACGGCTCGAGATCATCAGAAAAGTTATGCAGACAATCGACGTAAGCCGTTAGAATTTCAAATTGGAGACAAGGTACTATTGAAAGTTTCTCCTTGGAAAGGAGTAGTTTGATTCGGAAAGAAAGGAAAGCTAAGTCCACGATACATAGGACCATTTCCAGTAATTCAACACATAGGACCAGTTGCTTATCGCTTACAATTACCAGAAGAGTTAGCTGGGGTACATGACGTATTTCATGTATCCAACCTCAAGAAATGTTTATCTGATGAATCACTGGTAGTCCCTCTTCAAGACATACAGGTGAATGAAAAATTGAAGTTCGTGGAGAAACCGCTTCAAATAGAAGACCGAAAGATCAAGTTTCTCAAACACAAAAGATTGGTACTGGTCAAAGTCAGGTGGGATTCAAAAAGAGGACCCGAATACACCTTGGAGCGGGAATCGGAAATGAAGCGAAAGTATCCTCACTTATTTCAGTAAATCTCGAGGACGAGATTTTAAATAAGGTGGGGAGGATGTAAGGACCTGCAAAAATGTCCCAAAATGACCCGTAAGTGAAAACCCGGACCCTTGAAACCCTAATGTGCATGAAAAACCAAGAAAACAAGATTTCTGGGTTTCACGCGGGCCGCGTAAAAGATAAGCTAAGGGTTACGCGGGCCGCGTCAACTTAAAGTTGACCGGATAAGCATTCCGGGCCACGTGTTGCACACGTGGCGGACCTACCTGTGACACGGACGCCCTAGTTGTAGACTAGGTGGCTCTCGCGGGCCGCGTAAAACCTATGTTAAGGTTTACGCGGGCCGCGTAAAACCCATATTTCAGCTATAAATTGTTCAGTTCATGAGCTTTGCATCTGTGAACGTAAAACT
The DNA here is from genome assembly GCA_030545235.1 of Helianthus tuberosus. NCBI lineage: Eukaryota > Viridiplantae > Streptophyta > Magnoliopsida > Asterales > Asteraceae > Helianthus > Helianthus tuberosus. The sequence continues at coordinate 31,406,412 of CM060371.1, read as the reverse complement.
TTCTAAAACATGAAGAAAGCTGCTCAAATTCGAATTTCCAAGTAGTGAAACGCTGCTACGACTACAGGGTATTAACTCGATCACTGCTACGATATAATGTCCGATTGATTGAAACCGATCCGATGGATGTTTAAGTGATGCCCGTAATTGGGCTATACTTTGTCATTCATCGTGAGGGTTTTGATTTCGTGAGTTATCGTAAATGTTGTATTAAGTTACTGACCTAGTTTCGTATGCATTGCTGTTTAACTAGGTTACAAGGCTAAATCAGTAGGCTAAACTCTGCCCGTTTAAACTTGCAATGTGAGTCATTCTCTTTTTATCAACAATGTTTTACAATACTCAAATTATTTTCAAAAGTTATAATTACAGGGATTAAGTCTTGGTTATCTTGAATCACTGGCAAGTGGGGTATTGTGCACATTACTAATTTCTCACGGTTAGGTAAACAAACCTAACTGTGATAATCATCACTACTTGGGTGAAATCAAGGAAAAGTGCTACGGAGCACTAATAAAGCTTGAAGTGGTGGCTCAGTTAAATAAATAAACATGTTTTGTAAAACAGGGAATTTCCTCGTGAAATTCCTCTATTGTAAATTACGGGGTTTTATCCCAATTTATGAAATAAAATAATTGGGCAGTTTTAAGTTTTAAAAGATCCTGTTAAACTTCCGCTGCCAACTCATATAATAAATACCACGGGTTTTCTGTCCCGCGGCTCCTGGACCGGGTCACACCGGGACGGGGGCCGTGACAGTAAACTCTTTTGTAACTATTTCGTTAGCTATCACGAAGTTAAATGCAGAAATTTTTCTTATGAATTGTTCGACCCGTTTAGTCTTTTGTCAAATGAAGCTCGTTAGTTTTCTTTGAAAAGTTTAGACCTTACAATTTCGGATATTTCGGATACTGATTTTCGGATATTTCGGATTCGATTTCTAATCCGGATTTTTTTGAACACCCCTACTTCAATTAATAATGGCATGTGACAAATTTGGATTATTTTATTACAGGAATGTGTATTTGGGTCTTTTTGCCACTGAAGTTGAAGCTGCCAGGTAATTGTCGGTTTTCTAGATGGACCTCCACTGTCAAATTACAATGTTCAATGGGTTTAAAAGAAATATAATATTTTTACTTTTTTATTATTTTTTAAAAACCTTCTAGGGCATATGATAAAGCTGCAATTAAATGCAATCGGAAGGATGCTATTACAAATTTTGATCCGAAAATTTATGAAAATGAGTTCAACTCCACTGGTAACATATATTTTCTGTTTGTTACATTTGTATTTATTTTATTCAAGCTTTTACACACTTTTATCAGCTGTAAAAACAAAAATAATTTACAGAATTTCTGTTAATAGTTGTTAAAAAAATATGTGAAGATTTTTATCACAAAAACTTGAATAAACATGTAAAAGAGGAAACCAAAATTTTTTTCTAATAAACCCACCTATATACATTGTTTTTATGGACTAACTTACACACCTTCTACACCTTCCGATCGTACTTACATATGATTTAATTTTTTCCTTCTCAGAATGTTCGAATAACACCACCGCTACATCGGATCATTATATTGATTTAAGCTTGGGGGAATTCCACCAAAATGGTGTTTCCAAGAAAAAGTCAATGTCTGATGAAGATGAAGGTGAATATGGAAAAGTGAAATGTATACGTATATAAGTAATTTTATAAAGAAAATTATTCTGGGAAAAATGGGTGATGTAAACTTTAATATGAGTAAATTTCACTTTTTGTCCTTTATGTATTATCTGAATTTTGAAACGTGCCATTTGGATATCCGAAAATTTCGGATAGTGAATATTGATATCCGAATCCGTATCCGAAATTTCGGATATCCGATTTCGGATATCCGAAATTTCGGATACGGATTCGGATATCCAAACGGATAGCTGAATTTATAAAAAGAAATCAAAAAATCTGTTTCGTATATAGATTAAAACTAAACTTATATTCGATTTTCCAAATTTCCAACATTTAAATTTAAAAACAATCATAAATTCACACGAATACAATTATTTACTACTTTTTTACTAATTTTTACAATACTTCAAACTAAATATAATGCTCATATACTATATATATTTATAAAAAAATAATTAGTTTTCGGATATCGGATAATTGAATTATCCGAAATTTTTGAAATTCATATCCGAATCCGAAAATTCGGATTATCCGGTTTTCGGATATCCAAATTTTCGGATATCCAAAATTTTGGATACGGGTTTTCGGATATTTCGGATTCGATTTCTGATCCGGATTTTTTTAAACACCCCTACTTTTGACCTCATATCTTGATCCAAACTCATTTCAATAGTGTTGTAGGTAAATTCCTATCATTTATGATGTTTCCTACCCCTATACACCAAATATTCCATCTATTTTCCACAAAAAAAATGATTTTGAAACAAAACTCATCTTCTTGATTTCTCAATACAACTAAATTCAAATGATATCAACAACTTCTAATCATCTTTGATGATGATTCTAAGCTTTTAGACATATTAGAAAGCTTTTATTTAGATTCATAGTTTTTTGCACATCTTTTTAAAATAGAAGTCATGGATCAATGTTATAAATGAATGACTTTTTAATAAAATGAATTGTTCTTTAAATTCTTTTTCTTCTAGGACGGCAAAAGTACCCACCTACAAAATCTACTACTAAATCTTACCCCAACGTCCACAGTAGAACTAGAACCCGCATCACTTAGTGAGCAACATTTTACTACACTTGTTGATACCACCAGGCTACAAACCTTTGTTTTCAAGGTGTTTTTAACAACCATATATATATATTACTTTTAATGTTTTGACCACCAATCATTTTCTAGTGACATAACTTTACATCCTTTCAACTTTTGAACAAAGCTATAAAGTCAAATAATTGATGTAGCATAAAATACAAAGTGACCAAACCTAAAAGTTAGTTAGCAAATGCAAGAGGTAAAGATACCATAAATAGGAAATAACTTAAAATACGGTTCTTGATGTATTAGGTCCCATAGGGCGTTTTGTGGCTGGATAGCACCCAATGGCGCCTTGCACACCACGACGGTGGGCTTTATGGGGCAAAAAAAATTGTGGAGTGCTATATCCTTCGCAGTGTTATGGAGGGGAGTTTCAAACCTTTGATCAATAAAAAATAGTTAATGTTTTTTAATTAATTAATAAAAATGAAAATTAATAATTAGGTAATGATGGATAGGGGCTTTATGAGTACGGGCTCTAATGATATAACGCCCCATAAAGCCCCCGTGTGACGTGGCACGACACGTGTTGTATAACACCCACAAAAAGGGTTTATGACTACGAGTGGCCTTATAATATATAGTTTGGACTTTGTTATCGTGACCCTCAAAATTGAACACATTTTCTTCAGTTTAGAGGAACGCGTCATTGACTCTACACGGAGTTATGAAACCAAAATGTTATATGTTTGAAAAAACAAAAAAAAATTGTCCATGTCTTTTCTTGTACGATATTAATTAAAAAAATGACCACATGTTTTGCTAGTTGTCAATTACGTTAAAACTTAATAATAATTAACACTAACCCAAAAACCAACAATTTTAAAGTATGGTCAAATTTAAAGTTTATTGCTTGGTTGCATGAGCTTGCATATCTCATATATTTACTTATATTATATTCTTTATTATATAGGTATGTTTATGATCTAGTTTAAAATTGTGAAAAGGGTTTTAAAACCGGTTATTATGGTTGACTTTGCAACCAGTTAATTTTTATATTTTTTCGCCCAGCTAGTTAGGAATAATAAACTGAATCGAACGGTTTGGTTCATGATTTATACTCAAATTCGGTTAGAAAACACTGATTTGTCCAATAATGTAACATTCATATTTTGCTTAGATTTTTCTAGTATTTCTAATTGGACCATACACATGATTGAACTTTGCTTAACAGTATCACTTTTTTATATTGATCGTAATCTATGCATACATTTATTTTGTTATAAAGCTCAATATATATATCAAACTGTGAAATCAAATAAAGCCAAACTATTAGTAACATCTTGGTTTGGTAAATAAAATCTAGATGTTACAAATCATCATCAATCTACATGACATTAATGATAAGTTCATTCTTTTAAGAGTAAATTACAAGTTTTGTCCTTTATGTATGTCCCAAATTGCAGGCGCTGTCCTTTGTCTTTAAAATTGATGAGTTTTGTCCTTAATGTTTGCAAATCTTGCACGTTATGTCCTTTAGGCCAAACCCAGTTAGATTTTTTGGTTAAAACTGATCATGTGCAAGGCACATGAGGGTATAATAGTCTTTTTATCTCTATTATTTAAAAAAAATCTGAAAATCAAAATATATATTAACCTGCACTCTCTCTTCCTCCCTCCCTCTCTCTCGCTCTCTTCTCTCTCTCTTCTCTCTCCATCTGCGGAGGAGATGCACCACCACCTCCGCCATACCCTTCACCTCCACCACCGCCGCCATACCCTTCATCTCCACCTTCACTCCCCACCACAACCGCCGCCATCCCCTTCAACTCCACCTCCACCAACATCACTGCCACAATCATCACCACCATCCCCTTCACACCACCACCATCACCGCCACAACCGCCGCCGTGCTCCTCCGCCGCTGCAGACCAAAATCCACCACAACCTCCTTCGCAGATCTAAACCCTAGGCGGCGGCTAGGGTTCCGCCGTGACGATAAGCGGCGGCCACCAGCCACCCCACACCACCTGCGCCATCTACCACCACCATCATCATCCACCCCACACCAGTGGCGGAGCTTGACCAAAAGTTTCGAGGGGCGTAAAGTGATGGGACCCAAAAAAAATTTCCTATCGTTATATTTCGGGTCGGGTCGGCTATCGATTCGGGTCAAGTCAAATAATAATAGTTCCAAATAAAACTAAAAAATTTCATTCATTCAAAGGATTCGTTCTTAGACATAAAAATTTGTGATTAAGTTTATTGTGTGGTGGATAACCTAGGGTTAAACAAATAAGAGTTAAAATATATTTACAAAACTACCCATCACTAATATACAAAGTGGTAACAAACTTTACTTTAATTTATATATTGTAAAAATATTTAGGAAAAATAATTGGGAGGAGGCGATCCTATATAATTTTTAAAATTTCCGGACGAAAAATCGGAACCTATACACTTCTAACCGAAATATTGGGGTGGGCGGGTGCATCCCCGGGCACCAACAAACCTTCGCCCCTGCCCCACACCACTTGAAACCTCCTGTGAAAACCTAGATCTACTTAATTGTCTTTTTTGTCCCCAAAATCCTAACTTGCAAGACAAAACCCTAGAACCCGAATGTTTTCGGGTTCGGGTTGCATACCCGGATCATTCCTAGGGTGAATCTGCTTAAAGGGAATTTTGGTAATGATGAAAATGTTACCTGGTTCGTTAGATGGATGGTGAGCTTCAGGTGGAACAGAGGTGACATGGTGTGAGTTGAGTTCAAAAGCGATTGCAGCAGGTTTGAAGGTTTGAAGGGCTTTTAAAAATATCTAAACCAGATTTACTTCAGTTTCTCGCTCCACTTCATCTTAATCCCCATCATGATCATGATCATCTTCATCGACCATCTTCGCTGGTTTGTTGCTTATGGGTGTTGTTGGTGGGTTAGGTGATGTTGGGTATTTTTATAGAGATTAGATTAATGCTTTCTTGATTCTGTTTTTTAGCTTCATTGAAGGTATTATTATACTGTTTTTTTTTTGTGAATTTCTTATGTGGGCTTGGTCTGTGTTCATGACACTCGTAACCTGATATGAAATTGGTTTGATTTTGAAGTATTAGGTTGGCGAAAAGTTTTTAATTTGGTTGATTTGATTGAGATTAGTGGTGGTGGTAATTCGATGGTGGTGGTAACCAGGTGGTGATGGTGATGGTTTGTAGGTTAGAGAGAGAGAGAGAGGAGAGAAGAGAGAGAAAGTGGGAATTTAGAGAGAGAAACAGAGTTTTGTCCCTATAATGGTGAAATTACAAAAATACCCTCATGTGCCTTGCACATGACCAAATTTAACAAAAAAATCTAACTGGGTTTGGCCTAAAGGACATAACGTGCAAGATTTGCAAACATTAAGGATAAAACTCATCAATTTTAAAGACAAAGGACAGCGCCTGCAATTTGGAACATACATAAAGGACAAAACTTGTAATTTACTCTTCTTTTAAATAAAATTTGATAATCCAGGGTGTTAGAATATATTTCATCTTGATTTCCAACACTATCAAATAATAGTTTGGCTCATATTGAAAATCAAAATGTATTAGCTTATTGGATTTGATGTAACTCGCATATCATGAGCTCAAATTTGTTTCGTATTTTAAGATACATCATTTTTTAAGATCCGAATAATGTGGAAGAACATGTGAATCATGCAAGATCCAAGAGGTAGATCTTACTTAATCAAAAAATATATAAAATAAGAACACGATTATCACATACTTGAATTATTATAAAGGCCAGATTGTAAATTAAACATTATTGCAAACATTTTTATGTGGGTATTATAAAGGCTAGATTGTAAATTAATCATTTTTGCAAACATTTTTATGTGGTTATCTAGAAATTATTATCACATGATTGTGTCGGACTTTTTAGTTATTGCGAATTTGCGTTTGCATCTCTTGTCTCTTGTCTCTCCTTTATCCTTTTGAGACCTTTTATCAAGACGAAAAAACAGTGTTGTCATGGACATATTATCGTAAAGAGTAAACTACTATTTTGGTCCATGTGGTTTGGGCACTTTTGCGATTTTAGTCCAAATCTTAAACTTTTTAAATCTGGATCCCTATGGTTTTACTTTTATTGCCATTTTAGTCCAAAATCCAAAACCCCCATATTTTGACTGTTGAAAGCTGATTGTTTTGTCCTTTTGTGTAGGGGTATTTTTGTCATTTGATTTTAATATAACATATTAACTAAATTAAACAAAAGGAGACCATCATCTTCTTCACACATAGTTCACCCACCTCTAGCAGACCATCATCTACTTCAAACCCAAACCCAAACCTGCCAGCGCCCCACCAGAAAGACAGCCTCCACCTCATCTCAACCCCCACTTTCATTTTAAGTTCGAAAGCAGGTTTATTAGACCACACATAACCGATCCTATATTTCATTGAAATTTAGTACAACAGCCAACTTTTAACAATCCTATATCGGACTTGTAACCACTTTCATCTTTCAAATCAAAACAGCAAGGGATCTAAGATAAATTTTGTAAAACACATCTCAGATTTATATGTTCAGCTTCATCTACCCATTTTTTTTACAGTTAACAACATGTATTACCAGTTCATTCTTTGATTCACTAATCAACGAGTATATAACTAGATCTAAAACAAAAATCCTTTCACTATCATAAGCATCAGACTTGTAAGAAAACTCACATATAGCAAGATCCCAAAAATCAATTACCAAACATACAACTCTCAAATCTCATGTATATACCAAACAGTTAACACACGTTAATATCTAACCAAAATCCATGATAAACACACACAAAAACACACTATGATTCAGAAGTCGTATAGAGTTCAAGACAATGAATAATGGTTATAAGCTGACCGAGAATATAAGAGGTGAAAGAGGTGCCTGCTTCCACTGGAATAGTCTGAATCGGAATTTGTGAAGAAACGTGGGGGTGTGCGTGTGGGAACGAGACAGGTGAGCCATCCTTGTTTGATTTGGGGAATTTGTGAAGAAACGTTGAAGTTAGTTAGGGTTAGGGTTTTGACGCGAAATTGGGGGATTTGGGGACGGAGAACGAGCCACATGATGAAGATGATGACGCCGGTGATGAGGATGATGCCGATGATGAAGACGGAGAACGAGCCACATGATGAAGATGATGACACCGGTGATGAGGATGATGCTGTCACACCCCAACCGATGGCGGAATCATCGGGGCGCGGCACTGAGCGAAACAGATTGTCCATGAGTATCCACAACAACTATTAATTACCAGATACTTAAAACGTCATGTCCCACACCATAACATATCCAAATAAAACAGTTATTACAAATAATTGTCTCACAAACAAATACTGATCCGACAACTCAGATTTCAAAATAGGCAATTTGTTTGTTTGTTTCTAGACTCTTTCCTAGCCTCGATTTCATCACACAGCAAACCAAGCATTCTAGCATCTTAAGTACATGCCACATACGTTAAAGTAAAAGTCAATACACATAGTGTAAGGGTGAGCATACAAGTTTAATAGATATAATAGAGTTCGAAATCGTTTACGCATAACCAGCACGTACAACGTGTGATGTGAAGCACGTAAGTTATCGACAAGATCCTATCAATACCAATGACTGCGGGTCGACTGCGTAAGGCAGTTCGTAACACATATTCACCACTACGAATCATGTGATTAATGGTCCTTAACAACCCCTGAGTGAACAGGTGCTGAGTCCAAACTATAGTACTATCGTTGCTAAGACAGGTAGACAGCAATCTATGTGTAAACATAACAAACAAGCATTCATCGAGTCACGTATAACATGAGTAGCGGTTAGCGTTAAAGTAATGCGTAGTGTGTTTGATGTGATTTAGAATAAGTAACGTATGTAACACCCAAAAGTGCGTAAAAGCAAAAAGGGTTCGAGTATACTCACAGATTGTATTTAACAAATAAACACTCTCTTGGATTGAAGGGAGCGCTGAGAGAAATTAGCCTGAACAGTTAACGATAGCATAAATAATGAGCGGCGCGTAAAACGATGTAGGTGTACCAAGTGTCGAACGGTAATCCGATCGGATGGCAATCCTGTGACAACCCTCACTAAACCAGGTATCCGTACGACTTAATTGATAATTAATTACTGCTTAATTACTGTGCTTACTTGAACTTGTGGATAAACTGCTACTTGAATGCTGATACATGCACTTACTTGCATCATACTTTACTTGCTGTCACTCCATGTTTTGCTTACAGCACCTTTGTGACAACCTTGATGCACCAAAAGCACAGTAGCACAATGAACGGATAACCTATTAAACGTGTTGTCATAACTAGCACCAGGCAGGTACTGCCTCTAAGGCCTGTAAGAGCCTGAGATAGTTTGCTACACTAGTGGTGAGTGTAGGGATATAAGGGTTGTAGAACTGCGTCACTAGGAATGAGATTACAGTGACCGGATGTGCCTAAAACGTACTTTAAGTACAAAATTCAGCACTTTAATTAAAATTCAGCATCTAGCTAACTAATAAAGTGCCAAAACATGAGAAAAACATTACTAGACACTTTCCAAAGTGTCGGGAATAAGTTGTGTCACTAAAAATAATAATAACGACACTTTAAAGCTTTGTTAAGCGCTTTAACGGATTATTATCCAACCGAACAACCGGACTTTACCCGGAACATAAAAATATTGCCATTCACATTGTTTTTCTTTTTCTAAACCAGTTAGGGTCCCCGAATACCCTAACACCCGCTATAACGCATAACACATAAGTAACCGAGTTAACCTTCACTTAACTTAACTAACCTAACTAATGGCTAACTAATGGTTGAAATGGAACCGGATAACCCCCCCCCCCCCTCAACCGAACTCGTCCCCTAAGGGGACACCCTTTGTACTTGTTGATTATTTAAATCACATATGTCTAATATCAATTAGACATAAAATCCAATGGTTAATTACATTAGGAATTGTCTATAAGTTCTAGCATAAGCACACATGATCATCTCATCACAACACTTAACCACAAAACACTCTCTCCCTCTCTCTTGGTTCTCGGCCGAACACCACCCACAACCATCCATCCATTTTCGATTTCCTTCAACCCATTCCAAGTGCATACAAGTGTTAAGGATCTCATACAAAGGAGCTCGGTGCATTCTGAACGCGAAGGACCTCACCTCATTGCTTTTATCCATCCAATCTTCGACTAGAATCTTCCCTAGCCCCGAGCTAGTAGTAAGTTGCTATAAACGCCCTCTCGATCTATTTTAAAGTGGTTAAAATGAAGTGTATCGGTTAAATCTCAAGAACTTGCAAGATGATATGTAAAAGTCTACTAAAATGTTAAAAATGTTGGTTAAAAGCATAAGAATGGTGTAAATCTTGTAAGACTTGTTTTGATGTAATTAATTAGTGCCGATCTATGTTGTGGTAGCTCGGATCATCATCTAACCCGGATTAGTCGTGATCATGAATCATGGCATAGAGTTTGTTTAGGTGTACAAAGGGTTAAATGATGAAACTCTACCACACACTAAACATGAACTTGTGTAAAATCGATTTTATTTATGAAATGGTGTTCAAAACTAGTAGATCTACGGATCTACAAGCGGTACTTTCAAAGGACCAAGTGTTAAAGAAATCATATTTTCTAAAGCCGGATCTTACATGAACAAGAATGATTTTAGCAAACACACAAGTGTGTAAACACTTGTGTAACACAAAGTTTCGACAAAATAACTATTTGTGTAAAAGTTGACAAGAAGTTGTAAAGATGAAATTCCTTTAAAAACGAGACTTTCAAGAAACGAAGTTAATTCATATAAAGATCCACTAAAAGTAATGGGATTTACTACATATTTTTGGGTAAACCACAAGTTCATGTAATTTATGGGATTTATATATATTTTGACTAGTTTGATGCTTTGGATATTGTTTTGGTTGAATAAGAAAACTGTTGATTTGAATTATAAAAGAAAATGATACGCGAAATATAAACACGAAATAGTTGTCTAACTATTTCCCATCCTTGGGAAGGAGAATAATTACCAAGTATTTACAAAAATATAAACACGAAATAGTTGTCTAACTATTTCCCAAAAACTTAAACCTTAAGCTAAGGCATGGTCGTCCGTCTAATAGATTTAGTACGTGTAGGTCGTCGCACAGCTGCTTGATCAGGAGATATACTTGGTAGAGACGCACCACTGTGAGTTCATGTCCCCCTTTTCTCTAACTGTTTTCAGTTTTCTAAACTGCGGGGGTGAAATACATGTTACTATGATTACGAGTACTTTTACATGGTATGGTTAGCGTAAGGAGGGTTATTATTCAGATCATGTGAGTGGGTAGGCGGAAACTTGAGGCCATTAATCCTCAGGGTAGGACCGAGGGGAAGGAGCGGTAGATCTATCTGGGTGTAGCGAGCCCAGCCCCAGGCCCAAACAGAACGGGCCTCGGGGTGACTTTGTACCCAACGCATAAATCTGCTAGGTTTGAGTCTTCCTACTTGCACTTCACACATATCAATGGCCTTGCAAACCATTGGTGATCTCTTTTTCCTTATTTGCTACATACCAGGGTTTTTATACATACAAAGGTTTATTTACTCACTTACACATGAACTCGCTCAACATTATTGTTGATTTTTCAACTTACATGTATTTCAGGGAATTAAAGGATCTGGCGCGGTATGACACGTTTTCCCGCTGCATTAGTCTCGAGGTCATCCGAGTTTAAGGGATGTGACTTTTTCCTGGACGAGTCACAGTTCTTAAACTGCGTTTATTTCTTGTTGGTGTTGTGTCTTTTGAACACTGTTTATGTTTGTTAGGATGTGATATCCGTTAAGACAATGTTGTGGTTCTTTACTCTTCAAACTTATTTTAATGGATGATCTTGCATGGTTTTTATTTCATATAGCTTGTTATGGTTAACTATGGTATTAAGAAGTCACACCAAAATAACCACGCTTCCGCAAAGCCAGGGTGTGACAGCTTGGTATCAGAGCTCTGATCATAGCGAACTAGGATTCCTTCTCGAGTCTAGACTATGATCACTAGGGCTCTCACGAAAACATTTTTACACTGCATACCACTTAAGTCCAGATCCAAAACTTTTTACAAACAAATGTTGAGCACATTTATTATTTATAGGCTCAGTCTGGGAGGCTGAGGCTCGGTCTGGAAGACCGAGGCTCAGTCTAGGAGACCGAGGTAGTTGTCTAGTGGGACTAGGGAGTCAGTCTAAGAGGCTGGGAGAATAGGCTAGTGGGACTAGGAAGAGCAGTCTGAGAGGCTGGGAGAATTTGGCTAGTGGGACTAGGAAGAGCAGTCTGAGAGGCTGGGAGGCTAGTGGGACTAGGAGAATTATTTGATTGCTTACTTGGTGACTAATGTGCTTATCTGATTGTATGATTGATTATTTGTACATATTTGTGTTTGTGTTACAGACACCATGGACTCGTCCGGCACAGGTGATTCGGACACCACGGGCCCTAGACCCATAGTATCAGACGACTTAGAGTCTTCAGAGCATGAGGTCCACACATCAGATGTTACCAGCACAGACGAGGACGACTTTCAGCCCATTGCGCTGCCCGACGCTGTCGATGAGCCCGCTGACGGCCCTTTTGCTGGGTACCTACCACTCGTAGAGATCCCAGCTCCCATACCTTTGGCCGTTTATCCTGCTTACGATATGCTCCTCGACGCCGATGTTGACAACGACGTCGATCTGTTTGATGATGAGCCCCTGGAGGACGATGTTGAAGGCGAGGCCCTTCTAGTTGACGGTGGTCTTTTGTTACTCGCAGATGCTCCAGCTGAGGAGTCACCTGCACACTCACCCGCTCCAGACTCCCTCGAGTCTGTGGCCTCCGCACCGTCACACACTCGGAGCGCAAAGCACTATTCACACGGTTCAGATCCTGACAGGGCATCATCTGCTGTCTCTGCTCCTAGATTTGCTTTCGATCACGACCACGATGAGGATTCAGACCCTGTTTTTCCCCTGGATTTGACCCGGACCAGGAGATAGAGTTCATCCACTTGGATCAGCCTATGGTTGACCCAGTAGACCCAGTTGACCCTGCATTCGCTGATCATGCAGATTTTGATATGGAGTTCGTTGATCCCGAGCCTGCCATGGCCCTTGAGCCAGTAGCTGCTCCTGACCCAGTGTTTGAGCATGACCCTGTTCATGCTGGCATGCCCATTGATCCTGTGATTGCTGACCTACCCATTGATGATCACCCTGCTGATGCACCACTACTGGAGGGTGACCATGTTATTGCTGCTGATCATGTTGATCCCCCACTTATCGCTGATATACCTGCTGACCCTCTTGTTGCACCCCACCTTGACCCTATGCCTGTACAGTTTGATCGAGCACTTTTTGAGGCACAGATTGACCCACGAGATGAGCACGCCCAGCATGGGTGGATTCCTGCGGATGATGAGCTTCCACCTATTCCTCCTCATACCGCCGATGCACGTCACGTTGATTTCTCTTTTTCATTTGCACAGTACACACCTCCAGGTCGACCTGGAGAGGGTTCCTCGGCTCATCCCTTTGGACATGTGCCGACATCTATTCCAGTTATGCCACAGTCTTCATCTGCTATTCCCCCTGCACCACCATTCTTTGTGCCACCTTTTGATCCAGCCAGCGAGCCATTTCTCTGGACGTCACCGTCTGTTATGCCACCGACCGACCCCTACCATCCTTTCCATATGGGGTATTCTATTGAGGACGTTCCGATGTCGTTTGTTGTCCAGCAGGAGGCACTCACACGGCGCATTCAGGAGCTTGAGAGAGCTCAGCCACCGTCGTGCCAGTGTCAGGGTCAGACCCACCCTGCTTCTTCGCAGCACCCTCGACCATTGTTACCTGACTATGCTGCACGCCTTTTGGCACTTGAGCAGCAGGTTGCTTCTTGGTTGCGTACCCAGAGAGCCATGGAGGAGGACTGGTTCCATTTGCGATGTTTGTTCTACACCCATTTTCCCCCTCCTCCACCACCATCAGTTTAGGGCATCTTTAGTACAGCATGGGTGGACGTTGGTGAGAAGACGGCGATTGCTCTGACCACACCGCATTTTTGGAGACTGCATTCTGATTCTGACTTTTGTTGATCATGTATATGGGATGTATTGACACTGATTTGATATTCTTTTGGACTGGGGTGATGTAGCCCTTAGTCAATGATGATGTATGACACTATTATGTACTTGTACACTCTACCATGTGGTCCCGATTTTGGCAATGCAATCGCAGTATTCTCATCATATGTGATGTTTTGATTGATTATTTAAGTCTTATAACAGGGGATGTTGTGTGATTAATATGATTATAACATGAGATGTTATGTACTATTACTATCATTATATACGTACGCTTTATTATGGTCTGACCGACGTGAACCCATCTTTTAGAAGATGCCGCCGAGACGTCAAACGCCGATGCCTACCAATGAGGCAGAACTCCAACAAGTCATCGCTGCTGCCATCGCGCAATACGCCGCCTCGCAAGGAGGACCCAGCGGAAGCAGCTCAAACAAAAATGGCAACAATAATCCACCTCATGGTAATACTAAGTCATTAAGACATACCATGATCTAATTGGATATCTCTAGCAAGGATGCTAATGCCATTCATATGTTGTAACGTATGTGCAGGGTGCACCTACAAGCAGTTTCTAGACTGCAAGCCTGTCAACTTTGATGGCACCGGAGGTGCTGTCGCTTTTGTTCGTTGGGCCGAGAAGACTGAATCTGTTCTTCGCATGAGCAAATGTGCACCAGACCAGCAAGTCACCTACATTTCTGGGCTATTTTTGGATGGAGCCCTATCTTGGTGGAATTTGCAAGTGCAGACACTTGGTGAAGCTGCTGCCTACGCACTAACATGGACCGAACTGAAGGAACTAATGCGCAAAAAGTATTGTTCTCGCGCTGAAATCCAAAGATTGGAAACTGAGTTCTGGCATTTGAAGATGGAAGGTCCGAAGATCGCGGAATATGTTCAGAGGTTTCACGACCTGTCGCATGTGGTACCCTATATGGTCACTCCAGAATTCAAGCGGATTGAACGCTTCATTTGGGGATTAGCTCCTCAAATCATAAGCATGGTGACCTCCTCCAAGCCTGCAACAATTACTGAGGCAATCGATTTGAGCGTGGCTCTCACTAAGGAGGCTATCCGCCTGAACAAGTTCGATGAGATCGGGACAAAGAAGAAAGAGACTCACGTCGAGTCATCCGGAGGTAACAAACGAAAGTTCTCGAACTTCAAACAAGGCACTAGTGGTGTTGTTAAGAAAGGAGAGCCAAACGCGCCAGCTCAGGTTACAACTGGTGGTGGAAAGAAAGGAAAGGGATATATGGGCACCCAGCCCAAGTGCAACACCTGCCAGCGTCACCATTCTGGCCGATGTGGTTTGAAGGTATGTGAAGCGTGTGGGAAACCTGGCCACTTGAAGGATTCTTGTTGGGCCATTGTTGGCCAGGGAGGCCAATGAGGATTTGGAAACAGAAACAATAACCGGGGTGGAATTGGAAATCGCCCACAAGGAAACAATGGGGGTAATGGGAATCGAGGCAACAATGTGAATCAAGCGGGCGCTGTGAATCATAACCAAAGGAATAACCAAGCTGGAATTGGAGGTGGAAACGGGCAAAGACCTGGATGCTTTAACTGTGGTGATATCGGGCACTTTAAGAGGAACTGCCCAGAGTTGAACCAAGCCCGTGGAAGAGTGTTCAATATCGAAGCGAGGGAAGCACGCCAGGATCCCAATGTCGTTACTGGTACGTTCCCTGTAAACCAACGCTATGCATCCGTTTTATTTGATACTGGTGCCGACTATAGCTTCGTATCGTTAGAATTTAAGAATATGCTTGGTTTAGCCTCTAGTAAGTTAGATATTCCCTACTCAATCGAATTGGCTAATGGGAAGTTAGTAGAAGCCAATGAAGTGATCAGAGGTTGTGCAATCGAGTTGGGAGAACGTGAGTTTGCCTTGGATCTACTACCAGTCAAGTTGGGAAGCTTCGACGTGGTAGTAGGAATGGATTGGTTATCAAGTAACAAGGCAGAAATTGTCTGCCACGAGAAGATCATTCGCATCCCAACCGAAGATGGTGAAACAATTGTGGTTCATGGTGAAAAGCATGATACGCCTTTAAGAATCATCAGCTACCTGAAAGCGCGAAAGTGTTTACAGAAGGGATGTGCTGCCTCCCTGGCACACATTGTAGACAAGAAAGCTGCAGAACCGAAGATCGAAGACATCCCTGTCGTGAGGGAGTATCCAGAAGTCTTCCCGGAGGACTTGCCTGGACTGCCACCTCAGAGGCAAGTGGAGTTTCACATCGATTTAGTCCCAGGCGCCGCGCCTGTGGCTAAGGCACCTTATAGACTTGCCCCGTCTGAGATGCAAGAATTGTCGACACAACTTCAAGAGTTGTTAGACAAGGGATTTATCCGACCAAGCTTCTCGCCTTGGGGAGCTCCGGTCCTGTTTGTCAAAAAGAAGGACAGTAGTTTTCGAATGTGCATAGACTACCGGGAGCTGAACAAGCTGACGATCAAGAATAGATATCCTCTGCCAAGAATTGATGATCTGTTTGATCAACTGCAAGGTTCAAGCTTTTACTCAAAGATCGATTTGCGATCTGGATACCATCAGTTAAGGATACAAGAGGAGAGTATCCCGAAGACAGCCCTCAGAACTCGTTATGGACACTACGAGTTCCTTGTTATGCCGTTTGGATTAACAAACGCACCTGCAGTCTTTATGGATTTGATGAATAGAGTTTGCAAGCCGTACTTGGACAAGTTCGTGATTGTGTTTATCGATGACATCTTGATTTATTCAAGGACAAAGGCTGAGCACGAACAGCATCTAAGAGCTATTTTGGAGCTGCTGAAGAAAGAACAGCTGTATGCCAAATTCTCTAAGTGCGAGTTTTGGCTACGTGAAGTCCAATTTCTTGGACATGTGGTAAATGGAGATGGAATCCATGTGGATCCAACCAAGATCGAAGCAATCAAGAATTGGGAAACGCCAAAGACGCCAACCGAGATTCGACAATTCTTGGGTTTGGCTGGCTACTATCGAAGGTTCATTGAGGATTTTTCGAAGATCGCTCAACCATTGACGCTCCTCACCCAGAAAGATAAGAAGTTTGATTGGGGAATCAAACAGGAAGAAGCGTTTCAGCTGTTGAAGGATAAGCTCTGCAATGCGCCAATCCTAGCACTACCGGAAGGTACTGACGATTTCGTGGTATACTGTGACGCCTCGCGTCAAGGATTGGGTTGCGTGTTGATGCAACGCCAGAAGGTTATTGCTTACGCATCACGTCAGTTGAAGGTACATGAGAAGAACTATACCACGCACGATTTGGAGCTAGGCGCAGTGATATTTGCTTTAAAGATCTGGAGACACTACCTATATGGTACGAAATGTAAAATTTTTACAGATCATAAGAGCCTACAACACATATTCAACCAGAAGGAGTTGAACATGAGACAAAGACGATGGGTTGAGTTGTTAAATGATTACGATTGCGAGATAAAGTATCATCCAGGGAAGGCGAATGTGGTTGCCGACGCCCTAAGTCAAAAAGAGAGGATCAAGCCCATAAGGGTTAGGGCTTTAGAAATGATTATCCAAACCGATCTTTCCTTGCGCATTCGTGCCGCGCAGAAAGAAGCTCTTAAGGAAAGAAATCTTGAAGAAGAATATCTCCGTGGGATGGAGAAGCTATTGGTGCCAAACGAGGAAGGAACGTTATGTTTTGAGAAAAGGATTTGGGTTCCTCTGTTTGGTGGTTTAAGGAAAGTTTTTTTTGATGAAGCTCACAAATCGTGGTACTCTATCCATCCAGGAGCGGATAAGATGTACCAAGATCTCAAGGATTACTATTGGTGGCCTAGGATGAAGGGCGATGTTGCTGTTTATGTGAGCAAGTGTCTAACGTGCGCTAAGGTGAAAGCGGAATACCAGAAGCCTTCAGGACTCCTGCAACAACCTGAGATTCCCAAGTGGAAATGGGAACAAATCTCCATGGATTTTATTACAAAGTTGCCAAGAACGCCAAGAGGCCATGACACTATCTGGGTAATAGTGGACCGATTAACGAAGTCAGCGCACTTCTTACCTATCAGGGAGAAGGATAATACGAGCAAGTTGGCTGAAATTTACATGAGAGAAATCGTCACGCGCCATGGAGTACCTCTCTCGATCATCTCTGATAGAGATGGACGTTTCATATCAAGGATTTGGCAATCCTTCCAAGAAGCTTTTGGCTCACAATTAAATCTGAGCACTGCATTTCACCCTCAGACCGACGGTCAAAGCGAGCGGACTATTCAGACACTGGAGGATATGCTGAGAGCATGTGTAATGGATCTTGGTGGTAGCTGGGATAAACATTTACCATTGGTCGAATTTTCTTACAACAACAGCTACCACACCAGTATTGGAGCCGCGCCATTTGAAGCTCTTTACGGACGCAAGTGTCGATCACCCCTATGCTGGGCTGACGCAGGTGATAGGCAGCTTGTTGGTCCCGAAATCGTCTAAGAGACGACAGACAAGATTGCGCAGATTCGAAAACGCATCGAAGCGGCTCGCGAAAGACAGAAAGCCTATGCAGATCCAAACCGGAAACATTTGGAATTCCAAGTTGGAGATATGGTTTTATTGAAAGTTTCACCCTGGAAGGGTGTGGCACGCTTCGGAAAGCGTGGGAAGTTGAATCCGCGTTACATTGGCCCTTCAGAATTTTGGAAAGAATAGGGCTAGTAGTATACAAGCTGGACTTACCTGCTGAACTGAATGGAGTTCACGATACATTTCATGTATCCAACCTGAAGAAAAGTCCAACTCAAGATACCGTTGTCATTCCCACCGACGAGATTCATGTTGACGACACACTCCATTTCGTTGAAGAACCTGTTGAGGTTACGGATTGGATTGGAAAGTAAACAAGACCCGCCGGAGCAGTGTCAAGCTCGTCAAGGTTCGTTGGAATGCCAGACATGGTCCTGAATACACCTGGGAGCGTGAGGACCGGATGAAAGAGAAATACCCCCACCTATTTCCCAAGAACCCTGCTTCTAGAAGCAGAACTTAAAATTTCGGGACGAAATTTTTCTAACGGGGGGAGAATGTGACAACCCTCACTAAACCAGGTATCCGTACGACTTAATTGATAATTAATTACTGCTTAATTACTGTGCTTACTTGAACTTGTGGATAAACTGCTACTTGAATGCTGATACATGCACTTACTTGCATCATACTTTACTTGCTGTCACTCCATGTTTTGCTTACAGCACCTTTGTGACAACCTTGATGCACCAAAAGCACAGTAGCACAATGAACGGATAACCTATTAAACGTGCTGTCATAACTAGCACCAGGCAGGTACTGCCTCTAAGGCCAGTAAGAGCCTGAGATAGTTTGCTACACTAGTGGTGAGTGTAGGGATATAAGGGTTGTAGAACTGCGTCACTAGGAATGAGATTACAGTGACCGGATGTGCCTAAAACGTACTTTAAGTACAAAATTCAGCACTTTAATTAAAATTCAGCATCTAGCTAACTAATAAAGTGCCAAAACATGAGAAAAACATTACTAGACACTTTCCAAAGTGTCGGGAATAAGTTGTGTCACTAAAAATAATAATAACGACACTTTAAAGCTTTGTTAAGCGCTTTAACGGATTATTATCCAACCGAACAACCGGACTTTACCCGGAACATAAAAATATTGCCATTCACATTGTTTTTCTTTTTCTAAACCAGTTAGGGTCCCCGAATACCCTAACACCCGCTATAACGCATAACACATAAGTAACCGAGTTAACCTTCACTTAACTTAACTAACCTAACTAATGGCTAACTAATGGTTGAAATGGAACCGGATAACCCCCCCCCCCCCTCAACCGAACTCGTCCCCTAAGGGGACACCCTTTGTACTTGTTGATTATTTAAATCACATATGTCTAATATCAATTAGACATAAAATCCAATGGTTAATTACATTAGGAATTGTCTATAAGTTCTAGCATAAGCACACATGATCATCTCATCACAACACTTAACCACAAAACACTTTCTCCCTCTCTCTTGGTTCTCGGCCGAACACCACCCACAACCATCCATCCATTTTCGATTTCCTTCAACCCATTCCAAGTGCATACAAGTGTTAAGGATCTCATACAAAGGAGCTCGGTGCATTCTGAATGCGAAGGACCTCACCTCATTGCTTTTATCCACCCAATCTTCGACTAGAATCTTCCCTAGCCCCGAGCTAGTAGTAAGTTGCTATAAACGCCCTCTCGATCTATTTTAAAGTGGTAAAAATGAAGTGTATCGGTTAAATCTCAAGAACTTGCAAGATGATATGTAAAAGTCTACTAAAATGTTAAAAATGTTGGTTAAAAGCATAAGAATGGTGTAAATCTTGTAAGACTTGTTTTGATGTAATTAATTAGTGCCGATCTATGTTGTGGTAGCTCGGATCATCATCTAACCCGGATTAGTCGTGATCATGAATCATGGCATAGAGTTTGTTTAGGTGTACAAAGGGTTAAATGATGAAACTCTACCACACACTAAACATGAACTTGTGTAAAATCGATTTTATTTATGAAATGGTGTTCAAAACTAGTAGATCTACGGATCTACAAGCGGTACTTTCAAAGGACCAAGTGTCAAAGAAATCATATTTTCTAAAGCCGGATCTTACATGAACAATAATGATTTTAGCAAACACACAAGTGTGTAAACACTTGTGTAACACAAAGTTTCGACAAAATAACTATTTGTGTAAAAGTTGACAAGAAGTTGTAAAGATGAAATTCCTTTAAAAACGAGACTTTCAAGAAACGAAGTTGATTCATATAAAGATCCACTAAAAGTAATGGGATTTACTACATATTTTTGGGTAAACCACAAGTTCATGTAATTTATGGGATTTATATATATTTTGACTAGTTTGATGCTTTGGATATTGTTTTGGTTGAATAAGAAAACTGTTGATTTGAATTATAAAAGAAAATGATACGCTTGAAAGCGTGGCCACCTCCAGTTACAGGGGAAACTCTGGCGAAATTTTTCTAAAAACCTAACACTTGGGAATATTTTCACTACAAGTGTTGTAAATCTATTTTTGACTTGTTTTCAAAACGTAAGTTTCGCCACGACTTTATTTACGAAACATCGGAGGTGGGGTTTTCACAAAATAAAAACGGGGTAAATATATATTTGATATATATATTTTTCATAAGCGTCACTTGTAAATTTCTATGATTATTTTGTGAACTATACAAATATTATTTTTAGGGTAAAAATAATATTACCGAATGTTAACGATTCCAAAAATAATACAAACACCTTCATAATAAATAATAAGTTACAACGGTATAATTATTACCACCTGATCTTTAAAACGTAACTTACGCATTTTAAGAAAACATTTATGAGCGCGTATTTTTGTCAAAGTATTATTTTGGGAAGAATATTTATATTTTGAAGTAAGAAATAAAATATATTAAGTGAGACTTAATGATGTATTTCGAATTTTACGAACACGCATGTATTAAATCCCCCATCCTTGGGAAGGAGAATAATTACCAAGTATTTACAAAAATATAAACACGAAATAGTTGTCTAACTATTTCCCAAAAACTTAAACCTTAAGCTAAGGCACGGCCGTCCGTCTAATAGATTTAGTACGTGTAGGTCGTCGCACAGCTGCTTGATCAGGAGATATACTTGGTAGAGACGCACCACTGTGAGTTCATGTCCCCCTTTTCTCTAACTGTTTTCAGTTTTCTAAACTGCGGGGGTGAAATACATGTTACTATGATTACGAGTACTTTTACATGGTATGGTTAGCGTAAGGAGGGTTATTATTCAGATCATGTGAGTGGGTAGGCGGAAACTTGAGGCCATTAATCCTCAGGGTAGGACCGAGGGGCAGGAGCGGTAGATCTACCTGGGTGTAGCGAGCCCAGCCCCAGGCCCAAACAGAACGGGCCTCGGGGTGACTTTGTACCCAACACATAAATCTGCTAGGTTTGAGTCTTCCTACTTGCACTTCACACATATCAATGGCCTTGCAAACCATTGGTGATCTCTTTTTCCTTATTTGCTACATACCAGGGTTTTTATACATACAAAGGTTTATTTACTCACTTACACATGAACTCGCTCAACATTATTGTTGATTTTTCAACTTACATGTATTTTAGGGAATTAAAGGATCTGGCGCGGTATGACACGTTTTCCCGCTGCATTAGTCTCGAGGTCATCCGAGTTTAAGGGATGTGACTTTTTCCTGGACGAGTCACAGTTCTTAAACTGCGTTTATTTCTTGTTGGTGTTGTGTCTTTTGAACACTGTTTATGTTTGTTAGGATGTGATATCCGTTAAGACAATGTTGTGGTTCTTTACTCTTCAAACTTATTTTAATGGATGATCTTGCATGGTTTTTATTTCATATAGCTTGTTATGGTTAAGCTATGGTATTAAGAAGTCACACCAAAATAACCACGCTTCCGCAAAGCCTGGGTGTGACAAATCCGATCGGATGGCCAGTCGATCGGGTGGCAATCCGTTCGGATGGTCATCCGATCTGATGGCCATTCGATTGGTTTGGCACCTCGTTTGGTGAGGATGTGTTTGTGTATGATGGTTTGTACTTTGAAGTTTTCGTTGTAGCATTTTGAAAATAGAGAAGTATCTCTACTCTTCAGGTCGGTCGATCGAACGGTCGTTCGATCGGACGTCAATCCGATTGGCAAGGCTTCTCAGTTTGAGAACAAGTTCACAGCAGGACGGTCACTCGATCGAATGGCTATCCGATCGGGTGGCAATCCGTATGTATTGAACATGTTGAAATTTGATTAAATATCAAAGTCCCAAACGTCACACGATCAGACGGTCACTCGATCGGATGGCAATCCGATCGGGTGGTAATCCGTTCAACGTTTAGATCCTTGTATAGTTTGAATAAAAGTTTAACTGTGGAACCAAGTGCAACCCGATCTGATGGCCGGTCGATCGGATGGCAATCCGATCGGATGGCAATCCGTCCCGACGATCTGATCGTCTTGTCAGCTGATTCTGTTTGAAGTTTCCAGTGTTTGAACGAGGCATTTTGATAACTTGTTTAAACAACAGGAACCCTATCCCGACCCAAGTGACCCGACCGAACAGGAACCATCCTAGTCCGACCGGTTCACGGTTCGAGACGGTTGTTCATGTTCAAACCCGAAATCAGTAGTCTCTTAGATAGAATTCAGATCTGGAATTAATACATCACTAAGAATGAGTAGAAGATTAGAGCAAGCTCCGATTCTATCTGGTTTTGAGTGCATTGAGTGTAAAAGAGTTGAAAGAAAGTTGGAAATCCTTCTTTCAATCCTTTCTACATTGAATATGTTTAGATCTATGCAAGATCTTTGTTTATTCATGTGGAAATCGTCCAGATCTAAGTTGTTCTTGGTGGATTGAAGCCAAAACATGAAGTTCATAAGAACTCCATGATGACATCACCCTAGAACATCTCAAATCCACTGATTTCACGGTTAAAAGTTTAGATTCAAAAGATAGAATGATGAAGAAGTGTGTGTAGATCATAAAAGTACAAGATTTAGGTTGGAAACTTACAAGAATCGAGAGAAATCGAGAGAAATGAGGCTTGAAGTCGGCTGGTCGAACAAGGGAGCTGTCACATCACAAATGATGTGACAGGTGGGTATATATAGGGTTTCCCAAAAAGGAAAGTGGGGAAAATGGCTGGTCGATCGGGTGGCAGCCCGAGCGGATGGCAATCCGACCGGATGGCCACTCGATCGGTTGGCCACTCGATCCATGAGTCCGGCGCGATGAGTTTTGTCGTTTCGATTCGTGTGTTGAGCTTTGCGATGTGATTCGAGAGAGCGATGCGATAGTATTACCCATTAGTTACCCAAATAACATAACTACTATATCTAACATATAATCACTATAAATAACTTGCGTTTAGCGTTTTCGATTCGATTGCGATGCGATAGATTTGCGATTGCGATTAACACCTCAACATAAACATAACATGCACAAGTAACACATAAATAGCACACACACGTAAAACAATATCCAGAACACATAATTCGAGCTGCGATTGCGACAGCGATAAGCGATAAATCGATTAAACAAGCGATTAATAGCGATTAGACTTCGATTATTATTAGATACGCCACATAATACAACTAAAGCGATTAAAATAAATAGATTATCTACCAGTCAAAGAAGTCAAAACAGGAGTTGAGCAAGGAGTGACAGATCGCAATTAGCAATCTTTTCTTCCTTTGACTTCAATCTTGAATTTGACTTTGACTTTCGAAACACGGGGTGTTACAGATGCCGATGATGAAGATGATGACGCCGGTGGTGGTGGTGGTGGTGGTGTGCCATGTGTTTTAGATATTAATATGTTATAATAAAATTAAAATGACTAAAATGCACTGAACAAAAGGACAAAACAATCAGCTTTCAACAGTCAAAATAAGAGGTTTTTGGATTTTGTACTAAAATGACAATAAAAGTGAAAACACAGGAACCCAGATTTAACAAGTTTGAGATTTGGACTAAAATGGAAAAAGTGCCCAAACCACAAGGACCAATATGGTTGTTTAGTCTATTGTAAAAGTATTGGGTTATAAAGAAAATATAATTTTTAATTACTTTTATTAACGGGAATATTATAACTTAAGCTAGCAAAGAGCTAGAAAAAAAAAAAACACGTAAAATTTTACATGAAACTTATCATGTTTTGGATCCATTGCGTCTAGTATAGTTGACCCGAATATTATGATTTCTATTTACAATCCAATGAAAAGAATAATTAACTAACGAATCAAAAAGACGGATCGAACTTTTTTGGGCATCCACAAACACGTGTCATTTCCGAACCACTATCAGTATCCCACGAATGAGCTTCCGGTTTTTATCGGTAATAAGGAGGCTCTCTTTCCAAGCCATAATACCCGCATAAGAGAAATCCTAAATTGACTTGACATCTAACCATTTAATAATAGAATTTCCAAGTCCTCGCCGCCACCTCACATTCACCAAACAAATGGATCAAAGTTTTTTTTGAAAGGCGAACTTCATTAGAAACCGACACACCCACAAAACGGGGCGGCCCAACAAAACAAGACAAAAATTACATATTCATAAATTTACACCAATCGGGCCATGACAAGGAACTAAGCTTAGCTCTATTCTTAGCCCAAAGGAAGCCAAAGGACCTCACTTCCGAAAACACATCTTCAATCCGGGCAGTTTTATTATCAAACCTGATACTATTCCTATGCCTCCATAAACTCCAACAACCGGTGATAATTAACCCGTGTAGGATCTCACCTTTGGAGCCCGATAAACCCGCGTACGACTTGAACTCCAGCAGATCCTTGAAAGCGAACACGAAAAAGTTTGGAACCCTGCACCAAGATGCCAACTTCTGCCAAAGCACCGACGCAAAACTGCAGCCCGAGAACAGGTGATCGACAGTTTCCAGATAGTCCGCACAGAAGGGGCAATTCGGGTCTTCCAAGAAAATTCCTCTTTTAGATAACGCCGCTGCCGTTGGGAGTCTATCAAGCTCCGCCCTCCACGCAAAAATGTTGCACTTCGCCGGAATCCACTTGCACCAATCTAGGATAAAAAAATTGCTGGTATCTATTTCCTCAATCATCAGACTTTTAACCGATCCCACACTGAACGATCCATCACCTGGGCCAGCCCATTTCCAGGAATCAGGGCCATTAGACAGAGAGACCGAGTCCAAAATGGCATAAAGCCGAGCTAACTCAATCAGCTCGGTCCCCGACGCTGGAGTTCTTTTCCATTCCCAATTTTTAACTACTCCTTCCGAAGAGAAAAGAAGCCTGTCACACACCTTGCATTTTTTGAATTTTTCTAAAGCGAACAATAAGGGACACTGATCCTTGAGCAAAACATCGCCTGACCACGGGTCCAACCAGAAACTTATATCGGCCCCATCCCCTAAAACTCCTTTAAAAAAACGTCGGAACGGGACGTTATTAATAGTAGTTCTGGCAAGGACTTTAAAAATGTTAGACCAAGGCCCGCTAGAACCTTTACGACACGGCACAAAGTCCCAATTCCTCCGAGTATCATGCAATGCCTCCACCACTTTTTTCCATAACGCATCTCTATCCGTCTTGAAACGCCAAGTCATAAAACGAAAGGAACATCAATTCCACGTTCCACTAACTTAGTTCGGATCAGAAGACGGTTTAAAGAACTTCGAACACAAAATAAAAGTGAATAGGTAAACAAACGAGTTTATGAAATCCATGCTTCCGGCTTAACGATTTAAAATAGAATAGATAGAAAAAAAAAATTAGGGGATGATCTTCTTGGTAAAAATGGGGTTTGGGTTCGAGATTCGATCTTCTTGTTTGTATCCTCGTAACTTAAAAACTCCACACGTATTCATTTTAAAGAATGAAACCATGATAAAATGATTAGCATGAAAGACAATAGGGAAAACACGTACGCTAGAGTTATTTACTTAGCTTTTACAGTTTTGTCATCAATTTTGTTTTGAACACTTGCAATTTATTATATTGTTTATCTTTACTTAACGTTTGTACGAGAGACAATGGGTAGTTTGGAAATTCAAAGACCAAATAAGACATGTTGTAAAGAATGAGGACTGTACTAGTTATGGATAGTGTATAAAGTTTAAGGGGTGCGTATGTACTTTTGGTTATTAGGTTGTGGATTAGGTAGGTTAGGTTATACATAAGTAACCACTGGCTCTAGCCCAGTGGCCAGCAACCGATGAAGGATTGGATTTGGGGCCATTGGCGCCGGTTCGATTCCGAGGAAGCGCCCGAGTTTTCTATTACAGTGTATTTACTCCGGAGAGTGTCAGCTCTTGCGGAGGGTACAACTCCTGTCTTGTGGCAGGGGGCTGGAAATTTTCTCGGGGAAAGCCTAGCCATTCTAATGCACCAAAACGCGGGCCCGGTTAAGACAACGTAAGTCTTGGTTGCGGGAGTGGTGTCGGTACTGCCTTGGGATAACTCTCGGGTTGTAGCGGCAATTGCCGTCTGTTGTGAAAGTCGCCTTTCAAAAAAAAAAAAAAAAAAAAAAAAGGTTATACATAAGTAGAGTCAACTAGTTCATTTTTTATTCACTTAGAACATCTTATATAATTCAATAATTGGTGGTTTTCATGTTATCTTTCTTAAACATGTTTTAAATGATCATATCTTTTTAAACTTTACATGTTTTAGTTATGAATAATTATATATTTTGACCTTTCTATAGATAACATGTTAAATATGTACTATTTATTTATCTATATATATAATAAACAAACAAAGTGTGGGACACGTGTCACTATATGGTGCAACCTCACAAAATTTTGGGCGGGAAAATTAGAGAAAAGTGTTATTTTTACACGGGATCCGTGTATTCTATCTAAACCCGATGGATTGACCCGGGTATATAAGGATCTAAAAAACCCTAATTTTTTACATCGTCATCCCAAAATGAGTACACCATACGTTTCAAGCATTCAGAAACCTAATCTTCCAGCCTCCATCGTTGTTCTTACATCAGTCAAGCAAATCAGATGGATTATTATTGTATGTTTGATGTTTGTTTCGAATGCTTTAATTAACCTTTTGATATTGGTTTTGATTAGGGTTATGAATCTCATTTCATTCAGGTACGATTATTCTTCATATATTGTTTTTTGGTAAATCTTGATGAATGGGAAGATTGGTAAAGACTGTTAAATGGTTTGTTCTTCATCTTCATCTTCTTCATATCATGATTTCTTTTTCTTCATAATATGTTCTATATTATCAGGTTTTGATTTAGATTCATGGTTGTTCTCATCCAGGTTTTGATTTTAGATTCATGGTTGTTTTCATCCGGAATCAAGGGTGTCGAACATTCGGGTTAGGGTTTTTCAATCATCGTGATGTAGCAGAGAATCATAAGGTACGGCCACCACTTCCTCTTTTTCCTTTCAATTGACGATGATCTTACATCCAATAGAAGCCCTAATTTCATTATTCTGTTTTGTTTTTTAAAGAATAAAAAAAGAATTGCCGGTTCTGAAAGTAATCCAATAGAAGCCCTAATTTGATTATTCTGTTTTTTTTTTTCCTAAAAGAAGAACAAGAATTTCTGGTTCTCATAGTACGGGGTTAGGGTTTTAATTTAGTGACTGAATTATTGATAGTCTGTCATCGAGTTATGTAAACATTCTGAAATGCTCTTACTCTACATTTACATGTTAACTCATACACTCTGGATTGTTTCTTTTGCGCGCACACTCTACCAAAACCCTAGCATTGCTTCATTTCCTCTTCAATAATCTCCCTACCCTTTGCATTTCTTTTTTCTTTTTATCAAAAACTAAGAACAATCGTATGGCCATTGTATTTGGTGTTCTGCTTTTGTGTTCATGGATTTATCTTTTCAAGGTATTTTTCTGGTTCGTTAGTCAAAAGGGTATGGAAGATGAGATTATAATCCTGGGATCATAATTTCGTGCATGTGAGACTAGGAAATGTTATTAAAGA
The DNA here is from genome assembly GCA_030545235.1 of Helianthus tuberosus. NCBI lineage: Eukaryota > Viridiplantae > Streptophyta > Magnoliopsida > Asterales > Asteraceae > Helianthus > Helianthus tuberosus. The sequence continues at coordinate 31,378,049 of CM060371.1, read as the reverse complement.
AAAGGTTTGTGTTCATTTTATTTTTTACTTCGACGAACACCAAATAGACCTGATTATAGACTCACGGAACTTTTTCTACTTTCTACCTTGTGTCGCATTCATTCGCTTCAGGAAAAGTTTACCAGGTAATGTTATTGTTAATGCTAATCAAGTAGTTTTATTTGAATAAACTCTCCGTGTGTGTTAAATTGCACCACCCTTATTGACGAATTTGACCATGGTGTAGGTTGTAAAAGCACAACACTCAACTCAAGGAAGGGGAGGTGCTATTATACAGGTTAGATCTCTCTATGTGTTCATTTATGATTATTTGTTTTCATGCATTGCTGTGTTAATTTCACCGTGTTTATTTAGAATTAATTATCGTTGATGACAATGAAAACTTGATGTATGTGTGTTAATATTATGTTATTCCTCTTGATCTATTTTAAGTCTCTAACTTTATTAGATTATCAACAGGTAGAGCTTCGTGATGTTGATAGTGGAAACAAAGGGAATGAAGGGTTTCATACAGACGAAACTGTTGAACGTATGTATTTTTACTTTCTGGTCTGATTTGAACATGGAGAGTGTTTACATTGATTTCTGGCCTTTGATGCAGAAATATTTGTTGAAGCCAAATCTTACATTTATCTATACATTGATGAAGAAACTGATACGATTGTGCTAATGAGTAAGTTTTTCCTGTTTAATTTTTTCATTCGGCTAAAATATATTGTTAAGCTTAAATTACAGGTGGCAAATTTGACCCATTACTTATGAATCTGTCGATTCATATTATTGTATTTTATTTTTTTCCTTCATCAAATGGGTCAGAAGGGTAAAATAAGAAGAATTTTGTCAAAAGGAAACATGTGAAATAGTGCAAAAGGGTGGGGTCGGGAGTCACCCAAAGTTGATTCTTATGTATAAATATTCAAATCTATCTATTTATTATATAAACAAATAAGGTTTGGGACACTTGTCAATTTGTGGTGAGGAAATGCAATCATTTCTCCGATGCCGGTGGGTTGATGTCATCGATATACGGGTCGGGTATTATGAATCTGTTGGATCCCTGTGAGGAATATTATAAATCCAAACCCTTGTCTTCTTCTTTGTCAGATTGTTTATGCAGCAATGTCTAAAGCAAGAATGCAGTCTAGGCTATGCAGGTTTTTTTTTTTTTTTTTTTTTTTGTAGTATTCTTGGACTTTGGAATTTACAAATCCTTATGTCCTAGTTATGTCTTAATTTCTAACTTTGTTATATTTACTTATGTTCTACTTTTAATGATTTGTTTGTAGGGATTGTAGGAAACAAGTGTATGTAGGTAAGCAATTATGAGCTTGATGTCCTTTTGGTTTGACTTGGTTTCCTAGACACTGGATTAAAGTGTTCAGCGTGTTCATACATAGTGGAAATATTAAAGGGAGTAGACTCCCCTGGTTCAATATTTATACAGTTCGTTTTTAGTGGTTTGACAACTTGAAATTTGAATCAAGTGTTGGTAAACAAACCTAGCGGCTAGCTCTCAACAATCTAAGAGAGAAAACGGGACAAGTTCCTACACAAGTTCATCTAAGCTTATTATGGAGCCGCATCAACTAATACAAATCGAACCACCTCAACTTTCAGGTACCGGTAACAATTTTATTGAAATTTGTTGGGACATTTTTTTGTTATAGTTTTTCTCATTTGTTGTTTATTAATGATGTTTTTTTTCATGTAAGTTTCTTAGAGCTATTATCTTAACATGCCTGTTATAGGTCTGATTTGGTTATTCCTTTATGTGTTTTCAGGCTTTTTAAGAGACATTTGGACTGATCCGGTGTTATATCCGAGTCTGACTAAGAGCTGGTGTCTAACATGGTTGTTTGGGATTTCAAATCCAACTAAAATCAAGGTAAGAATGCTGATTTTGGGGCTAAGTTTTGTTGGGTTACAAGTTATATTGGTGCTTTTGTGTATAACGGATGAACCATAGTAATTTGAAACCAACCTAAGGCTCATATGGACTGGTAACGGGGATGTAGCCAGTGCAAAGCTTGCCAAATCAAATTGCCATAATTCATCACCAAAAGGTTTTCAAGTGGATGTCTCACCACCAAAACATTTAATAAAGACAGCGGATATGTTCTTTTGACTTTTAGTTTGGGTGACTTTATTCATTATGATCTTTATATAGACAAATCAACAAATGAAACCGGATGATATATTGTTACAACCACCTATAGTCAGTTAATATTTCAAAATGAATGTCGTTACAACTACCTATCAGTTACGATTTCAAAATGAATGTAATTAAAGATTCTCAAGTGTGTGTATATATATATGTGTGTTTTTATGTTTGTCTCTGTCTATACAAATTAGAAAATGTTCTTTTTAACCATAGACTCCGATGACAATGATTAGACCAAGCTTATACGTTTATTGAAGTATCTTTTTCAATAGTTATACTTATTGTTGAAGGGCTGGGTGTGGATTAAGATGCTCGATGATGACATTATTGTTGGAAATTGGGGCTTTGTTTTCTCTGTTCTTTTCTTATTAAATATGTTTTTTTCAGAAGATCAACCTGATATGTATGAATGTATAAGAAATAGAATTTGTAACTGCTAATTATTTTAATTACATGCTGCTTGAGATATTGTGTGTGTTGTATTTAGTTATAGTGTTAATAATTTATAGTAATTTACAGAGGATAAATATAGCATTCCTTGGCTATAGGGTTTTATATTCATTACAATTTAATTGCCATATGTTGTTTTTATATTCATTACAACTCTGGTTTGATACGTCTGTTACTTATGCCCCTTCGTGTAAGTTCTTCGTCGTAGTTCTCATTATTTTTTGTTGAGTTTTGTTACGATTTGGTTGGTTTTGGGATTAGGGTTTGTAGGACTTTTTAATTACGAGTGGTTTTTTTAATTCGGTTAAGTTTAATATTGATATGGTGCTTTCGAATCTTTTATTCGGTTTCTAATTGCGTTGGAGTTAGAAAAGCGATTTATAAACTGTAGTTTTTTGTTTCTTTGTAGAGACTTTAGGGATGTTCACAGTCAGGTTTAGCCTATCTTAACGAAAGTTTGGGCCGACTTGGTTACTACGATTTGGGAGAAAGGCACATTGAACTAGCCGAAACATGTTGGGTTGGCTGAAACTGCCGGTTTTCATGTTTTAACGGTTCAGTTTTGGCGGTTTAACGGTTAAAGAGAAAAGGAGATTGTTTTTGTTTTGAAAGCATAATTTTTTATTAAGTTTTTGTATAAGGATTGTTTATATAATATATATACGTAAAAAGTAGTAAATGTTAAACGGCAAGTTTGAGAGGTTTTGGGCTCTACTAACAATTCCGGTTTATAAACACCCCTAATAGAGATGTTTGCAGATATGGCTCATGTTTGATTTGTTTTGGCTGAAGCTATAATGCACAAGATCAAGACTACAATAGTCTTTCAGTTGGAGAGCGTTTGTGATTTTACAGAAACATCCGAGAAGGTAATAAGCCATGAATTATATGAATTCATCCCAAGTTTGTCATACAACTTAATTGTTGGTTTTGTTTATAATTTTAGATTTTTGTGATTGTAGGAACATGTACAACAAGTTCATCACATACTACAAAGAACATTGATTTAGAACCAAAAAAACAAAAGTCAGCACATATTATTAATTGTTCGGTCATGATACTTATGTTCTATGGTATTTATTAATTGTGTTCTATTTTGTTATCAAAATTAGTGCTAATACTCAACATGATCCTTCTGCGGATGTGTCCTCAAAAGATGAACACATTAAATTCCTTCTCAATCAGGTATTATTCTTTATGTAAAACGTCAATTAGACGATGGATTTTCTTTACCTTTCAAACTTCTGATCACAATTCTTTTTTCCTTATAGCTATGTGTTGTGTGTTGTTGAGAAGCCAACCGAACTTAAGAAAGATCTCTCTTCTTTAAATGTGACAGTTATTTGGACGGTTGTGACACGCGTCATCCAACCCTCTTTTTATTTTCTTCTTGCAGCTAATGTGTTAACCCGTTCCTCAAAAAATTTCTGGCGTTAGAAGAAAGAAGAAAGATTTGACAGAAAGGAAGAGGAGAGAGAGATAGAAAGAAGAGAAGAAAGAGAGAGAGAAAGAGAGATGCGGGCGGTAGAGAGAGAATTTCGGAGCTGGCGAGTCTCTGACGACTGCCTTCGCGGGCTCGCCTCTCTTCCAGAGTAGAAGATGTAGAAACTCTCAGTGGTGTTGGTTTGGTCAAGTAAGTGATAGTGGTTCGTAATTCGTGTGAAGATTCGAGGGTTCAGAGGTGGTAGTGGCCAGTTCTGACGAGTCTAGGTGATTCCGGAAAGGTTAAACCAAGCGGACAGCCACCACAATTGTCCGCTGCTATGCTCACATCCATGCAATTGGCTTGCGCCAGTGAGATTGCCATGCTGCCTCTTTCTTTCATTGTTTTGTGTATTTTGTTTCCAGATTTTAAAGTTTATTCTACGCCTGACATGTATTTGTAGGTGAAACATGGGATTGGTGTGGAAGAAACAGTACACATTTGGTTTGGTAGGGGCTTAAAGTGGTCAAATTTCATTAAAAGACCGATGATGCCTTGGAAGTTTTTCACTTTTAGTCGGTTTCAAAATCAATACACAACAGCAATACTAATGGTATCTTCCCTGATTTTTGGATTGGTGACACCCTGCTTTCAGTCACCTTCCCTACATTACTCGCTATAGAAAAAGACAATGTGTTTGATTGCGCATCAGATTAAATATGGGGTTGGATGGAACAATTTTAGTGTGGCAATGGAGTCGGGTGCTGCAACATCCTATCGAAATGACTGAGTTACAACAGATTTCAAGCTGGCTTTCAGCCCTCTCTTCCTACTGGTATGTTTTCTGTTATGAGCGTTAAACAGTGTATTCAGTTCCAAACTAGATTGCAGCCTCAATATACATTTGTGTGGAATAATTGGGACCCCACAAAAGTGGGGTATTGTGGCTTGGAGGGGCTGAAAAGTAGAGACTTCCAACATTAGACGCATTGACAGTCAGAAACATTCAAATGCCTAATGATCGATGTGCTTTCTCTGGTGAGTACGGGGAAACATGTGGAGAAGACATTCATCTCTTGCCAGTTCGCACAAACTGTTTGGCATGTAATTGACCAATGGTGTAATGTCCCAAGCTTTTATGTGTTTCAGTTCCGAGATCTCTTGGATATGCCTGAATTTTACCATGGTTCGACGAAAAAGATGTTTTTTTTCATGTTATCATTCTTACAAAAATCTGGAGTATCTGGATGATGTGAAATAAGATCGTATCAGAGTTCAGCATCAGTGTCAAAAGTGATTGAAGAAGTCAAAGTCGTTGCATTCCTTTGGGTAAAAAAAAATAGATCGAAAGAAGCTTCATTAACATGGAAGAATTAGTCCAACTTTAGTTTCATGTTGTAACAGTTTTTTGGTTGTGTTTTGGTGCCTTACTTTGGGTCTATTGTGGTACGGCTGGTGGATTGTATCCATGTACTGTAATATGTTTCTTTCTTGAGGTGTCTGTACAATTGGTGCTTGCTACTCGCTAGATTTTAATGATATTATGTTGGCCTTTTAATAAAACAAAACTTGAGTCAATTAGGTTTTTTTTTTAGTTTGTTTTAAGCACGATTTAGAATAAAGTGATTGTTTTCTTTTAACGATTTAGAGCGTATAAAAATCTTAAGCTTGATTGGTAATACAAGTCTAATGTGAGCCTGACTTTTTATTTGAATTTTTGATTTGTTGATTTGAACGACTTTTTGGCGATTGCTTTCCTTTCACACATGTTCTCTAGGCCCGTTTATTTTTTACTGTGAATTTAGGTGTTTCTCATTTCTTTAGTTCTTGCACATGCTACTATGTATAATAAAAAAAATCATGTGTGTTCTTTACAATTGACATTTTACCAACTTAAAATTTGGTCCCTTTAATCCAGCAGATCATCATTCAACATTTGTGCTTATGGCAGATTTGATTTTTTAAATAATGAAAACAATGCAAAAAAACAAAGTGTAATTTACTAATAGAGTTACCAACTTGAACAATAGGGTTGTTACTGTCGGGTTTCAATATTATTCGGTAAGTGTGTAATTATTTTTGTAGTTTGTGTTTATGTCATGTCGGGTTTCAAGAGTACCAACTTAAACAACAGTGGGATGACCCGCATCTAATTCCTACTGATATGCCAATTGAAGTATTTAATAGACAATGTGAAATAGGAAACTAGATCAATTATATTTATTATGTAAATATTCTCTCCAAGATAGGAGATTGGATTGTACACTTTATATAGTCGATTGATGAATGAGAATGAGGCAAGAGATTTACATCTATCATGGTATCATACCTCTACTAAACCCTAGCAGCCGATCCCCTTTTCTTCCACCCTTCTTCCTGCGCATACCTCTGCTAAACCATAGCAGCCGATTCCCTTTTCTTCCACCCATATTCCTGCGCCAACCTCTTCTCTTTCATCATGTCAACTTCCTCCTCTTCACCACATCCTGCTGTCACGGTTACATCCATCAAGAACCTCATACCAGTTACACTCGACATCGAAACAGGCCACTATACCACGTGGTCGGAGATGTTTAAAATACAGTGCAAGGCTCACCTTGTCTACGATCACCTGCAACCCAAGGCGGCATCCGAAACATCATCTTCGACCACCACAGCCAAAGACAAAGACACGGAGAAAGATAAATCGACTCCAGCAGAAACCTGGGAACGGCTGGATTCTATTGTTCTTCAGTGGATTTACAGCACTATATCTACCGATCTTCTACATACCGTTCTCAAACCCGACACCACCGCATACGAAGCATGGACCACCATAGCCAATATATTTCAAGACAATAAAGCCACCCGCACGATCGACCTGAACAACAAGTTTGCCCATACGCACCTTGATCAATTCCCGAACATGTCAGCTTACTGCCAAGCTCTCAAGGTCATCTTCGATCAACTGAATAATCTCGGCTCTCCAATTACTGATGAACAGCTGGTCCTACAACTCCTCACAGGCCTGAATGATCAATATGAGAACACTGCTTCTGTCATCCAACAAATGAAGCCCCTCCCGGACTTCTACGACACTCGGTCACGATTATGTATGGCTGAATCACGCAAAATTAACCAACTCCGACACGCGGCTCAGTCGGCTGGTACGGCACTTAACGCCGCCGCTGACACGCACTATCGCGATCCCAAGGACAAGTCCGAGCAGCGGGAACAGCGGGCAGACACCTCCGATCGGGGCCGCGGGAGGGGCCGCGGTCGTGGCCGCGGGAGAGGACGTCACAGCGGCAGCCGTGGCGGCGGCAATCGTGGCAGCGGCAATATGTTTTATGGCAGCAATGGTTCGACACAGTCCTCTGGCAACAACAACTATGGTGGGTTTTATCCTTGGCCTTTCTTTCCCCCATGGGCCGGTCTAAACAATCTTCTAATCAGCCCACTCAATGGGCAAATTGGGCCAATATACCACCCTGCCCATACCCCACCACATCTAAAACAAATAATTCTGCTGCGGGAATTTTAGGCCCTCGCCCAACTCAGTCTTTTGCTGCCACTCACATGCCCACCGACATCAACCAGGCCATGTATGCAATGTCACTCAATGACCCTTCTTGGGCAATGGATACGGGCGCCACAGGTCATATGACTTCTAACTCTAAACTCTCGTCTTCTTTTAATAATAGCATGATTCGCAATATTATTGTGGGCAATGGTCAAACCATTCCCGTGTATGGACAAGGCAACCTTACCCTACCCCCCCCCCCCTCTCCCACCTTTCAAATTAAACCAAGTCCTTTACGTACCCTCTCTAATTAAAAATTTACTCTCTGTTCGTCGATTTACTAACGATAATAAATTATCTATTGAATTTGACCCGTATGGTTTTTTGGTGAAGGATCTCAAGACTCGGACTCCTATCCTACGATGCAATAGCTCAGGAGATATCTACACTTTTGATCCATCACAAGTCACCAAGATCACCTCTCCTACCGCTCTCACTGCTATCTCTCAAGACACATGGCATCAACGTCTCGGTCATCCGGGATCGTCTTTATTGCATTCTCTTAAACATTCTAGCTTTATTAATTATGGACCCTTGAAAAATAATGTTTGTCAATCTTGTGTTTTTGGAAAACATATCAAATTACCTTTTATTGATTCTACCAATATTACGAATATGCCATTTGATATTATCCATAGCGATCTTTGGACTTCTCCGATACTTAGTACGGGGGGTCACCGTTATTACATTATTTTTCTTGATGATTTCTCCATTTTTTTATGGACTTACCCTCTTACCCACAAATCTCAAGTCTTCTCCATATTCACCACCTTTTCTAACATGATCCAAACCCAATTTGAACGAAAGATTAAACAGTTTCAATGTGATAACCGCAAGGAATACAATAATCATATGTTTAAACAATTTTGTAACTTAAATGGCATGCATTTTCGTTTTTCTTGCCCATACACCTCATCCCAAAACGGAAAGGCCGAACGAAAACTACGGTCCACAAATAACATTATACGCACCCTTTTGGCCCATTCGTCCTTACCAAACACCTTTTGGCCTCATGCCTTAGAGGTCGCCACCTACCTTCAAAACATTTTACCCAGCAAACTCTTACACAACATTTCACCAACTCAAAAATTATACCAACGTACCCCGTTATACTCACACCTACGAGTTTTTGGGTGTCTATGTTACCCTCTCATCCCACATACCAACATTCACAAACTTCAATATCGCTCTATGCCATGTGTCTTTCTTGGTTATCCTACCAACCATCGGGGTTACAAATGTCTCGATCTTACCACACGACAAGTTATAATCAACCGACACGTTATTTTTGATGAGACTATCTTCCCGTTCGCCACTAATCCCAAACCCTCTTTGCATTCGTATGATTTTCTCACCGACACCACTTCTCCTTTCCATCTTCACCATATCGGAGCCAATCCGGCTTCCTCTTCTTCCCTAACCGAATCCCCTGCCCAAATTGACAATACCACTCACGCTAACCCAATATCTATTGACCCAACTCCCAACCTATCACCTCCCTCCAGCCCACTTTTATCTCCCTCCACCCCCACATCTAATTCCACATCTCACGGCCCACATCTCCCTCCTCCTTCCCACGGCCCAAACATCTCTCCTCCTTCCCACGGCCCAAATATCTCACCCACTCGTTCCATCTCCAGCCCACCCTCTAATTTGTTTCCCTCGTCCACTTCACAGTCTACTTCCATCCCTCATTCACCTCCACCACCCCCTCCCCCACCTCCTGTTCGCACTATACGTACCAGGTCTATGGACGGAATAGTGAAACCCAAGCATATCCTAAATCTTCACTCATCAACTATCATTCCTATTCCCAAAAACCCAAAGGACGCCTTGTTCAACACGGAATGGCATAACGCCATGCTCACCGAATTTAATGCTCTTATTAAAAATAAGACATGGGTTTTGGTCCCACGACAGCCTCATATGCATGTTTTACGTAGCATGTGGCTTTTTCGTCACAAATTTCGTTCGGATGGTACGTTGGAACGATACAAAGCACGTCTTGTTTGTGATGGAAGCAATCAACAAATTGGTGTGGACTGTGGTGAAACGTTCAGTCCTGTCGTAAAGCCTACTACCATACGTACGGTATTATCACTTGCCTTGTCACAGTCGTGGCCGATTCATCAACTGGATGTCACCAATGCATTTCTACACGGAAATCTTAACGAGACAGTCTATATGTATCAACCTATGGGATTTCGACATCAACAATTTCCGGATCATGTGTGTTTATTGAAGAAGTCACTATACGGATTGAAACAGGCCCCTCGTGCATGGTACCAACGCTTTACGGATTTTGTTCTTTTATTGGGGGTTCAACAAAGCAAATGTGATAATTCTCTCTTCACATACCGACATAATGGTGCTACAGCCTATTTACTTATATATGTCGATGACATTATTCTCACGACTTCGACAGACTCGCTTCGCAAGCATCTTATGTCTCGTCTTTCTGCTGAATTTGCAATGAAAGATCTCGGGCCACTTAGTCATTTTTTGGGTATACATGTTCAACGGCAAGGTGATAAAATGTTTCTTTCCCAACAGGTTTACGCGAGGGAAATTATCGATCGGGCTGGCATGTCTACATGCAAACCAGTGGCAACACCAGTTGATACTAAGCCTAAACTTGGCTCCGTTTCGGGCACTGATTTTGACGACCCGACTCTATATCGTAGCCTTGCGGGAGCTCTTCAATACTTGACATTCACGCGGCCTGATATTTGTTATGCTGTGCAGCAAGTTTGCATGTATATGCACGCACCGAAAGTCGACCATTGGAATGCTCTCAAACGGATTATTCGATATCTTCAGGGGACCTCCACTCTTGGCCTTACACTTGGTGCTTCTACGGATTTCTCCTTACGTGCTTATACCGATGCCGACTGGGCGGGGTGTCCGGATACGCGTCGTTCTACCTCCGGGTATTGCGTATATCTAGGCCCGAACATTATTTCATGGTCCTCTAAACGCCAATCAGTTATTTCTCGATCTAGTGCTGAAGCAGAATACAGGGGTGTTGCAAATGTCGTTGCTGAAATTTGCTGGCTTCGAAATCTTCTCTTGGAGCTACACCGACCCGTCACCACAACTAGTCTCGTGTATTGTGACAACATCAGTGCCATTTACTTATCTGGGAATCCGGTTCAACATCAGCGAACCAAACACATCGAGCTGGATATTCACTTTGTTCGTGATCTGGTTCAGCGAGGCACTGTTCGGGTTCTACATATTCCTACTCGGTTTCAAGTGGCCGATATCTTTACAAAAGGTCTACCTAAAGTTTTGTTTGACGACTTCCGATCCAGCCTCAGCATTCACCCTCCTCTCGCTTCGACTGCGGGGGTGTAATAGACAATGTGAAATAGGAAACTAGATCAATTATATTTATTATGTAAATATTCTCTCCAAGATAGGAGATTGGATTGTACACTTTATATAGTCGATTGATGAATGAGAATGAGGCAAGAGATTTACATCTATCAGTATTAGAACTCTTCACTTGTGAATTGACAAGAGTACCTATAGCTTTCCCTATATATAAGTCGTTAATATACTTGACTTATTTTTGTTATTTAACATTTTTCTGATGGTGGTCCCAGTATAATAAAGTATATCAAAGAGACGGAAGAACGTGCAATGAAAGGATTGATGGACAGTAGGCACAAGTTGGATTTGATTTCAAATGAAGTACCATAGAACTTAAGAATCACTGGGCTGGTAAGTTTTACATATCATTAACACATGAGATTGAATTAGGTCAGGTCAGGTTTACATTGTAAAGTGAGTTTGATCGTATGATTTCAGGAAGTTAAAATAAAAAATAGCTCAATAGTCCTCACAAAATGTTAGAAGATTTTGTTAAGCCTTTCCAAATAAACCCAGACTTCAAGAAGAGCAGATCAACTTTTAACAACATAATTCGATTAATATAAATTAAATTTTCTGGCTTCCTACGTTATTTCTGTTTGTTGACGTGATTGTTTGATCTTTTTTTTGCTTTTGATATCTACGAATAACTCTATCCTTTTTAAAGCAAATTATTTGTTTTTTTTAACTTAATCAACCTAGCATTTTGACATTTGAGGCTTTCATCACTATGATCAAAGTACTCTGTTTAACATTAATCGATGAATCTTAATAAAAGAAAAACTAAAACCAAATATATACGATTTCATAATAGACGTTGATTATACTTTCTTTATTAATGTCATTCGTTGCAAATTAAAGAAACAACATATTTTAATATAATTTAAAAAAAACATAAATCAATAAAACATGTTGTACGGGTTTAGAAAACATTATTATATTGAGATCTCATCATCAATTAAAAAGGAATTAGCTTTACATGAAAACTTTGAATACATATAGAGGCAAACTTGGGATACTTATGAAACCGAACTAAAAATTTGTGGTGGAGAAAGGAAAGAAGATACTAATGAGTTTGAAAATATTGTTTATGTATTTTTTATTATTGAAAACTAAATTTTCCTAGCCCGGGATGTTCCCGGGTGATAGCCTAGTTTATTATATATATAATAAACCAACTTCTAAACTACAATGAACTTTCTAGCCTTTTGTTTTAGACTCAGTGATATTATGTTTTTAAATTTGACCCCTTATCATAGATGATGAAATATGTACCTTGTTATGTGGAGTGTTTTGAATAAACTAATAATATATTTGGTTTATTATTTGATACGTGGTCAGAATTTGTGATGTGAAAATATCATGAAGATTAATTTATTTGAATGAATTCTAAATACTTGCTTTTTATCTCTGAACCGATACCCTTATACTTTGGTTTCTATACTGTGTCCGAGTATCGTAATGAACCGATACCAGTATAAATATTCATTTCAATGATTTCGATCGATGTAAAACACGTGTCGGTATTTTTTGAGGATTTAGTTTCTCTTTTTTAATTATTATAGCGAGTGGTGGTAGCATAACGAACCAAACCAAACCGATAGCAATCAAATCCCCGCTGCAAAGCGCGAGAGAATAACACTAGTTTGTTTTATATTTTATTTTATTAAAACCTATATAAATTAGCAAGTTTTCTATGCATAACGACTTGTACATTATGCTTTGCACATTATTCAAAAAAACTTGACTTTTTAGTTTTAACCCAAAGGTTTGTATCTTTTACAATTTTAACCCTACATAATTTGTTTTTTTAACTTTAACCCAAAACTTTTCATTATTTGCAATTTAACTTCACAACTTTTGTCACTTATACTTTTCATCTTTCGCAAATTTCCGTTTTACGTATAGTTCTAAATTTTTCGAGTTAATACGACGCAACGTGCATGTGTGGTTCAACGTTTTTGCCTCTATTTTTCCATGTTTGACAGGTTCATCGCAACACGCATATCCTAGGTCAAGTCAGTGTTGGTGGTCGATGACGGTTGTGTGACATTGGTACTATTTGACACCGTTTTACGCCCCGCTGCAACGCGGGGTGTGCTTTGTGGGTTTTTCAAAGAAAAAATGGTTATGCATATGGTTGTCGTAACGTTGGCTTTAGGGGTTTTCCAAAAAAAAAAATGATTTTTTTTACTTTTCACCCAAAAGTATTTCATAAATTACTTTTAACCCAAAACTTTTTATCTTTTGAAATCTATCTTCATAACTTTTTTTACTTTCAACTTTGTTCCTTTATAGTTTTCATTTTCCGCAAATTTTGCGCTTTATGCTTGGTTCTAAATTTTGTGACATAACACATCACAGTGTGCGTCTTTGGCTTAACGTTTTTACGTTTCGTTCTAAATTTTGCGAGTTAACACGACGCAACGTGCGTGTGTGGGTGAACGTTTTTACATCGTCTATTTTTCCCTGTTTGACACGTTTAACAACATGCGTGTGTGGGAGAACGTTTTACATCGTCTATTTTTCCCCGTTTGACAGGGTTAACATAATGTGCGGGTCCTAAACCGACTTAGTATATAACTAAAGAATCCCCGCCGCATTGCGGCAGGTCGTAATCCTAGTTACTATAAATAAGCAACAAAAATATGCAATACAACTTGTACCTTATTCTTTGGGACTTTTTCAAAAAAAAAAAAAAAAAAAAAAAAACACTTGATTTTTTACTTTTAATCTGAAGGTTTTTATCTTTTGCAATTTTAACCCAACATAATTTGTTTTTTTAACTTTAACCCAAAACTTTTCATTATTTTCAATTTAACGTCACAACTTTTGTCACTTATACTTTTCATCTTTCGCAAATTTTTGTTTTACGTATAGTTCTAAATTTTTCGAGTTAATACGACGCAACGCACGACTGTGGTTCAACTTTTTTATGTTTTGTTTCAAATTTTGCAAGTTAACACGGCGCAACGTACATGTGTGGTTAAACATTTTTACCTCTATTTTTCCGTGTTTGACAGGTTCGTCCCAACACGCAGATCCTAGGTCGAGTCGTGTTGGTGGTTGATGACGGTTGTGTGGCATTAGTACTATTTGACACTGTTTTACGCCCTGCCGCAACGCGGGGTGTGCTTTGGGGGTTTCTCAAAGAAAAATGGTTATGCATATGTTTGTTGTAACCTTAGCTTTGGGAGTTTTCCAAAAAAAATTGATTGTTTTTTTACATTTCACCCAAAAGTATTTTATAAATTACTTTTAACCCAAAACTATTTGTTTTTTTTTTTACTTTTAATCCAAAACTTTTTATTTTTTGCAATCTATCCTCACAACTTTTTTTACTTTCAACTTTGGTCCTTTATAGTTTTCATTTTCCGCAAATTTTTCGCTTTATGCTTGGTTCTAAATTTTGTGACTTAACACATCGCAACGTGCGTCTTTGGTTTAACGTTTTTACGTTTCGTTCTAATTTTTGCAAGTTAACACGACGCAACGTGCGTGTGTGGGTGAACGTTTTTACATCGTCTATTTTTTCCCGTTTGACAGGTTTAACATAACGTGCGGGTCCTAGATCGACTTAATTATAACTAAAGAATCCAAGCCGCATTGCGGCGGGTCACAATTCTAGTTAGATTAAATTAGGTACCAATTTATTATACGAGTTGAACAATTTAAAGTATATAATTAATAAGTTTATAAATATGATCGGGTGGTTCCGTTGGTGATATGATGATTCTCTAATGGTCCGTTAGTGATCCAAATTTGTCGTTAAAAAAAGAAGTTTATAAATATAATTTTTATAAGGGAAAATATCACACAATAGTAACTAAGTTTCTCGTTTGTTCTACTAAAGTCACTTAAACTTTTTTTGTGTCTCTTAAGTAACTCAACTTTCAATTCTTGTTTCAATCTTGCGTAATTATCAGGTTAACATGTTACCTTGATGATGTGTCAGGTTGTAACATTCCCAAAATTTTTATTTATATATATAAAACTTATGTTATTAAAAGGATGCATCATAGGTAAGTTGACCAATAAAAATATGAGATATTTTGCGCGAGCGTAGGAACCATTTAATAATTATAAAAATACATTATACTTGAACCTACTCTATTTTTAATGAAATTGGTTAAAAATATAGATAAGATTATTCTCATTCCAATAGTCTATTCATTATTTTATAAAACGCCATATTTTAGAAGTTATACGCGCCAAACAAGTGAAGCTGCTAAATTAATATATACATTAATAAAATAATAATAGTAATCAAAATTACGTATACAAATAAAAATCTAAACATATATTTGAATTATGAACTTTCATATTCATGCATGATTTCAAAAGAAATCATAATATTCCATTTAATGGAAAAGAGTACGTGGAAGTTGTAGCGTAAGGCACAAGCTCAATTGTAAGTATAAATAAAGGCTACCTGTTCACTTTTACTTTGCTTAAGAATTTTTCTGTCGCTCTAAAAATCAAGAATTCCATATTCTTTTAAGTATTTTAAACCCTGATCACTAATACCCTGTCCGACTGACGTAGGGCCCCGTAACGTATGTCAAGGCTCTGCCTAAATTCGTTGGGGTTCTGTCTTGCGACGTAGGGATAAAGTGAAATTGGGTTACTATACTTAATGTGAGCGTATTATATATATTTTATTAAATAACCCAGGAGTTATACCAAAAAATATAACAACCCTCCTAACACACCCCTGACACCCTACACTTTCTAAAATACATCCCATACGTGAAAACCGAGCCCGAAATATAATATAGTATTAAAAATAAATAAAAAACAAGAAATAACAAGTTGAGGCGGGCCGCGTAGGACCCACCCCAACCTTACGCGGGCGGTATGAGGGTTGAAACCTGATCTCGTTAATTCCTTTAGTTCGGGCGGGCCGCGTAAGACCCTTGACTAGTTTATGCGGGCCGCGAATGTCCCAGATGGTGGCACAGCCCGGTGATGACACGTGTCATCATCGAGGCAGGGCTACACAGTGACCGGGATAAGCTATACGTTGACTTGGAGTCAACACGGGCCGCGTAAGCCCAGCCCTTATGTTACGCGGGCCGTGACAAAGCCAGATTCAGCAACTATAAATAGAGGCCATCGGATTTCAGTCGAGAATCGCTCACAAACGTTTCGTTTCTTTTCTCTCACTTCTGAATAGTAGGCTTTATAAGCGGGTATTATACCCCCTAGATAGCGAAGTTCTGCTCTGTTGTAAGTATTATAACCCCAGTTTCGTATTAGATACGCTGCCCGATTGATTTAGGGTTCCGTAACAACTGTCGTGGTTCTGCCCGATGTAGTTGTTGGAATACCGTCTCGGGGAGGGTATCATTAATATTATCAAAGGGTTATTATACTAACGCGTGTACATTATTTATTTAACTAGATTATAACCAGGAAGTCACCAAGAAAAGACCTATAATAGCAATGTGAGTAATCTCCTTTTTGTTAACAGTTTTTACAAAACCTTAACTATTTTACAATGCAATTTAGCAGTGATTGAGTCTTTGTAGTTCTTCAATTACTGCCGGTATGTTGGGGTTTTGTATACAAAATTTACTACACTGTGAGTAGTAAGTCAAGGTTGACAGTACGTTACCAGTGGACAATGAGTTAGCCAATGTGTAATATGACCCACAAGTCAGTGGATTGATAGTACCAAATGGAGTAATTGTGTAGACATAAACAATGTGATCGCTCTCAATACTGTTCACTGTGACTTTCTATTTAAACTTGATTAAACTGGGATTCACTCACCAGTATTTCCTGCTGATAAAATGTTTTAAACACGTGTTTCAGGTAACTTAGTGTGAAGCCAATAAAAGCCAGCTGGAGAACACTGAAGGCTTGGAAAAGTGGCAATAAAGTTACCTAAAATAAAATAGATGTTTTTAATAAATAAAATAGGATTTATTCCTATGGAAACATGTGTACTACGAACTTGGGTTTTTCCCATATATAATTGTATTTATAAAATATGGTGGTTTACTCTGATCAAATATTTCCTAACTACGGTTCTGATGAAAATTTTCCGCTGCCAAATTAATAAACACCGATACCACCGAAACTGGCTCGCGGCCGCCCGTTCCCGGGAATTAGGGATCGGGGGTTGTGACAGAAGGTGGTATCAGAGCCTAGCCACTGGTTCAAGCCAAAGAAGTGTTATGCTGACACTTAAGTTTTAAATTTTGTGTTAGGAAATAACTTATGTGATTATGTGTTATATGTTATTTGACTATTTGTTAGTCTACAGTATGGGTAAACAAAGAATTTCGGACATCTATCATCAATTAGATAGTTCATCAAAAGATAAGGGAACCTCATTTCAACCAAATCCCTCAGGATACTCAGCAGATATTGAGGAAGGAATATTTATTCATAAGGCACATTCTGAGAAACCATTTACCATTAGGAAGAGAAGTTGGATTATTAGAAAAAGTCGAGAGAAAATAAAGAAGTCACGACAAAAGGGAGCGATAATCAATCAGGAAATAAATGCACAAACTCAGGAAGCAGACAATAACCCACTAGGGGAAAATGAATTAGATGAACAATGGGTAAATCTCCATATGTTAGCCACTACAGCAGTAAATGCTAACTTACATTAAATAGTTGAATGGCCAAACTAGTACCAGCACCCATGCCACCTATGAGCTAGAAACTTTAAAAGGAACTTTGCCCATTAGATAAACAACTTAGTAGAGACAGGAGATAGAATAAACCTTACATAAAGGCATGTTGAGCATAATACTCCTATAACCTAGACAGACTAAAATAAGTTACGGATGCGTAATCACTAGTATATTTTGAATTCTAGTGTAGTTTGTAATAAATACATATATATGAGTTGCAATGTTCGCCGTTTTCAATCAATCTATTTTTATGATTGTACCCAAATGTTTGTACTAGAAAATTTTCTGTGATAATCCCATCTACTCAAATAATATCATAATATACATCAAACTAAGTTAGTTATTAACAAAGTAGTCATGTTTGTGATTCTCTTTTGAAACCAATCAATTACTTTGATTTAAAATACATATTGAAATATATGGTATAAAGCTTTAAAACTTTATGGTTTTAATAATATTGTTTCAAAATAATTTATATTCAAATAAATAAAACCGAAGCTATTAAATTAACCGAAAGGATTTTAAGAAGTAATAAAAAAAATTTTAGATTGCTTTAGTGGATCTAGCCAAAGCAAGTTTTGAAACCCAGGTGTACCAATTTACCACTTCATTTTATCCTTTCTGGTTTATAACTAGTTGACTATAAGACTTCATACTTTCATAGTTTTATGAAATAACTAATGTTAAGGTTACTTGTAAAAGTTTCTATTGAAATACTTAGTAATAAAATAGATGGTTAAATGAATATGATGGGTATTCATGATTTAATACAATCATTTAAATTTTTTAGAGATTTGGGTTAGTTGGACTACGTAGAAATGCCTAACTAAACATTGAAAGCATTTCTACAAATCTTTAATATTAAGGTATATCCAGAATAGGTTTTATGCTTGGGAATAATTAATTATAAGATTAACCAGGCATATTAGTTACAGGATTGTGTATCCTAAATTATAAAGAAAAATATTCGAGTCAGCTGGCTGATGAATAATAGTTAAATAATACAATATTAGTAAATGAGTGGAGTTGATAAATTGGATGTTAAACTTACCCTAAGTAGTTGCGAAGTTCTCATACTTAAAAATAAAAAAATAAAAAAAAATAATTTGATTTTGGTTTGTATGTTAGCACATGGTTTGTTGGTTTGCATAAAACCATAAATTAATTATTTTTATTAAGATGTTCTTTCTCAAAATAATTTATTAGTTTAAACTTAAATTTATTTTGTAGTACATCTTTGGAGTATTTTTAACGAAATACTTGAGGGAAATATTCATTTTTCAAACAGGTGTTAAAGTTTGACCAAAAATAGAAATCCACTAGTACATATGGGTATCTATCCTACACGGTTTTCGGTTGAAAAATAATATGATATCTAAAGTCTAATATAAAATTTTCAAATATTCGACTCATACAGTAAGTCAAATACATTTTTTTTTAACTCATAATATTTGAGTTCATCCGTAACCTTTATATTATTAATATAATGATAAAACATTTTACAATGATATATGAACAGTATGTTTTACTATAAGATAGTACAGTAAAAAATATATTTTATATCTAAAATTTTAATAAATTATCATGGTGTAATAAATTCTAATAAGTGTAATATAGTATATAGAATAGTATATACACTTATGTTATAAGTCCGTCGCGGGTGTATTAAAATGTAACAAGGCTATTAGATCTTTTTACTAGAATATGTATACAAATCCTAACTTCTCATAAGTATAAGTATATTATACTATACGAAAATAATATACTGTATATTTTTTATCCTTGCACGTTAAAATGCTCCTAAACATTCATTTTTCAAACTAGAATTTAAAATAGATGCCCCACATAAAAATATTTGAATCAAATGTGTGTTTAGTACGTTTGTCCTTTATAAAACTTTATTTAAAAAAATCAGATTACAATTTTATTATTGTAATATCTTTAAATAAATTATTATTGTATGGGATATACATACATATTCTAATACATGTATATTACTCAAATATATTTTAAATCAATTTTAGAAACGTTAAACTTTGTATCACTTACTATGTTATGTACTATATATTAATATTTAATCTTATATATATATCCGCTACATTGTTATGAATTACAGAAAGTAATTTATGTATAGTATATATATATCTCTTGGTAACCCATAAATACAAATGTCATGGGTCACATATGCACATATTCTTCTAAATAATGCCTCTCAATCTTAATTATATATTATAATTAATTCTTATAAAGGAAAAGGTAGGAATGTGATAATTGGAATAGATATATAGATGGTTACTTGAGGAGAAATTATTAAGGTAACATAAATAGTTAGTCTGGTATTGTTTAACTCATTAGTTAAAAATGAAACTGTTCTTATGAGTCCAGAAAATTTATATTTTGAGTAATTTATTTCCCTAAACTTTTAATTCCAAAAAATTATATTTGACAGAAATTTATTTCAATATACTTCCTTTATAAAATAAAGTTATGAAAATAAGCTTGATGATTGGTACCATCGAATGTATAGTTACTATTTTATATATATGTAGCATATATTTCGTAAGTTAATATTAACTAAAGATTTGAAATTTTATACACATATATGCATATACCCAATAGAATTTCTTGATGGTATACCCAATATAATATCTTCTGTAAGATAAACATAAGAGAAAATGTCATTGGAAATTCATATGAAAATATGAAGTTATTATAAGAATAAACCATGAAACCTACTATGTTTTAAAATGCCATTTGTCTCAATAAAATATTCATTGTAACGGGATCTAAGATTTTATATGCATAAATAGAGTTAGCTGTAAGCATACTCTTCACATTTAACCAAACCATAGTGTCAATGGAGACAATGATATATTTAAAACTCCATTCTCCAAGAAAACCACAACCATAATAATATCTATGCTTAATTGAAAGAGTTGGGATATTGATATTCACTGGTAACAACCAGGACAATATTTAGACTTGAACTTAAGAAAAATGCCTTAGTATAAAGCTTCGAGATAAGCTAATTACTTGCATAGATAAAGTGTGATGGTTATTGGTATCCCGTAAGGATAATGACTAGAACAGTGCATGTATGATAAATAAGCGATAACAACTGGCCACTGTTATTTCTTGTTTATTGATACTACTCGATTCTAGAGTATGATCCATCATGAGAATACTGATTTCCTTGTTTCTTGATGCAAACTATAATAAACGATGTGCTTTCAAAATCCTAATTTGAGAGAAGTCTATTTATGGGAAATACCATGATAATTACCTCTCCGGTAAAACTGGGCATGGTACGGTAGACTCTCCAGCTTGTCCGGGTGAGATGGGGTTACCTCTCCGGCGAGACCGGGTGAGATGGGGTTACCTCTCCGGCGAGACCGGGTAAGATGGGGTATGTGTTATAATAATAGAATTCCCTAAATAAGTACCATGACCTGATGTATGACTTATGAATCTGTTAAATACATTGACATTATGGATAGTGTGCATATTACAATATATGAAATATTATATAGATATGTATGTCTATGAAGAAATCAAAGGATCATATTGATTAGCAATTAGGAATAAATCACGAACAAGTGTGTCAATGATAATTTTAGACTTATTTATTAGGAATCTCTCGTATACATCTCTAAATTCCGACATCAAACACTATTTCGTTTGATCATCCGTCTCGAAATTCGTGCGACAAGATGAAAGACAGGAACTCTTTAAGTTGGGACGTCATTGAAAGTTTAAGAATTCCTCTTGCATTACCTTAGAGTATTGACGCATTAGGAAACCTATGCTAAAACACGAAACATCTAAAAACATACGCTAACAGTAATGTTACTTTCATTCAGAACTCTTGAAAAGATAAGAATCTCAGAGAATAATTTTGGTCAAAATAAAATAGAATTCAAAGCAAGGACCAGAATATACATAGAAACTAAGTTAAATAAAAATATTCATCCATATTTCAGGGAATCTCGAGGACGAGATTTAAAACAAGGTGGGGAGGATGTAACATTCCCAAAATATTTATTTATATATATAAAACTTATGTTATTAAAAGGATGCATCATTGGTAAGTTGACCAATAAAAATATGAGATATTTTGGGCGAGCGTAGGAACCAATTAATAATTATAAAAATATATTATATTTGAACCTACTCTATTTTTAATAAAACTTGGTTCAAAATACAGATAAGATTATTCTCATTCCAATAGTATATTCATTATTTTATAAAACGCCATATTTTAGAAGTTATACGCGCCAAACAAGTGAAGCTGCTAAATTAATATATACATTAATAAAATATTAATTAATAATAGTAATCAAAATTACGTATAACAATAAAAATCTAAACATACATTTCAATTATGAACTTTCATATTCATGCATGATTTCAAAAGAAATCATAATATTCCATTTAATGTAAAAGAGTACGTGGAAGTTGTAGCGTAAGGCACAAGCTCAGTTGTAAGTATAAATAAAGGCTACCTGTTCACGTTTACTTTGCTTAAGATTTTTTCTGTCGCTCTAAAAATCAACAATTCCATATTCTTTTAAGTATTTTAAACCCTGATCACTAATACCATGTCCGACTGACGTAGGGCCCCGTAACGTATGTCAAGGCTCTGCCTAAATTCGTTGGGGTTCTGTCTTGCGACATAGGGATAAAGTGAAATTGGGTTACTATACTTAATGTGAGCGCATTATATATATTTTATTAAATAACCCAAGAGTTATACCAAAAAATATAACAACCCTCCTAACACACCCCTGACACCCTACACTTTCTAAAATACATCCCATACGTGAAAACCGAGCCCGAAATATAATATAGTATTAAAAATAAATAAAAAACAAGAAATAGCAAGTTGAGGCGGGCCGCGTAGGACCCACCCCAACCTTACAAGGGCGGTATGAGGGTTGAAACCTGATCTTGTTAATTCCTTTAGTTCGGGCGGGCCGCGTAAGACCCTTGACTAGTTTACGCGGGCCGCGAATGTCCCAAATGGTGGCACAGCCCGGTGATGACACGTGTCATCATCGTGGCAGGGCTACACAGTGACCGGGATAAGCTATACGTTGACTTGGAGTCAACGCGGGCTGCGTAAGCCCAACCCTTATGTTACGCGGGCCGCGACAAAGCCAGATTCAACAACTATAAATAGAGGCCATCGGATTTCAGTCGAGAATCGCTCACAAACGTTTTGTTTCTTTTCTCTCATTTCTGAATAGTAGGCTTTATAAGCGGGTATTATACCCCCTAGATAGCGAAGTTCTGCTCTGTTGTAAGTATTATAACCCCAGTTTCGTATTAGATACGCTGCCCGATTGATTTAGGGTTCCGTAACAACTGTCGTGGTTCTGCCCGATGTAGTTGTGGGAATACCGTCTCGGGAGGGTATCATTAATATTATCAAAGGGTTATTATACTAACGCGTGTACATTATTTATTTAACTAGATTATAACCAGGAAGTCACCAAGAAAAGACCTATAATAGCAATGTGAGTAATCTCCTTTTTGTTAACAATTTTTACAAAACCTTAACTATTTTACAATGCAATTTAGCAGTGATTGAGTCTTTGTAGTTCTTCAATTACTGCCGGTATGTTGGGGTTTTGTATACAAAATTTACTACACTGTGAGTAGTAAGTCAAGGTTGACAGTACGTTACCACTGGACAATGAGTTAGCCAATATGTAATATGACCCACAAGTCAGTGGATTGATAGTACCAAATGGAGTAATTGTGTAGACATAAACAATGTGATCGCTCTCAATACTGTTCACTGTGACTTTCTATTTAAACTTGATTAAACTGGGATTCACTCACCAGTATTTCCTGCTGATAAAATGTTTTAAACACGTGTTTCAGGTAACTTAGTGTGAAGCCAATAAAAGCCAGCTGGAGAGCACTGAAGGCTTGGAAAAGTGGCAATAAAGTTACCTAAAATAAAATAGATGTTTTTAATAAATAAAATAGGATTTATTCCTATGGAAACATGTGTACTACGAACTTGGGTTTTTCCCATATATAATTGTATTTATAAAATATGGTGGTTTACTCTGATCAAATATTTCCTAACTACGGTTCTGATGAAATTTTTCCGCTGCCAAATTAATAAACACCGATACCACCGAAACTGGCTCGTGGCCGCCCGTTCCCGGGAATTAGGGATCAGGGGTTGTGACACAGGTAACTTTTCATTTTTAAATTTTTAATGCCTACATGGAATATACAAACAATGACATGGCCTTTCCAATTAAAAAGATTAACAGAAAATATGGATTAGTTTATTCAAAAAATAAAAAGTAAATAAATAACAAACGATGAATTCCTAATTTCCATGGAACACCACATTTCAATAATTTGCAGGTTCAAGATTATCCACATAAAGATTAATAGAAAATATGGATTAGTTTATCAATAAAAAAAGGAAGAAACGATGAATTCCTAATTTCATAAACACAATTTGCATGGAACACCACATTTCAATAATTTACAGATTCAGGATTATCCACATAATTTGATGGCACATAATATGATTTGGTGTCGCTGCTCTATGCAACACTTGGTTGGATGTGACTATTAACCAGGAACTTCTTCGTATAAAACAAAGCGACCAATTTGGGGAAACTTGGTTGGATGCTTGAATTGTGCATTTCCTGGTGACTCAAAGTGACCAATTTACACATATCTTGGCTGCAATTGAGCAAGATATCCGGTCTGTTGATGTTGATGTTGCGGTGCAACACCGGGAACATACTACAAGAATTGATCGGAGTTCTAGCTGATTCATTGCTGCCGGAATCGAGTTCGCCGGAATTAGGTTGAGAAGAAGATGTTGAAGTGGGCGGCGGTTCTTGGTGGTGTTGGATGCAAACGTGGCTGGTGGTTAGGGTTTAAGATAAGCATATAAATAATTACTAACAAAAATTAATAAAAATATGGATTACCTGACACGTCATCAAGGTAACCTTTTAACCTGATAAACGCATAAGATTGAAACAAAAATTGAAAGTTGAGTGACTTTATAAAGACAAAAAAAGTTTGAGTGACTTTAGTAGAACACATGTTAAACTTGGTTACTATTCTATAAAGTTATCCCTTTTTATAAATGCAAACCAATGATGGAAACATTTAGATACCATATCAATATAAATGAGTTGATACAAAATGATGTATGTTAGTATTAAAATATACCAAAACAACACAATAATTGTTATGTAATAACTAGAACCTATTAGCAATGTATAGAAGAGAATGAGAGAATGGGAGATGAATTTCTTGTTGATGTGTCACATACAAAATACATGAGCCACTATATATATGCTATAACATTAATACAAACATAATGTGACATGGGAGTTAGAAATGTGGATAGTCACTAATAATGGATGCATTCATAACACTCCCCCTTGACTATCCACATGATGATATACTATTCTTTAATATGCTTGGTGATGCTGCCTCGTTAAAAACCTTGCTAGGAAAATCCAGTGGGACAAAACCTCAGCTAAGGGAAAAAGAGTGCAGCACGTATTATCTCCCCCTAATACTTCTGGATCAGGAATGTTGCCTCATTAAAAACCTTACTAAGAAAACCCAATAGGACAAAACTTAGTCAAGGGAAAAAGAGTGCAACTTGAATAAGTCTCCCCCTCATTTTAACATGTATCATTTAAGTGACGTGTCTCCATCTTCCTTGAAAGTCGAACAAAGCTTTTGTAGCCAATGGTTTGTTACTTGATCCCTTAATGTGCACGATTATGTTTTGTTACATTCCTGCATCTACAAGACTAACTAAACTTGTTTTGACGAGTTAGTAAAATATAATCAAATATGGTTTATACCTGAAATATTTCTTTGAACTTATTCCAATGTCTCTTCGCTTGACAAAGGTTATATCATGACAACAAGCTCAAGTGAAAGATATTATAATCATATATAGCTAGCAAAACATATTAGTGTACTTATGCATTTAACGATGATACTTCTACAATGAGAATCTCTACTTTGGCAGGACATGATAATAGGCATTTCTTATAACAAATGACTTAACAACCTTTAACATACTTTAAGGTTCAACTATGTCCATACTAAAATATCTAAACATCATCTTCTAGATGTACTTAAGGGATTAGTAAAATATAATTACATATATACTCGAACTACAGTTTGAGTAATAATTAGACCGTGCCAAAGTCATTCAAAAATTCCCCCTCTAAAATCTCGACAATTTCTCTCAATGATGCCTAGACATCATTACTGTAAATTGCTATTATAGTGAACTTTTAAAAGTAGAATGTTCATAGAACATGGTTAGTTTAATTAAACTTATATCCCTCTTTATGCGAATATCTCGAGTTGTACAACACTCGACTCAGCTATTTTAGTCCATACGTATTTTGTCAACTTCATATAATACGTTATTGTGGTTTTTACATCATTAATGCTACTAGCATTATCAATCCATGAGGGAATTCTTTCCATCTTATCCAAATATGCATGTGCTTTCACTCTTTAGAAGTTTTGCTACATAAATTTGCCCTTTTAACACACAGATATCTATATCATATGCAAAAATATCATGAACACTTGCTTTTATCTCCAAAATCCATATTGTACCATGTTTGTACACGGTGTACATTGAGATGCCATAACAACCAGGTACACATTTTCTATGTATGTTTATTGGAGTATTTTTGCACAATAATTACATCCATAAGGTGTTTCAATTAACCTCTTAAGCACTAAAATGCTTTAGGATACTCATGGGGAGTTCCATTTATATTCAATTCGATAACATATACAACATGTATATGTATTCAGATCTGAATTTATATAATAATCATAATATTCTCGAGAACTTATTTTATATGACTTAGTAGCAAGTGATACATAACTTTCATAAGACGAATATCAATTATCTCTTTATATTACCAGACTAATAAAATATTGGAAAGTCAATGCATCCACCAATGGAGAATACGTCTCCTCATAATCAATCATAGGTCTTTGCGAAAATTCTTGTGTCACCAATTTTTCCTTATATCACTCAATTTGATTTTCACATAATTCGCATAAAAGACCCGTTTTATATCCAACATATTTTACAACTTCAGTTGTATGGATTGTTGGTCCAGATACTTTCCTGTCATTAGAGAATTCAACTTTGCCTTATTTGCGTCTTTCCATTTTTGGCCAATCATTTCTATATTTACGTTCATAGGCAGATCTCAAATCTTGATCCTCATCATTTAATCATTTCAAGCGCTACAATATATACAAAAGTATAACGACGTCGATTTTTATTTCGATTCCATACATATCTTTGACATGATACAACTTATTGAGATCTCTTTATTTTCAGGTACCTAAGGTTCTTCTTGAACCATCATGTCTATTGTCTCTTCAGAAGATCTTATTACTATAATCTCGACTTGACCATCTTAATTACTTGCTCCAATTTTCGAGGAATTTTATTATTGGAATCAACTACTCTACCACGCTTTAGGCGTGCAATAGACTCATTACAAAAATATGTGGTTGTCTTCTTGGGACACAAATATAACTGGAGCATAAGCAGTTGATTATGTGACTTACTTAGTCACTCTATTTTGGTCAGTGAACTTGTCTGGTAATTTGTTCTTTAATATTGGTAAATGAATTATACTTTAAACTTCTAGTTCATAATTTATAGTCTGAGGATCAAGATGACATGATAATTCATTTCACTTTTCACTTTCCAACTACTTGTTATCTCCCCCTAATGTTGGGAACATTCACACACTAAAGCAAAAACCAATGAGCCATAAATGAATTTCTCACTAATGGCTTTAAGTATTTAGTTATAGACAATTATTTATACCCAACGTATTCTCAAACTTTTTAGAAGTCCCATCTTTATGCAGTGTGGTGGATGAGTTTCAATATATGTCACCCAACCAAAATCTTTGATGAGACATCTTTGGTTCCTGACCAAAAACCAACTGTATGGGGAGAACTATAACTTATTGGCTTGATATGAATTGATGGTACTATATATAAAGTTACATGTACCTAAATGAACTTCTGCTCCTCTCATGATTATTGGCTTTGTAACCAATAGTAGATGTTTAGTGATCATCTCAACAATAATACTTATTCCAGTGATCGTTAATAACTTGGGAATCAAATTCACTGTTATCAAATAAATATACTAATCTGGATTAATATGCTTACTATCACATTAGCTAAGCCAAAATCACACAAGCTTCAAGTTGTGGATTTGATAACCATTTAGACGATGCATCGATTTAAAAAAAACCAAATGGTATCATGTTGGGATATGCATATCCTTTAATCGCTTCCAGAATATTTAGGCATACACACCTGATACGTGGTCGAAAACCGGTGTTCGTTAATGTTTAAGTTCATGTATTTGCTTAACTTTTAATCTCGAATAGCCTACTTTTAATGGGATTTGTGTTTTGCAGGTCTTACGGAGTTTAAGGAGCTATTTGGGAGCTTTACGGAGCACTGGGAGTGAACGAGATCAACCGGGGATGTGAAATGAACAAAACCGGGTTAATCACGAAGATTGGATGTGTTTTAGGGGATGTTAATGGATTTAAAATGAATATATTGGAATATGGCATGATAGAGGGCTGAATTACGAGTACGTGGACGAAAACAGTGAGTAAAACGGAGCTATAACGAAGAAGTTATGAAGAAAACAGTTTTGGCAGAAACTGGCAATTGTAGAGGGCGTCGCCGACGCCACAACATGCCGTCGCCGACGGCTTTCCGTTTCTTGTATCGCGAATTTCAAGTTTTGTTGAGTTTGGATGAGTTGTAACGGTTTTAGGAGCCATTTTTCGGGGGTTACGAGTGATGATAGATAAAAACACCATGGGGGATCATTCAACCTTCAGCTAATCCACCTCTAACACCCACCATCCATCTCCAACATCATCTAACTTACCTCTAACCTTAAACCCTAACCGATTCACCATTACTATCATCATTCCATCATCACCACCATCTTCATCCATTCTCCACCATCCTTTCACCTTCACCTTCAAACCCTAACCTCCATCACTCCTCCTCGACTCAAAGTCATGGCTCGGTGTTCGCGCTCGTCGCCCGGTGATCGCGTCTATTCAACCATGAACGGCTAGTCTCTTCGGTTTCACCCCGGTGTGGATTATTGTAAGATTTTCTAGGGTTTATGCAATTGTTTCTTGCTTCAACTTTGTGACAAATTGTGTTTGATTTTTGAAACCATTGACAATAGTTTACATTTGTTTCGTATTTGTAAATTGTCGAATGATGTTAAAAGTCATGACTTTACGAAATGGTTATGTGTAGTTATGCATTGTCGTGGTTAGGTTTTACTTGTGTTGATTACAAAGTGCATTCTTGTCCGTTTTTCGAAACGTTGATAGTTATTGGCACCTAAGTCACGGTACACTAAATCCGCTAATCGTATGCAATTGAGTTGGATCTAAAAACTTGTAGAAACCCTAGGTTAGCAATTACCGAAACCGGGTGTGAATTATCGAACCGGGTGTGGAACTTTTTCCCAATTCTTGTTTTCAATTTAGTAATTTAGTTTGCAATCTTAGTTAATCAAACATTGTTTTAGACAATAACCAATTGTCGGTTCATTCCAATTTATTTTCAAAACCAAACAAACAAATAAAAATTAGCAAACTTCATAATCACTTTGTACATTATTTGTAAATAATCTAACTAATCGAACGGGTCGTGCGATACTGACCACATGCTCTTCGTGGATACGATACCCGACTTACCCTAGCTACCTAGGTTTAATTGGGTTTTTGACTGATCGGGACGACACGGTCACGGTCAAAATGGCGTCGTTGCCGGGGAGTGCGTGCGCTTTGTGTTTGGATTATTGTTTTAATTTGCGTGATTATCTGTTTAAGTTGCATAGTTTCTTTTCTTGCACTTTGTCTTTTTCCTTGTTACGCGGGTGTGTTACTTGTGCAGGTTACAGGTAGTGCATGCATACGCGAAACTCCGGGAGGACTTCACCGTTAGTCTACGAACCGAAAATCAAAAGAGTAGCAAGAAGAAATCTAGCAAGCCGGTTAGAGGCAACACTTGCTTCTAATCAAACCAACCAAACACCACAACTCACACCGACCATTGAAACCGATTCAATGGCGAACCAAAATTCCAACCAAAACTTCAACCAAAATCAAAACCCGAACCAATTTCAATACCGAAGCAACTTCAATCCCGCTTCAAATGTTCAACCTATGCCTCAAGAGCGACCGGGTGGTAACAACAATAACGGACCACCCATACCACCTTTCCAAAACCAAAATCCCAATAACACCCAACGAACACCCCAACAACAAAACCTTCATCGACACAATTCTTTACCCATCAACCTTGATGACCGGAATGTCAATTCCGACCGTCGAGGTAATCGAGATCGTGGCAATCCCGCGAACGAAGACCCATTCTTCAACATAGACGATTTGAGGAACGCCATCCCCGATGACGAACCATATAGTGTTCCCGGTTATCAATCGCCGGAACATGTGAGCCTGCATACGGAAAATTCGGATGATGGAGAATATTATGATGATCGGGCTAACGATGACGAAGATTGGGGATATGTGAATCGGGGTAATATTTACAATGCACGAAGATTTGAAGATGAGGAGTTTGGCTATCAAGACGCCAACTATGTAGGGGATGATGATTACGGGTATGGGGATAGGAGGAATGATGGTTACGGAAATAACCGCCAACCACGAAATAACAATCAACGGAACCGAAATGATGGGTTTTACAACAACAACAATAACAACAATGGTAACCCTAATCGGATTCCTCGGTTCGTGGGAGGAGGTAATCAAAGGGGTAACCAAGGTCGAAATCAAGGTGGTGATCGAAGAGGTGATAGAAGAGACAACCGAAGGCCGGTCGATCAAGAGGTTAATGGTCCACAACGTCGTCAAAAACCTCCACGGGGAGTGAATGACCGTTTTCGACCGGTAGTTACCGACAATGATTCTCCTATAGTGTGTGAAAGGAGAATGTTCGATTGCAAACCCCATTACATCAATATACTTCCCCACTTCAATGGGAGGTCTAATGATGAGCCGTATACGCACTTGGTGGAGTTTTCTTCCATTTGCAACACCATCGGGGGGCACAATTTTGCACTAGAGGAGGTCAAACTTCGCTTGTTCCAATTTTCGTTGAAAGTCAAGGCAAAACAATGGTTTCTCACACTTCCGGCGAATAGCATCCGGACATGGGGAGAGATGCAACAAGTCTTTTTAGACGAATACTATTCGATGGTGAAGACCGACGATGCTAGGGATGAAATAAGGTCATTTCGGCAATTATCGAGTGAACCGTTACATGAAGCATTCACTCGATTCAAAGAATTGATGCGGAGATGCCCACACCACCAAATAGAAAAGTGGGAATTAGTGAAGTGCTTTGTACGTGGGTTGGATGACGTGACATGGAATCACCTCGAGTCGACGAGCAACGGGACTCTTTTGAGCAATCATGAAGATGATGATTGGGAGTTTTTGGAGAGGATGAGCAAACTGTCAAAAGAGAAGGAATCGGCCGATAGAGCTAAGAAACATCCAGTTTCCCGGTCACTTCCCGATCTTGATTCTAAGGATCGAATCTCCACCTTAGAATGGGAAATGGCTCGTATGAAGAAGAAGGAGGTGAACGCGGTACAATTCGCGGTATGTGAAGAGTGTGGAGATATTGGGCATAAAACCGAGCAATGTCCAACGGGGTCGAGTGACTGCACCGAGGAGGTAAACCAAGTGTATGGGGATCGAAAGCAATATGACATGAACTCCAACACTTACCATCCGGGTTTGAGAAATCACCCTAACTTCCGGTATGGTAATGCCTCGAATCAAATGAACCCGAATTTTCAATCAGGTAATCAAGGTAATCAAGGTGGTTATTCTTACAACAATCGTCAAGGTAGTAACCAAGGGGGCTACCAAAGGAATTACAATCAAGGGGGTAACCAAGGCTATCAAAACCGTGAAGGCAATTATCAACGTGGTTACAA
This sequence comes from Helianthus tuberosus, assembly GCA_030545235.1. Taxonomy (NCBI): domain Eukaryota; kingdom Viridiplantae; phylum Streptophyta; class Magnoliopsida; order Asterales; family Asteraceae; genus Helianthus; species Helianthus tuberosus. The sequence goes on along the minus strand of CM060371.1, from coordinate 31,346,342 downwards.
CCAAAGTGGGAATGGGGGTGGTGCTTCAAACTCTCAAGGTGATGACTCGATAAATTCGAAATTTGACGCTATTATGAATGCTATCAATCATTCAAATCAAGAGATGAATAAAGAGTTTGAGGTACGAGATAAATCCCATAAGGCATTGGAGAAGCAAGTGGGTCAACTTGCGGAAGAAATGGCCCAAATTCATGGAAGTGGAGGAAGACTCCCAAGTGACACCGCAATGAACCCGAAGCATCAAAGCTCAAGCACCGGCAATGTGAGGAATGTACACATTAGCGCGGTAAGTCTTCTTCCGAATGATGAAATTTGTAGGGTTCAAAGCATTCCACCACCACAATATGTTGATGGTGTAGTGGAAGATATAAGTGATGAGCCGGAAAGTGAAAATGAACAAGAAACGATTTCACAAAATAAAATTGAAAATATAACTAAAAATTCTTTTTGTGAAAATTGTTTAAATCAACTTAACCCGAGTAATGCATCAAAAGTTGAGGAACGATACCCACCAAAGGACGAGAGGTGGGAAAATTTTAAACAAACAAAAATTAATTTACCGTTACTCGATGACATTAAAAAGGTTCCGGCTCATGTGGAATGTTTAAAGGAGTTAAGCATTGAAAAACGGCACAACAAATTACCCGAACCGGTTGATTTGATATCTCATGTTAGTGCTGTTCTATCGAGTGCCCTTCCTCAAAAAGCTCAAGATCCAGGAGACCCTCTTATTCCAATTCAAATTGGAACCTTCAAAATTGAGAGGGTGCTTCTCGATCTTGGAGCTTGTGTGAGCATTTTACCCGGGAGTTTGTATGACCAATACGATTTTGGTCCATTAAAAAAATTTGATACTCCCGTGGTATTGGCCGATCAGACTACCACGCATCCAAGGGGGATGGTGGAGGATGTGATTGTTAAGGTGGATGATTGCTACTACCCAGTTGACTTTTTGGTAGTAGACTATGTTGGGTGTGTTAAGGACACCCAACCGGTAGTTTTCTTGGGTAGACCGTTCTTGGCAACTGCTAATGCCATAATAAATTGTGCAACGGGAACGGTAAGCATGAAGTTTGGGGACCGGAAATTAAATTTAAATGTTTTTCCAAATTTCACAAACCCGCTCGGTGAGGATAAGTGTCCTAAAAAGGACATGAATCCAAACAAAAAGGTGTGTGCTATGGTTGGTAGGTTTGGAGGAACAAGGAAGAAAACGGTCAAGAAAAAGAAGGCAAAAAAGTCACCTCTAGAAAAGAAGAAGGAAGAGGAGGTGAGGAAGTTTGGACCATTTGGCAACAAATGGTATGAATCACCGGTGGGTGATTTCGATGAGTTTGTGAGCGGCAAGCACTCCATTCGACCACCATGAGGTGGTAAGTTAATTGTTGTTGTATACATTTTATAGTTAATTTTAGTTTTTCTCCGTAGTTTTGTTGTTGTTGTTGTTGTATAATTTGTTATTTCGTTTTAGTAGATAAATGAACGTTGTGGGTGTGTTCCCTATATAACCCTCACGAGACCTACTCGTCCTCCCAAGCTATCGGGAGGTTTAAAGGGCTTGCGTGCATATGCTAAATGCCGCCGTGATTCCTACGAAAGTGAGTTAGGTTTGTTACTGTTGTACATTATTTTTTCCACAAAAATCAAGGTAATTTAACGCATGACATGGTAACACTTTCATAAAAACGGTAGAACTAATCACCTAACAAATTGCAATGGTTGTGAGAAGCATGCTTCTACACAAGGGTTAGAATTTGTAGGTACAACATGTTCGCGGGACAACCGTTTTATGAAGAGAAGAAGAAGATATGGGCGTCAAGCGACAAAAATCAGGTGCATGCGTTTCCTTTTTACCTTGATTCTTAGTTTAAGTAATAAGTGGATTGTATTTTGTATTTTATTTTTCTGGGGTGAAATTTTGGGAAGGTTAGCCGTGTCACATCCCTTGTGCGTTTTAAAACTCTAGTTCTTACACATTGAGGATAATGTTTACCTCAAGTGTGGGGATGGGGAAGTAGTAAAAGTTTTCGATTTTGACCCGTTCATTTAAATACTACACATTGAGGACAATGTTTACCTCAAGTGTGGGGATGGGGGAAAATTTCAAAAAATTTTCAAAAAATTCTTGTTTCAAAAGCGATCTTAAAAGCACAAGTAACTAAGTCAACGAGGGATGGCACAACCCATGTGGTCTTTTGTCATGCTCAAGTTCAAATTAATAAGCATAACGGGTATTTAGCGGGTGGTTATTTGGGAATAATTCGCCTAAGGAACTAGCATTTTATGCATATCACATACCATACCCTTATACGTGAGGTTTTGAGCCACTTTTATATCATAGATTTACATATACATGTTTCTTTGTTTGAGTGGACCATTAGTTGCGTATTGTAGAACTTGCAACTTTTGATACGTTCGAGACCATAGACCGAATACAAGCACGAGAATGATTAAGGCATTAGGTGAACCTTTTTCTTTAATACCATTTATCCATCCTTACCCAAATAAATCCCCTAGTCGCCCACTTTGAGCCTAATCCTTTCGTTTGACCAACCCATTTAGCCCACAACCGTTAAACCTTTTCTTTTAAACCCGTGTGATGAAAATTCGATTGTAGGATTATTTGTATAGTTGTGTTTGCAAAAAAAAAAAAATCAATCAGAAAATGTTGCGAAAAAAAAGAGAATAGAAAATCGTTGAGAAAATACAAAAATATGAGTTATTAGTTGTTGAATAAAAGGCGAAAGTTGTTGCCTCATAGTTGATGTTTATATTTAGTTCTGTTTAGTTTAGTGGTTTGTAATAAAAATCGAATTTTCATCACCTTAGCCACTTTAAAACATCCTATTTCCTACCATTCGCCTAGCCCCATTACAACCCTTCAAAGACCTTCTGACTTGTGCTTAGTATTCGTGTTTGGTGGTGGGAATGATTGAGTTGCAAGCATATGCGGGTACGTGTTCTAATTGGTTTTGAGTGATTAATTAAAAAGTGCTAATTCATTATCTAATTAACCAAATTTTAAACCGAGTGGAGAGAACATTGTGTGGGATGTGCATGATTTATTGGTTTCAATGGCGGGTTAATCTTGGATAACCATTTTATATGTGATTATTCACTTTACCGTTAGATATTTTGTAAATTGTAAAAAGTTTGAACCGGGTATGACTTTAGACCTTAACTTACGTCTCAAGAATGGGAAGTGTGTTTCTTGTTCGACCCACGTGAAAGTGAAAAACAGATTTGCTTGAGGGCAAGCAAACGACAAGTGTGGGGATGTGATACGTGGTCGAAAACCGGTGTTCATTAATGTTTAAGTTCATGTATTTGCTTAACTTTTAATCTCGAATAGCCTACTTTTAATGGGATTTGTGTTTTGCAGGTCTTACGGAGTTTAAGGAGCTATTTGGGAGCTTTACGGAGCACTGGGAGTGAACGAGATCAACCGGGGATGTGAAATGAACAAAACCGGGTTAATCACGAAGATTGGATGTGTTTTAGGGGATGTTAATGGATTTAAAATGAATATATTGGAATATGGCATGATAGAGGGCTGAATTACGAGTACGTGGACGAAAACAGTGAGTAAAACGGAGCTATAACGAAGAAGTTATGAAGAAAACAGTTTTGGCAGAAACTGGCAATTGTAGAGGGCGTCGCCGACGCCACAACATGCCGTCGCCGACGGCTTTCCGTTTCTTGTATCGCGAATTTCAAGTTTTGTTGAGTTTGGATGAGTTGTAACGGTTTTAGGAGCCATTTTTCGGGGGTTACGAGTGATGATAGATAAAAACACCATGGGGGATCATTCAACCTTCAGCTAATCCACCTCTAACACCCACCATCCATCTCCAACATCATCTAACTTACCTCTAACCTTAAACCCTAACCGATTCACCATTACTATCATCATTCCATCATCACCACCATCTTCATCCATTCTCCACCATCCTTTCACCTTCACCTTCAAACCCTAACCTCCATCACTCCTATTCAACCATGAACGGCTAGTCTCTTCGGTTTCACCCCGGTGTGGATTATTGTAAGATTTTCTAGGGTTTATGCAATTGTTTCTTGCTTCAACTTTGTGACAAATTGTGTTTGATTTTTGAAACCATTGACAATAGTTTACATTTGTTTCGTATTCGTAAATTGTCGAATGATGTTAAAAGTCATGACTTTACGAAATGGTTATGTGTAGTTATGCATTGTCGTGGTTAGGTTTTACTTGTGTTGATTACAAAGTGCATTCTTGTCCGTTTTTCGAAACGTTGATAGTTATTGGCACCTAAGTCACAGTACACTAAATCCGCTAATCGTATGCAATTGAGTTGGATCTAAAAACTTGTAGAAACCCTAGGTTAGCAATTACCGAAACCGGGTGTGAATTATCGAACCGGGTGTGGAACATTTTCCCAATTCTTGTTTTCAATTTAGTAATTTAGTTTGCAATCTTAGCTAATCAAACATTGTTTTAGACAATAACCAATTGTCGGTTCATTCCAATTTATTTTCAAAACCAAACAAACAAATAAAAATTAGCAAACTTCATAATCACTTTGTACATTATTTGTAAATAATCTAACTAATCGAACGGGTCGTGCGATACTGACCACATGCTCTTCGTGGATACGATACCCGACTTACCCTAGCTACCTAGGTTTAATTGGGTTTTTGACTGATCGGGACGACACGGTCACGGTCAACACCCTCGTTTGTTTTGCAAATATATAATTTCCCTTGAGGGCAAACATTACATGTTAATTATTATCTTGAAGAATCTTCTAGTTCTTCATTATGTTTCACATCATCATTGACTCGGTGTGGTCTAACCGGTCATGCCAACTAATTAAATAATTATGATCCATAAACTTATGGTTTATGATCGTATGTGTATTACTTGCTCGTATATAATACAAAACGCATGATACGAGAGAATATATTATAACTTCAAAGTTAAAACCATCACGTTATGCAATCACTCCTTAGTTTGCCACTTTTGGTGGTCCATCTCATTATTAAAATGGCCAACATTACAATTCTTATAGTCAATCTCATCATTACAAATGTCTCAATTAGGTCCATCATTACATTTACAATGATCACATTCACTTTTGGGAATGGAGTAGAAACAAAACAAGATTCATAGCTTTTCATTATTTACTCGGTCACATGAGTATAAAATCATTTCATTTTTTCATAACTCTTATAATGATATTGCTACTTTAGGAGTATATGTCTCAAGTGTGACAAATGAAAAGAATTTAATTGATTTTTCCTTGTAAATAATGTTCTCTTTGCTTACCATCAATTGAGAAGTAGTTGAGTCATCTTACGACTTTTATAACGATCATTGTATAGTCATCACATTATTAACATGGTTGGTCTCATTACATGAGCATCATAACAATTTCCTCAATTACCATGATTACGAACTTTACACCAATTATTATATCATTACATTCACTTCAAGGAATGGATTATAACCAAACAACTATCATGATGACATCATTACAATTTTCTTAGTTGGGTACATGATCTTCACATTTACAGTGGTCATTATATCATCACATTCTATTCAAGGAGTGGATTATAACCATACAACATTCATGGTGACATCAACACAATTTCCTTAGTTATCACATTCATTTGAATTGATTATGTTAATCTTTTTCGTAAAAACTTGAAATAAGGATGGAAAAACTATTTAAACTTTACAAAAATTGCTTTTATCTTACGCATCTAAATCTAAAAAAATAAAACTTTCATGATTAAATATTAGTTTTATTGTTCAATCGCACCTTGTACGATATATTGTTATCAACTTTAGTTGAATTTAAATCTAAATAAAAGGCAATAGACAAATGACACAATTAGATTGCATTAACTATCATCAAAGTTGAAGAGCATGGGTTTTATCTCAAATCAATTTACAAATCTTAACATTTTTTTCTATTTATACAAGAGTTTATATTTCATTAAAAATTATAAGACCATGTAATATGATTGTGATGGTTTTATCCACATAACTTTTTACCAGAAAAGTAACACATGTAATATTGAAAGGAATTCAAAACTGGATTCAAACCAACCAAAACAAGAAATGTTCGTGATTTTATTTTGAAACCCACAACCCATATCATACACAACGGATTAATAGTTTGAGTTTAGTAAAGTCAAATATTATAATAATAGACACATATAAACAACAAGAGTATGCACTTGAATCTTATTAACAGAGAACAAAATCAAGAATGCAAAGGGATATACCTTAAGTTGTTATAATCCAACCCAATGCAATCGTGCTGATAACGTGTTATGTAATAACTAGAACCTATTAGCAATGTATAGAAGAGAATGAGAGAATGGGAGATGAATTTCTTGTTGATGTGTCACATACAAAATACATGAGCCAGTATATATAGGCTATAACATTAATACAAACATAATGTGACATGGGAGTTAGAAATGTAAATAATCACTAATAATGGATGCATTCATAACAATAATATCATTTAAAAATCTCTAATAAAAACCGAGAATACATCAATAAATAATTGTACCCAAAGTGAATCACAAATAAAGTAATAGTAAATAATAGAACGTAAACCAAACTACTTCATTCAATTCTCAGTGGACCAAAATATAACAGGCAAAACATAATGGGCAATAGATTATAACAAAATTTACAGCATACAAAACACAGTAAACAACAGAACAAAAAAACTCAATTAACACGTATTATATTTAATTTTTAGATAACAATATCATAGTGATCTTAAAGATAAAAGATGCTCGATATTATGGTGTACTATTTTAGAAAAATAATATTCACAATTTATTAACGTTTAAAGATGATGAAATACGCATATGTCTTGCATGTGCTGAAAGAAAATAAACAAATGTAGGTTATCCCTTTTCCACCATTCCATTACTTTTCAACCAGAGTTGCAAGTGTCAACTTTTCCAACCTAATTTCACTCTCCATATTTAAGATCAATAGACCATATATCTTCCTACCCTTCACAATTTTTAGACTTTGTATCCTAACCCTTGCCTAGTTCGCTTGGATGAAAAGAATTGGAATCAAGGATTATTTATTTGAAATTTAAAAAATCAATTGAAATAATAATATATTTGAATTCTATAATTATCAACTAATTTGAAAGTTATTTAATTGATTAAATTTGATTCATAGTTATTAACAACCTTTGATAATTTAAATAATTATTATTGATTAAATTAAAAGTTATTTATTAATTCAAACTAGTACTAAGCACCCCCGCGTTGCGGCGGGGGTGTAAAACCATGCAAAATAGTATCAATGTCACATAACCGTGAGTGACTATCAATACTGAATTTGCGACGTGTTAATACGGAGGAATTAGACCGAAACGTAAAACATATAAAATTATGACTAAGTCGATCTAGTACCTGCACGTTACGACTAACCTGTCAAACGGGAAAAAATAGGAGACGTAAAAACGTTGAACCACACACGCACTTTGCGCCGTACTGGCAAACTTTAGAATGAAGCGTAAAACGAAAAATTTGAGAAAGATAAAAAGTATAGGTGACCAAAGTCGAAAGTAAAAAAGTTATAAGGTTAAAGTGTAAAAGATGAAAAGTTTTTGGTTAAAAGTAAAAATTCAAATAGTAAATTCAAATAGTTTGGGTCTAAAGTAATATATCAAATACATTAGGACTAAAAGTAAAAATAATCAAAACATTTTTGAAAAACTCCCAAAGCATTAGGTACACCCCTTATATGCATAGATAAGTTACTAATTTATAGTATTAAAATTTATAAGTATAAAATATCCTTGATAATTAATCAATGGAAAATTGGTTTTTAATAAACCAAAATTTGCCCCATTGGTAAATAATAATCCTATCTACGTAATTGGTATACAATAATCCTACCTATCAACATGTTGGTTCTTAATGAACTTCCATTAATTATTTTTAGAGTAAATTACAAGTTTTGTCCTTTATGTTTGTAGCAAATTGCAGGCGGTGTCCTTTGCCTTTAAAATTGACGAGTTTTGTCCTTAACGTTTCAAAATCATGCACGTTATGTCCTTTACGCCTAACTCAGTCAGATTTTTTAGTTAAATATGTTCATGTGCCTTGCACATGAGGGTATAATTGTCATTTTACCTCTTCAGGGGCTATCAAGTAAATAACTTATATATAAGGGACTATATATGTAAAAATATTATAGAATATAATATAAATAAAAAAAAAACCTAATTAAAAAACTCTCTTTCTCCCTATCATACGCCTTCGGCCTCTCCATTTTCTCTCTCTCTCAAAACCTAAAAACCCGCAACAACCCTGATTCATCTTTAAACTCAATTTTTCATCAACATTCATTCACCACAATTCTCAAACATCTCAATTAAGGACAAAACTCGTCAAATTTAATGGCAAACGACACCGCCTGCAATTTGGTACAAACATAAAGGACAAAACTTGTAATTTACTCTTATTTTTAACTGAAGTTAGTTTTTAAGTTTTATTTATTACACAAACAACCCTGTAGTTATAATTTACTAGTTTTAACTATTTTGTAAAACAAAAAAAACGTCAAGGCCATGTAATTAAATTTTATATATACATATGTGTACTAGTTCCTGATTTATCACAAACACCACTCGAAAATCCTCCTTTTCCTCGATTTTGATTTCTGATGTAAACAACTACCATCGCCACCGCCATGGGAGTTCTCCGACGGATCAAATAAACAACCACCAAAATTGGAATTTCGGACAAAAGAACTCAGCCACCGCCGCCGTGGCGTTGGCGCCGGCCATCGCTCACGGCGCTGTCGCCATCAAAAGTCCTCGCCGGACCACCTCCGCCTCGTCTCTCTCTCTCTCTTGCTGTGTCATCATGCCACCACCAGATGGTGGTGGTGGTGGTCGGCCGTCATACAGATCGAAAAGGAAGGGGGTGGGGTGATTTGCAGGTGGGTGTGTGTGTGGGGTGAGCCGACAACTCCGCCGCCGGTATTACAGCTAGCAACCGACTGATATGCTTGTCAGACATAGGATCGAGGGAGTAGAGAAGATGAGAGAGGCCAGTGTTTTGTTTGTCTGATTCAAAAATGAAGGGAATTAGGGTTTGTGCCATTTAAATAGCTAGGTTTACAACTACAGGGACTGTTTGTGTAATAAATAAAACTTAAAAACTAACTTCAGTTAAAAAAAATTAACGAAAGTTCATTGAGTACCAACATGTTGATAGGTAAGATTATTGTATACCAATTACGTAGGTAAGATTATTATTTACCAACGGGACAAAGATTGGTTTATTAAAAACCAATTTTCTTTAATCAATTAATTTGATTTTCTAAATATCAATTAACTGGATAATTATTTGATCAATTTGTAATCAGATTACATATAACTAATAACCCTTTTATTTATTTTGAATACACAATGACTTTGTATTAATTATTTCACAAATAATTTAATCTCTCATTTTGCTATATCATGTTGGGATTATTTAACTAATAGTGTTGTCAAATTTTGATACTTGGGCATACATATCTAACACACCGAACAATGGATAATCTAGAAGTTAAGGGACCAAAACTAACAAATGTAAAGTATGAGGATTGTACTGATTGCGGATAGCGTTCAAAGCTCAAGGGTTAACCAACGTAAATCTAATAATTAGGTTGTTAAAACATTTCCATCAATTCATCACTTTGATTGCTCACGCTATATTCGAATCACCATCTCTATAAAAATCATATTTCTTTTGAACGGTCAATTTGGATCATTGACGAACCACTAAAGTATTACCGTGCCACCGGTAAAACCATCCGATCATATCCATTGCCACTAGACAATAATGCTTGTATACCACTTCAGGAATGGACGAAGGAATGGAATGGACGAGGTAATGGAATGGACGAGGGAATGCAATGGATCATTACCATTCCATGTCTTATTTGGTTACCATGTGTGAATGGAATGAATTATTATTGTGTATTGTTCGGTAGGCAAAAAAAACGAAGTAATAAAATCAGCGGTGAGTGGTGTTGGTGGTGATTGTGGGTGGTTATAGGTAGCGGTGGTGGGTGTCGGTGGCGGCGATGGGTGGTGTTGGTGGTGGCGGCGAGTGGAGGTGCGGCGGTGACGACGGGTGGTGGCGGCGGCAAGGTGGCTGTTGGTGGTGGGTGGCAGTAGAGGTGGCGGTTGGTGGCGATGGCGGTTGGTGGTGACGGTGGTGGCGGCGTCGACGATGGTGGTGGGCGGCGACGCCGAGTGGCGTTGGCGGTTGGTCGCAGCTGTGGGTGATAACGGTGGCGAGTGGGTAGCGGCGACGGTGGTGGCTGTCGGGGTGAGGTGGTGGCGGGTGGCAGCGATGGTGTCGGTGGTGGGTGGTGGGTTGTGGTATTGTTGATGAATGGTGCAAGAGATGATGGAATGGAAAAAAACATGGGGGGTGGAATGAATGATTTTGAGGGAATGGAATGCCTTTTGGAATGGGTGATTCCATTCCATTGACCAACCAAACACCCTTTTTTTCATTCCCTCGTAATCATCCATTCAATTCCACCTCTTATTCCTGCATACCAAACACTACCCTAATATATTTGGGGAAAACTAGGGGTGTAAACGAGCCGGGCCCAGCCCGAGCTCGACCATGCTCGAGCTCGGCTCGTTAGGTTTTTATGAAGCTCGAGCTCGAGCTCGGCTCGGTTCGAGCCTACTTCTTTGAGCTCGAGCTCGGCTCGCGAGTAAAACCCAAAGCTCGAGCTCGGCTCGACTCGGCTCCAGCTATTTTGAGAACAACCTTAAACGAGCTAAAAGTTCGGCTCGAGCTCACTTCAACATCGCTTAAATGAGCCAAAGCTCGGCTCGAGCTCGGCTCATCAATGTTATCATCATTATTAATATATTATATATAAAAAAACTAAAATTTTGTATGGGCTCGTTTAGGCTCGCGAGCCTAAGCAAGCTTTGTATTTCAGGCTCTAGCTCGGGCTCGATAACAAAACGAGCTCTATTTCAGGCTCGAACTCGGGCTCGGGCTCGTTAAAGCTCGGCTCGTTCGAGCTTTTAACCGAGTCGATCACGAGTAGCTCTCGAGCCTCTGGGCTTGTTTACACCCCTAGGGAAAACCCCCTTTTGGGAATCGAACTCATAACCTAATGGTTATAAGCCTTATCTCATATCAAAGATGTCACTAGAATGCTATGGGCAAAAATCATATTCATTGAGCTTGAACAATATATGTGAAACTATAAATATATATTCATTAGGTTACTTCTCGTGTGAGTGTGTGACACACGGATGTCAGAAATCAATTTGTATATTTTTAAAGCTATAACCAATTGAGGTTACATATACAGGTAAATAATATCTTTAATATAATTTATAAACTTGTACGTATTTCTTTGTATACAACGATGGATGCTTTATTTGTAATTTTTTCACCATTATCTAATATAAAAGTTTTGAAACCATTCATGCTTTTAACTCTTGAAAGTGCCCAATAGTGAAAACTGACCAACTCTTGATAATTGATTAACCCTCACGAAATAACGAAGAAATTAAATTCATGAAATGTACATAGGCTTTTACTTCTTATTATTGTTACATTACATTTAATAATGAAGTGGAAATTTCCGGTAATATTTCACAAATACGATATCCTTCTTAACCATAACTTTTAGTCTTACGACATTGATCTCCTACGCAAAAAATAATCATTCTCAACCACAGCTTTCAGTCTTACATATGGCATGTAACAACTTTCAGGAATATATATATACAAAACTGTGGATGGCTTAGAAATTAGGGTTTCTGTACACACTGGGCTAGAAGGGATACATGTGTGATATGAATCTCGGGCCAGGTTATGTGAAGCGATGCGGGTGTAAAGAAAGCGGAAAAACCCCATAGAGAACAACCCATAATTCACCACGTATCCCCATCAGATCTATCTGCTATAATAAAAGAAATCAACTTTTAGACACGTGTCATTCACTGAAGGTATCCTCAAATCTATACTTATTTTATATTAACTAAATAAATAATAAATTAATATTAAATCTTGTCGTACTTTAATAAAATATTATCCTCAAATCTAAATTGTTAATTAATAATCTCTCTTTCCTACTTATCTTATATTAAATATATAAATAATAAATTAATATTAAATGTTATCCTAATTTATTAAAAATATATTTTTTTTATTATTTGGTATACAAAATTATATTTATTCAACTTGTGTAAAACGTGGGGTTTTTAAGGATATAATTTTTTTTATTATTTGGTAGATTTTCAAGCCGACTATACACGGTTTTTTTTTTTTAAAAAAACGACGTTTTTAGTATTTAATATACAAAGTTACATTTATTTAATCTGTGTAATACACATGGTTTTAAAGACATAACTCTTTCTTAGATCTATTCAATATTATTTGGTAGATTTATTCAACCTGATTATACACGAGTTTTTTTAAAGATTTACGACGTTTTTAGTATTTAGTATACAAAGTTACGTTTATTTAATCTGTGTAATACACATGGTTTTTAAAAATATAACTTTTTTTTATTATTTGATATATAAAATTACATTTATTTAACCCGTACAATAGACAAGGTTCATAAAGATATAATTTTTTATTATTTAATATATAAAATTACATTATTCAATACATGTAATACACAGGATTCTAACCTAGTTTGTTATATATTAATAGTTTGTTATATATTAAGATGACCGGGACTATTCAATGCAAAAATGCAAAGAAGTCACTAGGAAATTCACCCACCAATAATGTGAGCAAGAAATCATATTGTGAAAACTTTGACTTAGACTAGAAAATGCGCCATCTCTTACTTGCGTTGTCATATTATACAAATATACAAATATCTTACAACAACCCTTTTATATCTTCCCATAAATATATTATATTAAAAAATGTTACATATCTTTGTATATCTTCTATGTTAATATTAGATTCAGCTATAAACTTTATATTATATATATATACTATAATACGAATGGTCATGAACAGTATCATAACCCATTTTTTTTATTATATTTATGGTAAAGTCCGATCTTGAACCAAGAAGCCTGTCTGTTCTAGATAATAACAAAAAAACGTTCAAAACATTATATTATATATTATATAGTATTAATATGGATGATCATGAACAATATCGCTACCCATTCTTTTATTATATTTGTAGTAAAGTAGACACAAGAAACCCGTCTGTTCTAGGTAATAATAAATAAACGTTCCAAACGTGCGCCTTTGATCTTTTAAAACTAACTAATTCCGATGTTAAACTCTGATTTTGTTTCTTTCTTTGTAAATTGTTATGCCTACCATAATTCGGTATAACGTTATCCTAAAGACTTAAATCATTGTGTATAGATACTTTATAAGTATATAAAACACCTTACACATATACCAACTACCACTCTTGTTCACATTAGCAGCCCCAACCCCAACTACTTCTCTTTGCTTTCATCGTGTCCCACTTCTCCATGACCATAATCTCCACCATTGATTAACATATATTCACATATCAAATAATAATAATGAAGGGTTGTGATTAATCCTCACCCAACCCACCACCACTTGCTTTGCCTTAACATGTCTCCACATTCTTTCTATATAAACCACAACCTTCAGCTACCCACCACTCACCACATTTTGCAGCCATTCATTCCATCTCTCCTCCTTCTATATATATTCTTACACATATATAACAACTTCATATTTATTAACACATCCAACCTACATTCTACTCTACTGATAGCTTTGCTATTTGTAACATTTACTTAATACAGTTATATATTTAACTGTCGTTTTTATTTCTTTCAACACATTATTAGACGTGTACAACGTTAACTAGTACGTTGAAATGGAGAACAACGGACACGTAAATGGGGTGGCCGCGGAGTTCTGCATTAAGGATCCCTTGAACTGGGGAGTGGCGGCCGAGGCGTTGACAGGGAGCCACCTTGATGAGGTGAAGAGAATGGTGGCGGAGTTTAGGAGGCCGGTTGTGAGAATTGGTGGAGAGACACTTACAGTGTCTCAGGTTGCGGGGATCGCGGCCAGCGAGAGCTCCAGTGTGAAAGTGGAGCTCTCAGAGGCCGCGAGGGCCGGGGTAAAGGCGAGTAGTGATTGGGTTATGGAGAGCATGAATAAAGGGACTGATAGTTATGGTGTTACTACTGGGTTTGGAGCCACGTCTCATAGGAGGACTAAGCAAGGTGGTGCACTTCAAAAGGAACTTATCAGGTGATTATTTTTATTATTAGTGAATTATACAAATGTTTTTCAGGTAATTAAAATCGTTTACTTAATGCTAAATGATTAATTAATAATTAAGCTTTCCATTTATAGTTCCTGCAACTCATAATTAATGCATGCTATTTTTTTTACTAAATTATAATACAAGTTTATTACTATTTTGGTATTGAAGCATAACATAAATAACAAAAACAGAAAATTTCGAATACAACTACATTAGGAAGAAAATTTATGTCAAAATGTTTAGAAGGAACATAAATAACAATTTCGTATTTAGTTTTTCTTATAATTAACGAGCACAAGTTATTAAAAAACAACAAAATTACATAAAAGTTTAATAACGTAAATATATATATATATATATATATTATTTATAGTATAACGAGTGAAATTGAAAATATTTAAAAAACACATGTAAAGACTATTAATCTAATTAAAGTAAACCGTAACATATATATTGTTATCAACAAAAAAAAATATTAAAACGAGGAGTTAGGTGGATCTGTATGATATTAATTAAATAAAAATAATAAATATATATGAAGATATCACAGGCAATAAAAAAACGAGAAAAGTCCAATGAGCCATCAAAATTTGGTTGCCAAACTTTTCTAGCAAATGGACATAAGCATAATATTTAAATAATCGTATACACCAACAACCTATATAATATAAAGTTAGTATAACCATAATTGTAACAAGTTAATAAATTGTTTGTTACATTTCAGATTTTTAACCCGGAATTTAAAACATCATGCCTAAAATTATGTTGTTTGTTACATTTCAGATTTTTGAACGCGGGAATATTCGGCAACGGTACAGAATCAAGCCACACACTACCACATTCAGCAACAAGAGCTGCCATGCTAGTAAGGATCAACACCCTCCTCCAGGGTTACTCCGGCATCCGATTCGAGATCTTGGAAGCCATCACCAAGTTCCTCAACACCAATGTCACCCCGAGTTTGCCCCTCCGCGGCACCATCACCGCCTCGGGCGACCTGGTCCCGCTTTCCTACATCGCGGGACTTCTCACTGGTCGCCCGAACTCCAAAGCCGTCGGCCCCAATGGTGAAACCCTAAACGCCGAAAAGGCGTTTAAGGTAGCCGGTGTGGACGGTGGTTTTTTCGAGCTACAGCCGAAAGAAGGGCTAGCACTTGTTAATGGTACCGCGGTGGGGTCCGGGATGGCTTCCATGGTTCTTTTTGAAGCTAATGTACTTGCATTGTTGTCCGAAGTGTTGTCAGCGATTTTCGCGGAGGTTATGCAAGGAAAGCCCGAGTTTACGGACCATTTAACGCATAAACTAAAGCATCATCCCGGCCAGATTGAGGCGGCCGCAATAATGGAGTACATTTTAGATGGAAGTGATTACGTTAAGGCCGCGCAAAAGGTCCATGAAATGGACCCTTTGCAAAAACCTAAACAAGACCGTTACGCGTTAAGAACCTCGCCTCAATGGCTCGGCCCACACATTGAGGTCATTCGATCATCGACTAAGATGATCGAGAGAGAGATTAACTCGGTCAATGACAACCCGTTGATCGATGTTTCTCGGAACAAAGCTTTACATGGTGGCAACTTCCAAGGGACTCCCATTGGAGTTTCTATGGACAACACACGTTTGGCTATTGCTTCTATTGGGAAGCTCATGTTTGCGCAATTCTCGGAGCTTGTAAACGATTTCTACAACAACGGGTTACCTTCGAATCTGTCTGGCGGACGGAACCCTAGCTTGGATTACGGGTTTAAAGGAGGGGAAATCGCGATGGCTTCGTATTGTTCTGAGCTCCAGTTTCTTGCTAACCCAGTGACAAACCATGTCCAAAGCGCGGAACAACACAATCAAGATGTGAACTCATTGGGATTGATTTCAGCTAGAAAAACAGCTGAAGCTGTTGAAATCTTGAAGCTAATGTCCTCTACATACTTGGTAGCTCTATGCCAATCCATTGACTTAAGGCATTTAGAAGAAAACATGAAGTCAACGGTAAAAAACACCGTAAGCCAAGTAGCGAAAAAGGTCCTAACCATGGGCGCCAACGGGGAGCTCCACCCCTCAAGATTCTGCGAAAAGGAGTTACTTCGAGTCGTGGATAGAGAGTATGTTTTCGCATACATCGACGACCCTTGCAGCGCCACATACCCGTTAATGCAAAAGCTTCGACAAGTCTTGGTCGATCACGCCTTAAACAACGGGGAACACGAGAAGAACACTAGCACTTCCATCTTCCATAAGATCAGCGCTTTCGAAGAGGAACTAAAAGCCCTTTTGCCTAAGGAAGTGGAGGGTGTTCGCCTCGCGTATGAAGATGGTACATTGGCCATTCCTAACAGGATCAAAGCTTGTAGATCATACCCATTATACAAATTTGTGAGGGAGGAGCTTGGAGCCGGTTTCTTGACCGGCGAAAAGGTGACATCACCTGGTGAGGAGTTTGATAAGGTGTTTACAGCAATGTGCAAAGGCCAAATCATTGATCCATTACTAGAGTGTGTTGAGGGTTGGAATGGTGTTCCTCTTCCAATCTCTTAGTTGTAACCATTTGGTTTCTGTTTTTCCTTTTTTGAATATGTTACATGCTTTGGTTGGATGGAGTTTAAAGGTTCAAAATTGTACCATTTGATTATGATGTATATTTATGGTTATTAATGAATTTGAAGACCACATTATGTAAGGTTGTGTCGATTATTTATGCTTATAGTTTAATGCCTCAATGGCTCGGCCCACACTAGTTCGTTGCCTTTATTTGATTGTGATGTGTATGTGCATGTATTTGTGATGTGTATGTATATGTATATGTATATGTATATGTATGTATTTATATAATTATATGTGTGTGTATGTAGGTTTGAACTGATTCGGTTTGGACCTGATCTGAGTTTGAAATTTGTTTGGGCCGGTTCATAAGCTGGGACAGAGGAACTGGTTTGAAATGGGTCGGGACCGGTTCGAGGGAGTACCCGCTTTGGAACAATTGTATCAAGTCAGATTATCGGTTTTGGACCTTTGGTTAAAAGAAATTATTATGCACCCTAAATTAAAATGTTAATTAGGGCATCTTCAATATAGACACCCATGGGCATTCATGGTCCAACGTATAGGATGTGACAAACCAATAATAAAATCAATTCAATAAAGTAAATTTCAAGTTCAAAATAACAAAATCAATTCAATAAAGTAAAGAGTTAAATGCGATTTTAGTCCTTGTGGTTTAAGCCATTTTTTTCAGTTTATTCTAAAGGTTTTATTTTTCGTATGTGTGTCTAAAAAGGTTTCACCGTTGCCATTTTATTCCACTGGGTTAACTTCATCTATTATTTCTGTTAACGAGAAGGGCAACTCAGTCATTTTATATGTAATTATGTAATTCTATTAACTAGAAGGACAATTTGGTCATATAAAATGACTGAATTACCCTTCCCGTTAACAGAAATAATAGATGAAGTTAACCCAGTATACTAAAATGACAACGGTGAAAACTTTTTGGACACACAACCGAAAAATAAAACCTTTGAACTAAACTGTCAAAATGGATCAAACCACAGGGACTAAAATGACATTTAACTCTAAAGTAAATTTCAAGTTCAAAATCATATATAATAATTCAAATTACCTACGCATTTCATCGAAGTATCTACGTTCAAGTCAAATATATAAGATTATATTAAAACCGAAAATGATATTTTAAATCAAGTATCTTATTTAAAGTTAAAACGGCGGAATATATTTCATTTCATTAAAAATGATAAAATAAGTTTAAAGAAAAAAAAATAAAATAAAATCCTCTACGAAACATTACAAGAATCAGGTTTTCAAAATGATTCATTTGACTTCAACAAGTCCAACACGTTAAAAACTAAAGTGTGAATAGTATGTACTTAACTAATATATATCACGTTTACAAAGTGATTCAGTTGACTTCAATAAGCCCAACACGTAATAAACTAAAGTGTGAGTGTGAATAAGAATATGCACGTACCCAACACTAATTTATAAGTTTATATAATATAAATATTAAATATCTTTCTCTTTTTTTATATAAAAATGGATGTTGCGTAACAACTCCACGTCTGAACACCTAAACCGTCCGTTGATATCAAGACCGACGGCTTATAATCCAGTCAACCAACTTGGTCTCAGCCACCATTTTCCTACCACCAGTCCACCTTGCTACAATCCTTTATAAAACAATAATTACTTAACTCAAACCATGCTACATGTACATAACAAATATTGTTAATCAAGAATCATCCTACGTATCCCCCACTTGTAGTGGAGTGGTGGAAAGAACTTTGGGTTTCCTTGGAGACCCGGGTTCGATCCCCACCTGTTGCATTTGGGGGTAAATGACCCCAACCTTGGTTGAGGGGTCATGGCAATGATGGATAAGAGCCTTGAGTGCGTAATAGCCCGGGTTCGAGTCTTGAGCCGCACACGAGTTTTCTATTACAGTGCGGTTTACTCCGGCTCTTGAGTGCGGAGGCTGCAACGGTAGTCAAGTGGCTGTCGGCTGGAAATTTTCTCGTGGAGCGGCCTATGGTCAACCTCGGATGCCTCGCCCGAGGGGGACTAGGGGACCCATGCAATGTGGGTGTGATCCTCTCGACTGTTGAAGTCAATCGCCGTTCAAAAAAAAAAAAAAGAATCATCCTACGTATACAAAAAGGAGTTGAAGGAATAGTGCCAGGCAGCTTGCCTGATACTTTCCTATTGGACCAACTCATTTTTAATTTAATTTTATTTCTAGTTTAAAATTACGGTTTCGTCCTTCGTTTAAAATTACGCTTTTGCCCTCAGTTCAAAATAAAATTATGATTTTGCCCCTAGCTTAAAATTATGATTTTGCCCTCAGTTCAAAAACCCATTTTCTTTTATTCCCAGTTTAAAAATTACGGTTTCGCTCTCTGTTTAAAATTACGTTTTTTGCCCCCAGTTTAAAATTAAAATATGTTTTTTGCCCCTAGCTCAAAATTACGTTTTTGCCCACATGTCAAAATAAAGTTATGTTTTTCCCTAGCTCAAAATTATGATTTCGCCCTCAGTTTAAAATTATGATTTCGCCTCCAGTTCAAAATATAATTACGACTTTGCCCTCTGTTCAAAGTTATGATTTTGTTCTCATTTCAAAAAATTACGATTTCTCCCCCAGATAAAAATTGTCATCTGGCCATCATTTTACATTCTTTTTTTTACAAAACTATAGTAGTGCTTTATTTTGCTTGGTTGACTCAATGTAACTTTTATTGTGTCAAGCAGTTGTCTAACACTCGCTCATTGGTCCTGGCAAATTAGTGTTTTACCCCCAGCTCAAAATTACAGACTTGTCATCGTTTTAATTTTTTTAGCAAAACTATGGTAGTGTTTTTGGTTTAATTGGTTATCTCGATGTATTTTTTTTAGATCGTGTTATAAGTAGTATGTACAAGTAAACTAAATAGATGCATACATGTTATGAAACTAAGAAATATTCAATTTAAACGCCCCGCAACGCGGGCATGCATAAGTGTAATTTTTATTCGTCCATGCATGCCTGGTACATGCTCATTTGACCTGAAAAATTACAATTTTGCTCTCAGTTTAAAATTATAGTCTTTCTATCGTTTTAATTTAATTTTTTTTAGTAAAAGTATGGTAGTGTTTTTGTTTTAATTGGTTGACTCGATGTATTTTTTTAGATCGTGTTATGAGTAGTATGTACAAGTAAACGAAATACAGACATACATGTTATGCGAGAGAAGTATTCGGCTTATTGCCCCGCAACGCGGGCGGGGCAAAAACTAGTTGTATATACATATAGGTAATAAATTAATAAAAGATTCCTTTATGCTATACCTACAAGATTTTCTTCTTGGTATACCTATTGATGGGTTAGGCCAGCATATGTCGCCGGTGGAGTACCGTACTATCTTTAAGTATCGCCCCATGGTTTTCTTTATTCCTAGTTGATGAGGTATGCCATATTTGTCATAAGGCGTGTTTGGATTCTTTTGGGGAGCATGCAGTTCATTGTATAGAGCTCCCGGGGTTCAAATATCGACATGATTTGGTTGGGGATGTCCTTTTTGAGATATTCAGGCGCGCTGGTATTTCTGCTAAGAAAGAGGCACCCGTTAATTTCTTAACTGACCCGTTGGAAGAGAGATCTACCATTCGACCAGCCAACATTCTAGTCTTTGGATGGGTAGGAGGAAAAACATGCATGTGTGGATCTAACAGGGGTTTCCCCGCTTGTGGGCTTAGGGGGTAGTGCTTTCACGGTGGGTCAGGCTGCTTTAAAGGCTGCTTCGGGTAAAGTGACCAAACATGAGAAAGCGTGCCTTGACAACCAGCATGTGTTTATCGCGTTTGTTTTTGATACTTCTGGTTTTCTGGCGCCAGAGGCCGTGGACCTACTTAATCGAGTTCAAAGGGTCATGCATAGTAATGTTATGACCCCGAGATCTATGGACGTACTTTTTAAAAGACTTAGTTTTGCTATTTAAAAAGGGGTAGCGGCGCAGCTTATTGCCCGTTTACCAACTATCTCGATGTAAATTCTTAACCATAAATTTATGTATGTAGTGACAACTGAGTGACAAAACTTGTAATATAATCTTTTACCCCCCCCCCCCCCCCCCCAAAAAAAAAAAGAGACATTGAGTTTTAATTTTTCAACAAAAGTAGAAATATCTAAAACCCATAACTAGAAAATACCAGTGTTATTCAAAGTCAGCTAAAAATGTTAGAATTTAGCTGACACAAATATTGATGAGACTATAAAACAACCAATCTAATAATTCCATATGTAACGTGACAAGTAAATCTTAGTCGACGGCTAAAGGAACAAATCGTATCATAATATTGCTGAAATTGATAACACCAAGTTCATCTAAATGACTAGAATGAAATGTGTTACACTTATGTTGTTACACATACATTATAATTTTTATATGATTTTTGTATTAATGTTTAATTGAGGTTTGGTTATGTGTGAGGTATAATATGCATTAAGGATTCATGGATTAGACTAAGGCTGGAAGGTGTTGTATAAAGCTTCTAGAGCTTTATCACGCTACGTTAGATCCACCTAGGTGTCACGTCATATGAGGGGCTTTAAAGCCCCTCCCTTTAAATTGCATGGTGTTGTATAAAGCCCCATATTAAACAAAATTAAAAAAAAAGATTTTATTGGTTGAAATTAGGTGGGCCCACTAGCACACACCGTTAAAGCTCGTTAACACACTGGCGAGCACATCATAGCCCCCCCTACTTTGCTCGGTGTGGTCTTTGGCGCCCCGGGGCGCTATGGAGGGTGAGGTGGCGGGGTGACGTTAAGCCACACCCACCGGCCTAAAGGACATGTGCAAATAGACCTAATGTTGTATTGGGTTGATGTCGTGGGCTATTAGCTGTGTTGGAATGAAGCTATTAGAAGACTTGTGCATTGGGTGGGCTAAAACCTTGGCCCATGCCTTTGCCAATATCTCTCTCTCACCTTAATAGGCGATTAGGGTTTTCACTTGTTAGTTTATACATATTCATCTTGAATCTGTGTGTTTCTTAGTGAGTAAATATGTTCTTCGTAGTTAGATTATCGCGTTGATAATCTTGTGAGCTCTTGAGAGTTGTTGGTTGATTGTAATCATTGATATGTAAACATTCAGATCTTGTTTAGGGCTTTCAATAATACTTGGTTTGGGTATTTTGTTCTTCTTAAAGATCTGAGTTAATCCATGTTTCATAACATGGTATTAGAGCTATAGTAGCTCTTGGGGTGAAATCGGAGTATTAGGGTTTTGATCATCTGTCCGCTACGTGTTCTTAATAGATCTAAGCATTCTTGAGTCAGATCTGTGGAATCTTGGTAGTTGTCTCTTCTGCCGATTCCAGATCTGAAAATTAGAGGATCTCGGAGTTTGTGTCGTGGTGTTTTGAAAAATCCTTTTTCTCATGAGGTTGGCTGTATTGGAAGATTGAAGGTGTTCTCCTTGGTTTCTGTAATCCTAGAAGGTTACATGGCAAACTAACAGATCATTGTGCGTGTTTTCTGATCTTATCATGTAATTCTAAGTAAAGGTTACAAGATAGATCATGATAGGAGTTAAACGCGCCCGCTGTGACACCTCGGAAAATTTTGGCAAATAATATGGCAACATGTTTCCATTAACTTCCCGGTAAGTTGGACGAGAGGGACCATATACGTTAAAATGTGGAAGTTGAGAAGTTGAGGGATCAAACATGATAAAATGCCAAATTAATGGCTTCTGAAGGTCCCATACGGACCGCAAGCTATGCCTTACAGTCCGTAAGGATATTTAAAATAATATGGGCGACATAGGTCCCTTACAGACCGTATCCAGGTCCTTACGGTCTGTAAGGGGTCTGCAGAGCAGCAGAAGCAACTGGCAGTGCAGCAACTGTCTTTTTGACACATAGCTCGTGAAATGCCACCACTTTTCTGTTGATCAGTTCTGTTTAGACATAATGAAAAACATGAAAACATACCTTTGATTGCATCAGTACAGGCCAGCACAGAATCCAGATAGAGACGGTGCAATAAGTGTTTGACATGATTGTCATCTTGGTCTGGTTCCTCCTTAGGGTGCAATCTAATGATGGTGATGAAGAAACCGAATAGGGTGTTCGGTTATGGAGAGGAGGCCGATTGTGATGTTATGTGTTATTAGGGTTTGTGTAATTGTCTAACTGTGTAACCCTTTAACCTCTACATAAGTCTCCTTATATAAGAACCCGGGAGGAAACCTAATTAGTTAATAAGGGTAATATGGTCCATCAACAATTACCAACTAATTATTAATAGGTTGTTATATATTTTGATCCATATAATGTAAATGATTATAATGGCTACTAGATTAAATATTAAATCATAATATATTTAATCTTACATTCTCCCACTTAGCCGAGTAATCATTTACTATGAGTATTAGATAAGCCTGATCAGGAGTTAACACTCATTTTAGCCTTAAACAAGTACTATAGCAGAGAAATACTGCCGTTGAATCATTATGCAACTCAGGACCCCCATTAGTCATACTATAGCCTTAATTTAAAACCTAATCATTATGATCAAAATACGCATAAGCCCTTTGTTTGATTTGTAACTATATTTGTCTATTTGCCATTATGCTAGCTTGACATATTCTTAGAGACATACAAAATCAAACTGATGAGGAAAATTAACTAATACTTAGTCATTCATAGTACGATATGCGGTTGCGCACGACCATAAATTAATACCCGTCTCTGAGCTCTCTTAATAAGACTTATGGGTAATAGCCATTCAGTTATAGGATCCTTAAGCATATCATGAATGTATTCGATACAAACTTGGTTTCCTCAATTCGTTCATAAACGAATAATTAATTGCGTATCGAAATTTAATGCAGCACCTCTTGAACTGTTACTGTTCAAGGAGTTATGGTAGCTGACTTTATCACACTAAGTCTTCAAAACATTAATTATATGGAGTTAATAAACTTATGAGTCCACTGATAAATTTCCAACAACATTTAGTGACTATATTATGTCGTTATAACTTAGGTTGTTATTATCAGTTTATTATGACTCCTCCATGAGATAGGTTTTTCTGCTGACATAAGGATATACCCGAAATTACATTTTGTCATCTTTGAATATCACAAAGTTAGAGTAATAAACCGGTTTTAATTCTCACTTCTTCTTTAAATTGTATCATCTCGTTTCTTTTAAAGATATTGTAATACTCCATTAGATGCTTCACATTAATCTAGACATATCTAGTGTGTTGCAATGTGAGTAATATCTAAACGAGTATAGACTTGAACTTACATAAGGCTTCCAATTAATGAAGCGTAAGGAAATAATCTCATTTATCCTATTATCCTCTAAAGGAGAGCAGTATTGTTTGTTACACATGTAAGGACCCATTTAATGTTAAACTTATGGAACGGAACTAATGTCCCATTGGGTCTATCTCAGTATGTTATGATATCAATCACGTAAGAGATATCTCTGAAATCTATTATATCAAAGTTTGTGTTAACAATGCTTTGACTTATGTAACATATACTTGTCAACAGAATGTCATCTATATAGACAAGTTTATCTTAGTTGCTCCCACTCATCTTGAGGTAGGTACATTAATCCACTTGATTCTTGATGAAAAATAATTACGTTAGCTTTTCATCACACTATGATGTTTGCATTAACCCATACATGGATTTTATTGACTTATAAACAAACTGTTCTTTAACCATAAGTTTAGAACTTTCAGGTTGTCTTATGAACATGTAAATATGCTAGCCATTTGTTAGGAAAAATTGTTTTTAATGTTCATCTAATGTAGCTTTAAACTATTATAAGCTACTAGAACAATGATGATCCTCAAAGAAATCTTTGATAATTTATCCCTTCCTAAGTATAACCTTTGACAATCAATCATGCCTCTTCGTGTCTTAACGCTTATATTAGGATTTGGTTTAGTTATGAACACTCTTAGGTAATTCAATCAATTCCCAAACGTTATACAAACACATAAAATCAGTTTTACTAGAAAACAATTTTATTCCATTCAGAAGATTGATTGACGCTAATGGCTTAATTAGAAGAGATAGGATCAGTAAACTTTTCCAAAATCCATTTCAACTTCAGTTAGGGAGGTTGTGTAATCATCAAAGTTAGTAGGCTTTTAAACCTAGATGATCTCCTGAGTTGATTATTGGGTTTGTTAGAAGTTTCAGTTTTATGGATTAGCTCTTGGTTAGGTTTCTATCATTTTCATTCTAAGTTTGTAAGAGTTGGTGCAGTATGGTGTACAAGAGGTGTAATCGGAGTTAAATTCGAAGTGAAATTTAATGACATTCTTCCCCCCGCCTCTTGTATTCCTTGCAAGTCATGATAAGGACTTTGACTGCTCCCACTGACCTTAGAAATCTTTAGGAACTCAGCATGCTTAAGGTCAATATTTAACGACCAACAAATTCTAATAGAGAAAACATATTAATGACGTTAGTCATTGTAGTTTCTCTTGTTGAGGATTATGTTAGTTTAGGTAAGAAATCTAAGTGCGCCCACAATTAAGCAACAATGAAACTTTTGTAAGAGTAGCATTAGATTTTAAGGAGACAAGTTATGATAGAACAATGTCAAGATGGAGCAGTGTCTTGTACAAGAGGTGTAAATTGAAGTTATATGAACTTTTCACTCCCCACCTCTTGCAACTGTTGCAAGTTATTATTAAGACACTTAATGCTCCCACTGATCTTTAATATCTCTAGAATGCTACAAGAGAAGTTTCAATGAGCTACGTGACGTGGGAACCTATCACATATACGTTAGACTTTATTTGATTTCTTTAATGTCCAGATATCATAAGAAACTTTAGGGACATATTTAATAGAAATCTTATTAAGTACATACATGAATAGATTTCTTCTAAGAACGTGGGCCATATGCGACCAAAATTTAGATACAAGTTGATAGTCTTTTAAATGATAAATGAATTATGTCTGAATATTCCATTTGGAATAAGTTCCACGAATGTCAATGAATGACTTATGATGGACCCATACTTATTCCTTAAGCCAAGTTATATTTTAGGGCTTTAACGTCATGATTTGAAATCACTTAGAATGAGTTAGTTGAATAATCATCCTCATTAACCATGTCATGATTTGTCATGTATTTCGGTTATAATGGATGAAATTTATAAGTCTCATTTTCCTTTTGTCAAATTCTCATTTGCATGATGACAAAAGTTGTGAAAGTGTAAGGTGTCATCTAGTTCCATCTTAGTAATGTTTTTATCCAGATATTTAGAACAAATAAGATGAGAGTTTAAGGTAAGTGTGACTTTATGCTGACTATGCAAACCTAAAAACCTTCATAACATTGCTTAATTATGATACTATATTCTGATTAATTTTCAGAATATATAAGGTATCGAAAAGCGTTGTTAGAAGACTGCTTATTATGGTTCTTATAGCCTTAACATTTAATTTTGTTACTAACTCTCATGTTAGTTATTTGTCGAGTTCTGGTAAGGAAACGTATGGAACTAGAGTCAACTAATCATGTGTTAATTGGAATATTAAAATTATCAGACTTAAATCTCATTATTAAGT
Source organism: Helianthus tuberosus (assembly GCA_030545235.1). NCBI lineage: Eukaryota > Viridiplantae > Streptophyta > Magnoliopsida > Asterales > Asteraceae > Helianthus > Helianthus tuberosus. The sequence goes on along the minus strand of CM060371.1, from coordinate 31,319,944 downwards.
GACCACCTAATCAACTTATCCAACTGTTCTTTTGAATAATGGATAGTCTCTTACTTATGCCTAGTGTAATGGCATAATTATGCAGTGAGATTTTCCCTTGAAGAACCTTAGAGTTGGGATTTTCTACTTGTATTTTGACTATGGACCTTAGAACAATCCTCTTTTAAGGTTTTAGTGGTTGTAAGGTGAATAACAACTTATTTTCTAGCTTCAAACATTTATTTCTTTGTACATATGTTGCTTATCAACACACTCATTATACTTTGGTACTTTTGAGTGTTATAGTTGATTTATAATGCATCAAATTGTACAAGTGAAAATCTTAGTATGTAATGTACTGGAAAAATGTACTTATTTCCATGCGTAAGCCCTTAACTTTATGGGTTATGGTATTGTACATTATAATGTATTCACATATACCATTTAACTTTATAGTTTAGAATTTAAATGAAGGCATGCATCTTAGGAGTTCTTGTGATTATTCCACAATAATAGATTAGTCTTAGGAAAGACTTAATCTGGAATAACTTTAGTGATAACGTTTATGTTGGTGCATCTAGTGTCTGTTAACTTCGTCTTAATTGAGTCTTATGTCTAGATAGGATGAACGAGTGCACAACAGGGTAGAAATTAGGGTTTGTTCATGTGTAACTAGGTAATTTCGCTTGAACAGGGATGTGACATCCTCAAGCGAAATCTCCATCCCTATAAATAGGGTTGTGCCGTGTCATTTCAAGTGGATCTGGTCTTGTGTATTGAGTCGAGGTGCTGCTGGATTTTTGTCAGAAATCTTTGTAAAGACTCAGAAAATCAGTAATAGAAAAGAATTGAAAGGAAACAAGCTGTTTGACATTGTTTGCATTGATTCCGCCTTTGCAAATGATGATGAACTACTCAACTTGACTGTTTAGGGTCACCGGAACGATCCAACAGTTTATGTTAGAGAGATCTTGATTATCATAAGAGACATCATGTTCGATTTATCCTAATCATCATGCTCTACTTTTCTTCTGTAGTGCTTTATCAGAAGAGAGCAGTAGGATTATCGTGTCTTAAGAGATAACCAAGGGTTTAATTTAAGAGCTAATCTTATAGAAACTTTAAATAAAGCAAACATTTTAGGTTTAGGAATTAGAGTGGATGAGATATATATAGAAGAAAATTATAGTGAGTAAAATTATGGGTACTAAGAATAAGGCAGGCGAAATGATCATAAAATTAATTAAGGATCATTAATATAAGGATCATTATGTGAAGAGATTGTGATATGTCTATTACTAACATCAAAATAATAGACTTATTTAAAGTTCTACTTAAACAAAGACAAATCAGCTTTGGCCAGAAGTGTAATCATTTAAGCATGTGTGCAAAATGGTTGTAACAAATCAGCTTTGGCCAGAAATTGAGACAATCACTTTAGTTATGCACTTGTTAAGTATGCTATCTATGAAGGAATTAAATCAGCTTTGGCCAGATATTAAGACATTCATGTTTATGACGCACACTTAACATAGCTTTCGTAATACTTGAACGATAAGTAGACGCATCAAATCAGCTTTGGCCAGAAGTGATACATCAGAAGCTCATTCAAGTTAAGCCATTTTGGTTTTGTAAAACATTATTTGATCCTTATTAATTAACTAAATATTTACAAAAAACAGTTATTTAATAGCAAACCACCTGTTAGCGCGGATCGAACAGCCTAAGGTAATGAGGTTTCGAGTGAGGTCTCGAGTTAGGTCTCGACTGACTTATGAGATCTCGAGTCAGTTATGAGGTCTCGAGTCGCAACCTTGATCTCGAGTTGTAGCCTTATGGTCTCAAGTCGCAACCTTATGGTCTCGAGTCGCAACCTTATGGTCTCGAGTTGTGACCTTATGGTCTAGAGTTGTGAAGATTTAAACCCTCAGTCGAAATCTTAGTGGTCTCGAGTTGAAGCTTTATTCTCTCGAGTCGAGACCTTTGTTTCGAGTTATAAAGATTTAAGCCCTTATGATTTCGAGTCTAGACCTTGTGGTCTCGAGTCTAGATCTGATGGTTTCGAGTTGCAATCTGATGGTCTCGAGTCGAGATCTGATGGTCTCGAGTCCACTGTTAACAACTGTTGTTGTGAAAATAACTGAAAATTCGAATTCTAAGGGATTTTGAGATATGGTTTCCTGTTTTAGTGATGATCTAGTTTTATCAAATATTTCGAAAATTTTATCTGATTATCTATTAACAGATTTCGAAAATCTTTAGAATGCAGAATAGATCAAAACAGGAAATAACACTCAAAAATCCAAATTATATTCCAAAACATAACGGAATTTTCGAATTTTCCTAAGAACATGATGAACCCTAAAAAAATAAAACATAAATTATGGAACCCGAAACCTGAATTTTAAGGCTTTAAACAGATTTCGGTACAATTAAGATTTACCATTATGATTCCGAGTCATTTTAAAAACATTCTTTTCCCGAAAAACATTGATCTCGGCACATATGACCCGAAAACAGCCGTGAGTTTTATTGAGTTTTCAAAACTTCTGTTTTCCAGATTTCAATCCCAGAATAAAGGATACGAAAACAGAACTGACTAATCAACATATGCTCTGATACCACATGTTGATCAGTTCTGTTTAGACATAATGAAAAACATGAAAACATACATTTGATTGCATCAGTACAGGCCAGCACAGAATCCAGATAGAGACGGTGCAATAAGTGTTTGACATGATTGTCATCTTGGTCTGGTTCCTCCTTAGGGTGCAATCTAATGATGGTGATGAAGAAACCGAATAGGGTGTTCGGTTATGGAGAGGAGGCCGATTGTGATGTTATGTGTTATTAGGGTTTGTGTAATTGTCTAACTGTGTAACCCTTTAACCTCTACATAAGTCTCCTTATATAAGAACCCAGGAGGAAACCTAATTAGTTAATAAGGGTAATATGGTCCATCAACAATTACCAACTAATTATTAATAGGTTGTTATATATTTTGATCCATATAATGTAAATGATTATAATGGCTACTAGATTAAATATTAAATCATAATATATTTAATCTTACATTTTCTGCTTCTTCCACCTCATTAGACACTAATTAACTCCAGGGAAGCCTTGTGAACACTTGGCATCATCTTGTGAGCTTTGATCAACTATAAATAGAGGTGTTTATGCACCATTCCAACTTACACCTCTCAAAATCTCACTCTCACTTCTCATTGCAATTGCTTTTGCTTGAAAGAGGCCTCCTATCTGAAGTCTAAAATTCCTTGGAACACTTGTAAGTGTTCTCCTTCAGTCTTGTTTCATTTATAGGCTAATTATTAGTTGAAAGTCAAGCAAATTGACTTTTGCTTTGACTTTCAGTTATGACCATTTCGGTCAAGCCAAAGTTCAAATCGAATATGACTACATGATCATAATAATGAAGGTATTAATCCCGTATAAGGGCAACTTCTGAAGATCACGTTAAGTTAGTGAAATGACGAGTCTAAGTTTTATTAAATAAAAGTAAAAAAACACAGATTTTTGCAATTTACGTTAAATGAACTTCTAAGTATCGAAACCTTAAATTTTGACATTATAATAGTTTATCTAACATATTAGGACATGTTAGATGTCACGGCCCCTGACCCGGTTTGACCCGTTTCAGGAGTCGCGGGACAGAAATCCCGTGATATTTATTTAATTGAGTTTAACAGCGGAAGTTTATCATCAGGATCTTTTAAAACTGAAATATTTCCCGATTATTTTATTTCACAACTCGGGATAAAACCTGTTAATTTACAATCTTGAGATTTCTCGGAGAAATCTTTTATTTTACAAAACATGTTTCTTTATTTTTATACTGAGCCACTTCCTTAAGCTTGTAGTGCTTCTCGGCACTTTTCTTGGATCACAACAGATCACCTGAAACATGTTTGAAAAAGGTTTTGTCAGCGGGAAATACTGAGTGAATCATTCATTTTACTAAAACGACTCGTTTGTTATAATTCACAGTATTAAGAGAGATTACAATGTTTCCAGATATCAAACCAACTACCCACGGTATTTTGTCACTCGACCCATTGGCCCTCCCATAGTCCAATGGTGTCTGTGACTATGGTCATATCACCTCTTGGCTGCCCCAATGGTGAAGATTATCAAGTAATGTATACAAAACCCCACATACCGGCTGTAACTTGGTGATTACATAAACTTAATCACTGTAATTATAACCTTTGAAAATAAACATGATTTTGAAAGTAATTTGATAAAAAGAGAATGACTCACATTGCAGATTTAATTGAGCAGAGCCTAGTCTACTGATTAGCCTTTTAACCTAAATTAATAACAGGCACACAATTCGCTTAGTAACTTAATACAGCATTTACGATAACTCACGAGATTAAACCTTCACGTCGAATGACAAAGTGCGATACTTAAACATCCATTGAATTAACAACGAATGACAAAGCATAAACCCTAATGTGGGCAGCACTTAAACATCCATTGGATAGTTTAATCGATCGGACATTGAATCGTATCAGCGATCGAGTTATTACCCTGTTTTGCGGCGTCGATTTGTGAACCGTGTGTGTTGTGAGACTGTTTCTACTATAACTAGGAGTATAATTGGATTTTGAACGTCGCATTAACACAGAATTGCATCAAACAGACTGTTCTATTTATACTTGAAAAATGCCCCCCTCGCGCCACGCGAAAGGTTCCCTTGCGCGCGTCGCGTGGCGCGAGAGACCCTAGTCTACCATAGGCTTGCTTTGTGTCCCAGTAGCTTAGCTGAGTTGGCCGCTCGATCAATTTCGCAATACACGTAAAACTGTGTGGATATTACCAACCAGGGTTTACCCCCCCCCTGAGTTTTAGGGGCCCTGATCCTGATTCCGTTTGTTCTGAAAATTTTAGGGTTTACGCAGAATCACTTGGGTGTCTTAATTAGGGTTTCCTATTGGGCAAATTAATTAAATAAATATGACTTTTGATGAGAGTTGTTACATTCTCCCCACCTTAATAAAAATCTCGTCCTCGAGATTTATTGGAATAAGTGAGGATACTTTCGCTTCATTTCTGATTCCAGCTCCCAAGTGTATTCAACTCCTCTCTTTGAATCCCACTTGACTTTAACCAGAACTAGTCGGTTGTGCTTGAGAAATTTCACCTTCCGATCTTCTATCTGAAGAGGTTTCTCAACAAATTTTAACTTTTCGTTTACCTCTATGTCTTGGAGAGGTACTACCAAAGATTCGTCTGCTAGACATTTCTTGAGATTGGATACATGAAATACATCATGTACTCCAGCTAGTTCTTCGGGTAGTTGTAAACGATAAGCAACTGGTCCTATACGTTGAATCACCGAAAATGGTCCTACGTACCTTGGACTTAGCTTTCATTTCTTTCCGAATCTAACAACTCCTTTCCAAGGAGAAACTTTCAACAATACTCTGTCTCCAACTTGAAATTCTAATGGCTTGCATCTATTGTCTGCATAACTCTTCTGACGATCTCGAGCCGTCTTCAGCCTTTCCTTGATTTGAGTAATCTTGTCAGTCGTTTCTTGCACTATCTCCGGACCTGACAATTGACTTTCTCCTATTTCTGTCCAACAAACCGGAGTTCTGCACTTTCTTCCATACAATGCCTCGAATGGGGCAGTTTCAATACTTGAATGATAACTATTGTTATAGGAGAATTCTATTAAAGGTAAGTGATCATCCCAATTTCCACCAAAATCTATTACACATGCTCGGAGCATGTCTTCTAGAGTTTGGATTGTTCTTTCACTTTTCCCGTCTGTTTGTGGATGATATGCAGTACTTAGGTTTAGTCGAGTTCCTATAGCTTCTTGAAAACTTTTCCAGAAATGAGAAGTGAAACGACTATCTCTATCTGATACAATGGAGAGTGGAACTCCATGTAGAGATATGACTTCATCTACATAAAACTTTGCCAGTCTTTCCATGCTAAAGGTTTCTTTCATAGGTAGAAAGTGAGCAGATTTGGTTAATCGATCCACAATCACCCAAATCGCGTCATTACCTTTTCTGGTTTTGGGTAACTTAGTAACAAAATCCATTGTTATGAGTTCCCATTTCCATACAGGCATTTCTAATTGTTGTAGTAGACCTGAAGGTTTCTGGTGTTCTGCCTTAACTTGTGAACAAGTAAGACACTTAGAAACATATCTAGCTATATCCTTTTTCATGCCTATCCACCAGAAATTCATTCTTAAATCTTGGTACATTTTATTGTTTCCAGGGTGTATGGTATACCTAGATTTATGAGCTTCTTCTAAAATCTTATCTCTTAATTCTCCCTGCTTTGGTACCCAAATTCTTTTCTTATGAAATCTCCAAATTCCATCAGTTCCTTGTTCTAACTTGTAACAACTCTCATCAAAAGTCATATTTATTTAATTAAATTGTCCAAAAAGGAAACCCTAATTGAGAAACCCAAGTAATTCTGAACAAACCCTAAAATTTTCAGAATAGTTGGAATTAGAATCAGGGCCCCTAAAACTCAAGGGGGGTAAGCCCTAATTGACAATTATCTCTAAAATGCGTTGTCTAAATTGAAAAATCATATATCGTCGAATCATCAGAGCTAGATAGGTGACGAAGCAACCCTAGGCTAGGGGGTATGCCCCGCGACACGCGACAGGGGAAGGGGATCCCTTCGCGACACGCAGGGGGTGCAAATTGTGGGTATAAATACAAGGGTTTGGGACTTGAACTGTTTGCATGTTACGACGATAAAATTCGTTACGTACAATCACTTAGACGCTGTTTACTACAAAAACACACACGATCACTAAATTGCTGCCGCAAAACAGGGTAATAACTCGATCGCTATTACGATTCATTTTCCGATCGATCAATGTACTCAATGGATGTTTAAGTGCTGCCCACATTAGGGTGATGCTTTGTCATTAGTCGTTAATTCGATGGATGTTTAAGCATAGCACTTTGTCATTCGTTGTGAGGGTTGATCTCGTGAGTTATCGTAAATGCTGTATTGATTACTAACCCAGTTTTGTGTGCATTATTATTTAAATTAGGTTAACAAGGCTAATCCATAGACTAGACTCTGTCCGTGTTAAATCTGCAATGTGAGTCATTCTCTTTTTATCTAATTACTTTCAAAATCATGTTTATTATCAAAAGTTATAATTACAGTGATTAAGTTTATGTAATCACCAAGTTACAGCCGGTATGTGGGGTTTTGTATACATTACTTGATAATCTTCACCATTGGGGCAGCCAAGGGGTGATATGACCATAATCACCGACACCATTGGACGAATGGGCCAATGGGTCGAGTGACAAAGTACCGTGGGTAGTTGGTTGATATCGGAAACATTGTAATTTTTCTTAATACTGTAAATTATAACAAAGATGTCATTTTAATAAATAGAATGATTCACTCAGTATTTCCCGCTGACAAAACCTTTTTCAAACATGTTTCAGGTGATCTGTTGTGATTCAGGAAAGGTGCTACGGAGCACTGCAAGCTTAAGAAAGTGGCTCATTGTAAAAGAAAGAAATATGTTTTGTTAAATAAAGATTTCTTCGTGAAATCATAATATTGTAAATTAACGGGATTTTATCCCGAGTTGTGAAATAAAATAATCGGGAAAATTTTAGCTTTACAACGATCCTGATGATAAACTTCCGCTGTTAAACTCAATTAAATAAATACCACGGGATTTCTGTCCCGCGGCTCCTGAAACGGGTCAAACCGGGTCGGGGGCCGTGACAGAAAAAGGTGGTATCAGAGCCACTGAGTTAAGCTAATTAAGTATTTAGAAATACTTAATTTTTCCTGATTACTATTATGTGATTATGTGTTTTATTAACTGACTATTTGTTAGTTACAGTATGGGTACGAAAAAGCTTTCAAACATCTATCTTAAATTAGATAGGTCATCCAACGAGAAGGGAAGTTCATCCCAAATTAAATCCTCAAAACTCCTTGCAATTCCTGAAGAAGGAATATTTGTTCGAAAAGCTCAATACGAGAAACCACTTTCTCCGAATAAAAGAAGTTTAATTTTAAAGAAAAGTCAGGAGGAAATAAAGAAAGCCCGAGAGAAGAAAGTTAAACAGAAAACCCAGGAATTCACCAGTAAAACACCTTGGGAGGACAAATTAGATGAAAAATGGGCGGATCTTTATATGCTAGCTACTGTAGCAGTAAATGCTAATATTTAAAATACCATGATTCTGTAATAGCAACCTTAATTAAAAGCCCGAAATATCATCTAGTAAATAAATAAAACCTAGCATGTTTAAAATATCCATTTTCCTTTGTATAAATTAAGTCATAGGATATGCAATAAAATTTAAAGGTTATTTCTAAAATGTGTTATAAATTTTAACTTAGCATTTTTGTATTTTACTTATTAAACAGCATGAATGAGTTATCGGAAGCCCTAGATCTCAACCTATACCCTGTAAATATAGAAGTTTCCAAAGAGTTTACTGGGTATTTTCCTGATGTGGAACAACCTGTAGAATTCAACGCTCCACCTTTGAAAAAGCCAAAACCAAAGAAAAGAAGGAAATACGTATGGGGGAGTCGTATACGTAGGAAAAAGCCAGCTACGAAACTTCCTAAAATAAACAATCCTTTAGAAAAAGGAAAAGAAATTGTAACCAGGGAAAATTCTAGACAACAGGAGATGGAGACTGAAGTCAAGGAAGATTCTAGGCAAATGGGAATGCAGTTTGAGGAGTATTCTAAGGAGATAGAAGTGGAGGTTGGAAAAGGTTTTAGACCAACTCAGATGGAAGTCGGAGAAAGTTCCAAACAAAACCAGGGAATGGCTTTTCAGGAGGAAATAGATTTCATATTGGCAAGCTGTGAAACTATTCAGCCTGTCAATACAAATATTTTTACTCGTCGTATTGAAAATCAACTCCCTATAAATCTTGAACCAGCAATCCCAGAACCAATAGTCCACTCCCAACCTTTAGGAATGGACGAATGGTGGACAAATGATTGGCAATTTCAAAACATTGTCAAAGTCCTTATTCCTTTCTTCCGCAATTCGATCCAGAACCATTACCGAATCCACCAATGAGTAACGAAAATCTGGCTGAACTTCGCCATTTTGGTGAAGAATTAATGGATGCGGGAAGTAGAATTCGAGAGATAGGGGGACAAATTGCTTGGAATTATGATGAAAGGGAGCTTCGTTTTTAGAAAGACAAATGATGAGAGATAGTGGGTTGGTAAAACTGTGGTTGTGTAATAGTAATAGTAAAATCAGTATTTGTAAAATAAATAATAAAACGGTTGTATATAGAGGCATGATATAATCTATAAACTAAATGAAATTTTGTTTGTAAATTCGTTTATGTGATTATGTGCAATTAATTGTGACATTGGATTATTTCTTTTATACTAATTAATTATCTATAAATTAATTATCAGATGGCAAACATTGGTAATGAACCAGTAAATGAAGTAAATCAATCCGAGCAAATTCAGGAAGAACAATTGTTAAATAGACAAGATATAGAAGATATCGTTGCACAAGGAATAGCTAATGCTATTCCAGCAATTGTTGCTGCTGTTCAAAAACCTGTTAAACCGCAATCAATCATTCCTAGTAAACGTACTCAAGGCGACAACTTTAGTAATAGTATAAATGGAGGCGGAAATCATGTTAATAACAATAATGATCTGCAAACCCCAATTTTCAAGAAAATGAAAGCTGCAACACCTGGTTGCACTTACAAAGAATTCCTTGCCTGTAAACCAACTGAGTTTTCAGGTAATGAAGGGGCTATTGCAGCATTACGTTGGTTAGAGAAAACTGAGGCAGTAATTGCTATAAGTAAATGTGCTGAGGAAGACCAAGTTATGTATGCGTCTAATCTTTTTAAAGAAGGGGCATTAAAATGGTGGAACACAGTATTACAAGCTGAAAGAAGGATTGTGGCCTATGCCATGAACTGGGAAGAATTTAAGAGTCTTGTAGAAAGAAAATTCTGCCCCGAGTATGAAAAAGATCAAATGGCAAATAAGTTCCTAAACCATCGGATGGTTAATATGGACTGTCGAGGATATACTTCAACATTCTTCGAATATGCTAGGGTGGTACCAACGCTGGCTTAGCCAGAGCCGGTACTCATTTCTCGCTACATTTGGGGATTAATTAGCGAAATCCGCAATATTGTTAAGGCTGCGAGACCTCGTACGATTGACGATGCTGTGGAATTAGCCAATACCTTAACAGACGAACTGGTACGCACGCAAGATGAAAACAGGTAGAAGGAACTGGCTCAGAAAATTACCCAAGGATTTCGGGTGGGTAATAATAGCAACTTCAAGAAAAGAGGAGCAGGGCAATCTTCAAATCCACCTTTCTGCAGGAATTGCAAAAGAAAACATTATGGAAGATGTAATGTAACCTGCAACCTTTGCAAAGCTGTAGGACATCGTGAAGAAAACTGCAGAAAGAAAACCATAATCTGTTTTAACTGTGGAGAAGCGGGGCATTATAAAACAGAATGTCCTAAATTGGCCAAACCAGCAGACAACAAAACCAAGGCGACAGACGGAGCTACTAAGAAAAATGTCAGAGCATTCCAGCTAACCACTCAAGAAGCAGAACTTATTCCAGATGTGATAGCTGGTACGTTCCTAGTTCACAACGTATACGCAAAAGTATTATTTGACTCTGGTGCAAACCAAAGTTTTATCAATACTTTATTCTGTCAAGCTCTTAAGTTACCTTTAACCAACATTAGGCAGATTTTTACAGTCGAAACCGCAGATGGGAATTCAGTTAAAATAGATCAGGTTTTGCAAAAAGTAGAAATAGAACTTTCAGGTTATAAATTTTCTGCAAATCTGTTACCTATGAAATTAGCTGAATTTGATGTTGTGTTAGGAATGGATTGGTTAATAGCCAACCATGCTCAAATCATTTGTGATAAAAACTCTATAGAAATTCAAGCACCTACTGGAGAAGTAATCATGATTACAGGAGACAAACCACGTAAACCCATGAAGTTTATATCAGTAATGAAAGTTGCTAGTTATGAACGAAAACAAGGAATAGTATATATGATTTCAGTAATCATTAATACTAAGAACAAAGAACTTAAGGAAATTCCTGTAGTCTCAGAATACCCAGATGTATTTCCGGAAGAACTTCCGGGATTACCACCTAATAGGGAAGTGGAATTTAGGATTCATCTAATTCCTGGAACTACACCAATAGCTAAGGCTCCTTATCGGTTAGCACCCACAGAAATGTTGGAATTGAAAAAGCAATTAGATGAATTACTAAGTAAAGGATTCATACAACCTAGCTCATCCCCTTGGGGAGCTCCAGTGCTGTTTGTAAAGAAGAAGGATGGTTCAATGAGAATGTGTATTGATTATAGAGAATTGAATAAAATTACAATTAAGAATCGATACCCATTACCTAGGATTGATGATCTATTCGATCAACTTCAAGGAGCTAGATATTTTTCTAAGATTGATTTACGCTCCGGATATCATCAATTAAAGGTATAAGAAGAAGACATACCTAAAACTGCTTTCAGAACTAGGAATGGTCATTACGAGTTTACAGTCATGCCCTTCGGGTTAACGAATGCACCTGCAGCATTCATGGACATGATGAATAGAATCTGTAAACCGTATTTGGATAAATTTGTAATTGTTTTTATAGACGATATACTTATTTATTCCAAAAGTCAGACAGAACATTGTCAGCACTTGCATGCACTCTTAACTTTGTTAAGAAAAGAAAAGCTGTACGCCAAATTCTCGAAGTGTGAATTTTGGCTAAAGGAAGTGCAATTCTTAGGACACATGGTGAATCACGAAGGTATTCATGTAGATCCTGCAAAGATAGAGGCAATTACCAATTGGAAGGTTCCGCAAACTGCAATGGAAATTAGAAGTTTTATAGGTTTAGCTGGATATTATAGACGGTTTATTAAGGATTTTTCCAAGATAGCTGTACCATTAACTAAGCTAACCTGTAAAGCCATTAAGTTTGAATGGGGATATAAACAAGAAAAAGCCTTTAGAATCTTGAAGCAGAAATTAACCAATGCTCCAATTTTAGCCTTACCAGAAGGAACTGAAGATTTTGAAGTATATTGTGATGCTTCAAAACTAGGATTTGGATGTGTGCTTATGCAACGCAAAAAGGTAATTGCATATGCTTCAAGACAGTTGAAAAAGCACGAAGAAAATTATACGACTCATGATTTAGAGTTAGGCTCTATAATTTTTGCCCTTAAGATTTGGAGACATTATCTTTACGGAAGTAAATTTACTGTCTATACTGACCACAAGAGTTTAAGATATATATTTGGGCAAAAAGAGTTAAACATGAGGCAAAGAAGATGGATGGAAATTTTAAGTGATTACGACTGTGATATTCAGTATCACGAGGGAAAGGCAAATGTAGTTGCAGATGCCTTAAGTCGTAAATATTATGAGAAACAACGACGGGTTCGTGCTCTTAGATTAAATCTACAAATAGATTTAATAGAACAAATAAAGAGTGTTCAGGAAACAGCAATCAAGGATGACGCTGAAGGAATGAAGGGACGAATAAAAGATTTAGAACAAGGAGCTGATGGAATTTGGAGATTCCATAAGAAAAGGATATGGGTACCGAAACAGGGAGAATTAAGAAATAAGATCTTGGAGGAAGCTCATAAATCTAGGTATACCATACACCCAGGAAACAATAAGATGTACCAAGATTTAAGAAGTAATTTCTGGTGGATAGGTATGAAAAAGGATATAGCTAGGTATGTGTCAAAGTGTCTTACTTGTTCACAAGTTAAGGCAGAACATCAGAAACCTTCAGGTCTACTACAACAATTAGAAATGCCGGTATGGAAATGGGAACTTATAACAATGGATTTTGTTACTAAGTTACCCAAAACCAGAAAAGGTAATGATGCGATTTGGGTAATTGTGGATCGATTAACCAAATCAGCTCACTTTCTACCAATGAAAGAAACCTTTAGCATGGAAAGATTGGCAAAATTATATGTAGACGAAGTAGTATCCTTACATGAAGTTCCACTCTCCATTGTTTCGGATAGGGATAGTCGTTTTACTTCTCATTTCTGGACAAGTTTCCAGAAAGCAATGGGAACTCGACTAAACTTAAGCACGGCATATCATCCACAAACGGACGGACAAAGTGAAAGGACGATCCAAACTCTAGAAGACATGCTTCGAGCATGTGTGATAGATTTTGGTGGGAATTGGGATAATCACTTACCATTAATTGAATTCTCCTATAACAATAGTTATCATTCAAGTATTGAAACTGCCCCATTCGAAGCACTTTATGGAAGAAAATGCAGAACTCCAGTTTGTTGGGCAGAAATAGGAGAAAGTCAATTGTCAGGTCCTGAAATAGTGCAAGAGACGACTGATAAGATTACACAAATCAAGGAAAGGCTGAAAACGGCTCGAGATCGCCAGAAGAGTTATGCAGATATTAGATGCAAACCATTAGAATTCCAAGTTGGAGACAGAGTACTGTTAAAAGTTTCTCCTTGGAAAGGAGTTGTTAGATTCGGTAAGAAAGGAAAGCTAAGTCCAAGATACGTAGGACCATTTCCAGTAATCCAACGTATAGGACCAGTTGCTTATCGTTTACAACTACCAGAAGAATTAGCTGGAGTACATGATGTATTTCATGTATCCAATCTCAAGAAATGTCTAGCAGACGAATCTCTGGTAGTACCTCTTCAAGACATAGAGGTAAACGAAAAGTTAAAATTTGTTGAGAAACCTCTTCAGATAGAAGACAGAAAAGTGAAGTTTCTCAAGCACAAACGACTAGTGATAGTTAAAGTAAAGTGGGATTCAAAGAGAGGAGCTGAATACACTTGGGAGCTGGAATCAGAAATGAAGCGAAAGTATCCACACTTATTCCAGTAAATCTCGAGGACGAGATTTTTATTAAGGTGGGGAAAATGTAACAACTCTCATCAAAAGTCATATTTATTTAATTAAATTGTCCAAAAAGGAAACCCTAATTGAGAAACCCAAGTAATTCTGAACAAACCCTAAAATTTTCAGAATAGTTGGAATTAGAATCAGGGCCCCTAAAACTCAAGGGGGGTAAGCCCTAATTGACAATTATCTCTAAAATGCGTTGTCTAAATTGAAAAATCATATATCGTCGAATCATCAGAGCTAGATAGGTGACGAAGCAACCCTAGGCTAGGGGGTATGCCCCGCGACACGCGACAGGGGAAGGGGATCCCTTCGCGACACGCAGGGGGTGCAAATTGTGGGTATAAATACAAGGGTTTGGGACTTGAACTGTTTGCATGTTACGACGATAAAATTCGTTACGTACAATCACTTAGACGCTGTTTACTACAAAAACACACACGATCACTAAATTGCTGCCGCAAAACAGGGTAATAACTCGATCGCTATTACGATTCATTTTCCGATCGATCAATGTACTCAATGGATGTTTAAGTGCTGCCCACATTAGGGTGATGCTTTGTCATTAGTCGTTAATTCGATGGATGTTTAAGCATAGCACTTTGTCATTCGTTGTGAGGGTTGATCTCGTGAGTTATCGTAAATGCTGTATTGATTACTAACCCAGTTTTGTGTGCATTATTATTTAAATTAGGTTAACAAGGCTAATCCATAGACTAGACTCTGTCCGTGTTAAATCTGCAATGTGTGTCATTCTCTTTTTATCTAATTACTTTCAAAATCATGTTTATTATCAAAAGTTATAATTACAGTGATTAAGTTTATGTAATCACCAAGTTACAGCCGGTATGTGGGGTTTTGTATACATTACTTGATAATCTTCACCATTGGGGCAGCCAAGGGGTGATATGGCCATAATCACAGACACCATTGGACGAATGGGCCAATGGGTCGAGTGACAAAGTACTGTGGGTAGTTGGTTGATATCAGAAACATTGTAATTTTTCTTAATACTGTAAATTATAACAAAGATGTCATTTTAATAAATAGAATGATTCACTTAGTATTTCCCGCTAACAAAACCTTTTTCAAACATGTTTCAGGTGATCTGTTGTGATTCAGGAAAGGTGCTACGGAGCACTGCAAGCTTAAGAAAGTGGCTCATTGTAAAAGAAAGAAATATGTTTTGTTAAATAAAGATTTCTTCGTGAAATCATAATATTGTAAATTAACGGGATTTTATCCCGAGTTGTGAAATAAAATAATCGGGAAAATTTTAGCTTTACAACGATCCTGATGATAAACTTCCGCTGTTAAACTCAATTAAATAAATACCACGGGATTTCTGTCCCGCGGCTCCTGAAACGGTTTACAGATCCTATTCATCATGTCCATGAATGCTGCAGGTGCATTTGTTAACCCAAAGGGCATGACTGTAAACTCGTAATGACCATACCTAGTTCTGAAAGCAGTTTTAGGTATGTCTTCTTCTTGTACCTTTAATTGATGATATCCAGAGCGTAAATCTATCTTAGAAAAATATCTAGCTCCTTGGAGTTGATAAAAAAGATCATCAATCCTAGGTAATGGGTATCGATTCTTAATTGTAACCTTATTCAATTCTCTATAATCAATACACATTCTCATCGAACCATCCTTCTTCTTTACAAACAACACGGGAGCTCCCCAAGGGGATGAGCTAGGTTGTATGAATCCTTTACTTAGTAATTCATCTAGTTGTGTTTTCAGTTCTAACATTTCGGTAGGAGCTAACCGATAAGGTGCTTTAACTATCGGTGTAGTTCCAGGAATTAGATGAATCCTAAATTCTACCTCCCTATCTGGTGGTAATCCTGGTAACTCTTCTGGGAATACATCTGGGTATTCTGAGACTACAGGGATCTCCTTAAGTTCTTTGCCCTTAGTACTAATGATTACTGAAATCATATATACTATTCCTTGCTTTCGTTTATAACTAGCAACTTTCATTACTGATATGAACTTCATGGGTTTACGTGGCTTATCTCCTGTAATTGTAATTATTTCCCCAGTAGGTGCCTGAATTTCTATAGAGTTTTTATCACAAAGGATTCGAGCATGGTTGGCTACTAACCAATCCATTCCTAACACAACATCAAATTCAGCTAATTTCATAGGTAATAGGTTTGCATAAAATTTATGACCTGAGAGTTCTATATTTTCTTTTTGCAAAACTTTATCTATGCTAACAGAATTTCCGTCTGCCGTTTCGACTGTAAAAATCTGCCTAAGATTGGTTAAAGGTAACTTAAGAGCTTGGCAGAATGAAGTATTGATAAAACTTTGGTTTGCACCAGAGTCAAATAATACTTTGGCGTAAATGTTGTGAACTAAGAACGTACCAGCTATCACATCTGGAATGAGTTCTGCTTCTTGAGTAGTTAGCTGAAATGCTCTGACATTCTTTTTAGTAGCTCCATCGGCTGTCTTGACTTTGTTGTCTGCTGGTTTGACCAATTTAGGACATTCTATTTTAAAATGCCCATTTTCTCCGCAGTTATAGCAGACTATGGTTTGCTTCCTGCAATTTTCTTCACGATGTCCTGCCATTTTACAAAAATTGCAGGTTACATTACATCTTCCATAATGTTTTCTTTTGCAATTCCTGCAGAAAGGCGGATTTGAGGATTGCCCTGTTCCTCTTCTCTTGAAGTTGCTACTATTACCCATACGAACTCCTTGGGTAATTTTCTGAGCCAGTTCCTTTTTCCTGTTATCATCTCTTGTGCGCACCAGTTCGTCAGTGAGGGTGTTAGCTAATTCCACAGCATCGTCAATAGTACGAGGTCTCGCAGCTTTAACGATATTGCGGATTTCACCGATCAGTCCCCAAATATAACGAGAAATGAGTACCGGTTCTGGCGAAGCCAGTGTTGGTACCACTCTAGCATATTCAAAGAATGTCGAAGTATAACCGCGACAATCTACACCCATCATTCTATGGTTTAGAAACTTATTTGCCATTTGATGTTTTTCATATTCGGGACAAAATTTTCTTTCTACAAGACTCTTAAATTCTTCCCAGTTCATGGCGTAGGCCCTATTTCTTCCTTTAACCTGTAGCACCGTGTTCCACCATTCTAGCGCCCCTTCTTTGAAAAGATTTGACGCGTACATGACCTAATCATACTTGTCACATTTAATTATGGCAATTACTGCCTCGGTTTTCTCTAACCAACGCAGTGCCACAGTTGCTCCTTCATTGCCTGCAAACTCAGTGGGTTTACACGCAAGAAATTCTTTATAAGTGCAACCAGGTGTTGCAGCTTTCATTTTCTTAGGCAGCGGAGCTTGCCGTGGTTCATCATCATGATTAATATGATCATTGCCTCCGTTTACGCTATTACTGAAGTTATCTTCAGAAATACGTTTTCTAGGAATGATTTGTTGAGGTTCGATTGGATTTTTAACAGCAGCAACGATTGCTGGAATAGCATTAGCTATACCTTGAGCAACAATATTTTCTATATCCTGTCTAGTCATATATTGATCCCCCGGGTGTTGCTCAGATTAATTAACCTCATTAACTGGTTCGTTATTAGCGTTTTCCATCTGATAATTAATTTATAGATAAATAATTAGTATAAAAGAAATAATCCAATGTCACAATTAATTGCACATAATCACGTAAACGAATATACAAACAAAATTGTAATTTTTTTTTTAAATTTCATTTGTTTTATAGATTATGTCATGCTTCTATATACAATCGTTTTATTATTTATTTTACACATACTGGTTTTATTATTACTATTACACAACAACAGTTTCATAAATCTACTATCTTTCGTCATTTGTTTTCCTAAAAACGAAGCTCCCTTTCATCATACTTCCATGCAATTTGTCCCCCTATCTTCCGGATTCTATTTCCCGCATCCATTAACTCTTCGCCAAAATGGCGAAGTTCTGCTAAATTCTCGTTACTCATGAGTGGATTTGGTAATGGTTCCGGGTCGAACTGAGGAAGAAAGGAATTAGGACTGTTGAGCAGGTTTTGGAATTGCCAGTCATTCGTCCACCATTCGTCCATTCCTAAAGGTTGGGCATGGACTATAGGTTCTGGGATTGCTGGTTCTAAGTTTATAGGTAATTGAGATTCAAGAGGCTGAGTAAAAACATTTCTATTGACAGGCTGAATAGTATCACAGCTTGCCAATATAAAATCCAGCTCTTCTTGCAATGTCATTTCCTGATTTTGCTTTCTATCTGGGTTTGATTAAATCCTCCTCCAGTCTCTATTTCTATTTGCCTTGAATATTCATCAAACTGTATTTCCATTTGCCTAGACTCTTCCACAGCTTCAATTTCCTTCCCTTTATCTAAAGGATTTTTAATTTTGAGATTCTTTCTAGGGACGGGTTTCCTCCTACGCACACGTCTCCATCCTACAAATCTCATCCTTTTCTTAGGCTTGGGTTTCTCTGGAGGTGGTGAAGCATTAAATTCAATAGGTTGTTCCACATCAGGAAAATACCCAGTAAATTCTTTAGAAACTTCTATGTTTACAGGGTAGAGGTTGAGATTCTCTAGAGCTTCAGATAAATCATTCATACTGTTTAATATAAAAAAAATAATAAGTTAAAATTTTATATCAATATTTTAAAAGATAACCTTCAAATATTATTGCATACTGTGTGACTTCCAAACAACTAAAATTTAAAACACACAATGTTTTACAGTAAATTTATTTATTTACTGGAGAATGTTTCTGACTTATAAGTGATAAGGGTGCTAAACTGAAACAAGTTATTTAAAGATTTTCATTGACTGCTACGGTGGCTAGCATATAGAGATTTGCCCATTTTTCATCTAACTTGTCTTCCCAAGGTGATTTACTGGTTAATTCCTGGGTTTCCTGTTTAATCTTCTTTTCTCGGATTTTCCTTATTTCCTCCTGACTTTTCCTAATAATCAAACTTCTTTTATTAGGCGAAAGTGATTTCTCATAATGTGCCTTTCTCACAAATATTCCTTCTTCAGGAATTATAGAGTGATTTGAGGGTTTGGTTTGGGATGAACTTCCTTTCTCGTTAGATGACCTATCTAATTTAAGATAGATGTTTGACAGCTTTTGTTTACCCATACTGTAATTAACAATTAGTCAGTTAATAAAACACATAATCACAAAATAACAAAAAAAAATTAAGTATTTTCTAAATACTTAATAGGCTTAAATCAGTGGCTCTGATACCACCTTTTTCTGTCACGGCCCCTGACCCGGTTTGACCCGTTTCAGGAGTCGCGGGACAGAAATCTCGTGGTATTTATTTAATTGAGTTTAACAGCGGAAGTTTATCATCAAGATCTTTTAAAACTAAAATATTTCTCGATTATTTTATTTCACAACTCGGGATAAAACCCGTTAATTTACAATCTTGAGATTTCTCGGAGAAATCTTTTATTTTACAAAACATGTTTCTTTATTTTTATACTGAGTCACTTCCTTAAGCTTGTAGTGCTTCTCGGCACTTTTCTTGGATCACAACAGATCACCTGAAACATGTTTGAAAAAGGTTTTGTCAGCGGGAAATACTGAGTGAATCATTCATTTTACTAAAACGACTCGTTTGTTATAATTCACAGTATTAAGAGAGATTACAATGTTTCCAGATATCAAACCAACTACCCACGGTATTTTGTTACTCGACCCATTGGCCCTCCCATAGTCCAATGGTGTCTGTGACTATGGTCATATCACCTCTTGGCTGCCCCAATGGTGAAGATTATCAAGTAATGTATACAAAACCCCACATACCGGCTGTAACTTGGTGATTACATAAACTTAATCACTGTAATTATAACCTTTGAAAATAAACATGATTTTGAAAGTAATTTGATAAAAAGAGAATGACTCACATTGCAGATTTAATTGAGCAGAGCCTAATCTACTGATTAGCCTTTTAACCTAAATTAATAACAGGCACACAATTCGGTTAGTAACTTAATACAGCATTTACGATAACTCACGAGATTAAACCTTCACATCGAATGACAAAGTGCGATACTTAAACATCCATTGAATTAACAACGAATGACAAAGCATAAACCCTAATGTGGGTAGCACTTAAACATCCATTGGATAGTTTAATCGATCGGACATTGAATCGTATCAGCGATCGAGTTATTACCCTGTTTTGCGGCGTCGATTTGTGAACCGTGTGTGTTGTGAGACTGTTTCTACTATAACTCGGAGTATAATTGGATTTTGAACGTCGCATTAACACAGAATTGCATCAAACAGACTGTTCTATTTATACTTGAAAAATGGCCCCCTCGCGCCACGCGAAAGGATCCCTTGCGCGCGTCACGTGGCGCGAGAGACCTAGTCTACCATAGGCTTGCTTTGTGTCCCAGTAGCTCAGCTGAGTTGGCCGCTCGATCAATTTCGCAATACACGTAAAACTGTGTGGATATTACCAACCAGGGTTTACCCCCCCTGAGTTTTAGGGGCCCTGATCCTGATTCCGTTTGTTCTGAAAATTTTAGGGTTTACGCTGAATCACTTGGGTGTCTTAATTAGGGTTTCCTATTGGGCAAATTAATTAAATAAATATGACTTTTGATGAGAGTTGTTACATTAGATCATGTACAACTCGTCATTTTTTGCTTAGAGCTCGGTTCGCAACCGAAAGTTAAACAGTTTGACTTCTGCTTTGACTTTCGATTCTGACCCGTTAAAGATAGTTTAAATATTGATTAAGTGTTATAATATGATCATATTGTTGTAAGGAATAACCCTCAGGGGTTATACCTTCTGATCATATCATTTGTAGGGTTTATTGCAAAGTCCATACATTATGCCTATAAATGCCTAGAATATCCGTATGTTTTAAAATGGGTTTTAAAACTAAAAGAACATATAATTTGAGTTTGAAACTAATATAGTAACATAATAAATTATGTTTTGGCATATTGGACTTATCATAGACCCATTCGACCACTCGGTGCCGCATATGCGCGTACGGTTGACTTATATAGCATAATTTATATAAGTTAGTTGCATCGGGTCTAAACCTTTCCAAATTAGTTCTAATCAGAATGTATGGTTGTTTGACCCATATTATACGAGTCCTTGTACTAAGAAGGGCATAAACCACATTATATCCGGTCTCCGCTTAATCTAGCGAACCATACTTATTTATTAAAGTTAAGCGGTCAAAGTCAAATGACTTGCATAAGACCCGTTAACGTTCTAATGGATCATAGTTCCATTCATTCTAGACTAGGAGCCTCCAGTAAATTGCACATGTGTTTAGGTTGTTTTGATTACGGTTGTAAAGATAAGCGCAGGTAAATACTTTTAGCCTGTTTTCCTATACGGGCTTGGGATATGGCTTTAAGATGCTTGGTCGGAGATTAGATAAATGACGAATGATGTCCAAAATTTAAATAACCCGTTTAATCTATTTTGTTTGATAACTTAAACACGAAGGGTTAATACGACCATGTCCTGGATATCCACGGCTAACTTAATTGCAAGTGGCTATGACCTAAGCACGGGGTGTAGGCATACACCCAACATACACTAATGCCATTATATATATTTTATTGAAAATGTGGTGTGTCGGTTAATCATGTATCGATTTTCATCTTCGGTCCCCATATGTATTGACATGCATGTAAAATTGGCAACAAGGTACATTATCTTGTCCCAATGTATTTATAAAATGATATACCAACTGGTATCCAAACATTTTTGAAAAGATTTTCAAAATGTGTCGGTTAATTGTATTTACCAGTGAAAACTGACGTATTTTTAAAAGACTAAGCACATGTTAAATAAGCAAAGACGGAATAGGCTGAAGTTGCTCGATCTAGGCGTTATGGAAGTTGGAACTCCACGAAAGACCTATTAGTCTCAAATCTTAGTTTATTACATTCGTTTCGCCTGTGGATCTTTTTAATACCATTCAGTATGTATAATATTTTGGGTAAATTACACTTTCCGTCCTTTATGTTTGTACCAGACTACAACGGATAGCCTTTAACTTCAATAATTAAAGTCACAATCCTTTATTTGCTAAACCCGTTACACTCTACGTCCTTTAGTACTAACCAAGTTAATTTTTTTGGTTAAGTATGCATGTGACTTGCACATGAGGGTAGATTAGTAATTGTACTACGCTATTTATTGAAAGACTTTCTCTCCCTCTCCCTAAACTACTCTTTCTCTCTCTAAAGTGTCTTTCCCTCTTAGCTTCTATATCCTAGCCACCACCCACCAAGTTCCACCACCATCATCACTGCCATAAACTCAATTTCTAACTAGACACCAAGAGCAACCACAAAACCAAGAAATAATTTCAAACCAATATTCTTTTCTTCTTGTACTTGGTAAACCCTAACGAATAATTATTATCAAAAAAAAAAAAAAACAACAAATTAACATAGTATTCAGGAGTTAACAAATTAAGTGTCAGATCATCGTCCGTAATTTATACGAAGTTTATCTAGTTTCAATGGAATTAAACTAAAAACCCTAATCAGGGTTTTGAATGCAAGCATTTACGTAAAAATAGACCAAATAAGAGAATTGAGAGATGAATCTGAGTTAATGATGGTTATTAGGAGAGATTAATGGCGAGAAAAAAGTGATCGGAGGTGTTACCGGAGAAAACAGAGTCGCTGAAGAGAGAAAAAGCAGGCGGCAAATGGGTTGATAATGTTGCTTTGTAAAACAAAGGCTGATGAATTCCACCAGAAACTTAATGTGGTCGCTGGAAGTTAGGCGACGGGGTGGGGGGTCCTAGGGTTCCGACGACGGTGGATGTTTCTAAGCAGTGACAGGGGTATCTAAGGTTCCGATCACAAGTAGTGTTTGACAGGTGGTGGTGGGTGTTTCTAGTGGATGATGGTGGTTAAAGGGATTGCGGCTGCGATGGTGGATGGGTTGCAGAGGGCGGTGGTTGTAGGGGGTTGTTGGTTGCGGTGGTGGATAAGTTGTACAAGGTGGCGGCTGCAGGGAGATTGTGGTTGCGGTGGTTGATTGGTTGTAGGGAGATGTTTGTTGCGATGGTGGATCAGGCGGTGATGGATGATGGAAAGGAGAGAGAGGGGGGGGGGGTGAAAAAGCTATATCTATAGAATAGATTTTATATGTTTCAAAAATTCTCTTTTTTATTGTATTGTAATGGGTTTTTGAACTGAGGGAAAAATCATAATTTTGAGCTAGGGGCAAAATCATAATTTTATTTTGAACTGAGGGCAAAAGCGTAATTTTAAACGAAGGACGAAACCGTAATTTTAAACTGGGAATAAAATTAAATTAAAAATGAGTTGGTCCAATAGGGAAGTGCCAGGCAAGCTGCCTGGCACTATTCCCTCAACGCCTTTTTGTATATGTAGGATAATTCTTGATTAACAATATTTGTTATGTACATGTAACATGGTTTGAGTTAAGTAATTATTGTTTTATAAAAGGTTGTAGCAAGGTGGACTGGTGGTAAGAAAATGGTGGCTGAGACCAAGTTGGTTGACTGGATTATAAGTTAGGCGCTGGAAGTTAGGCGACAGGGTGGGGGGTCCTAGGGTTCTGACGATGGTGGATGTTTCTAAGCAGTGACAGGGGTATCAAGGGTTCCGATCACAAGTGGTGTTTGACAGGTGGTGGTGGGTGTTTCTAGTGGATGATGGTGGTTAAAGGGATTGCGGCTGCGATGGTGGATGGGTTGCAGAGGGCGGTGGTTGTAGGGGGTTGTTGGTTGTGGTGGTGGATAAGTTGTACAAGGTGGCGGCTGCAGGGGGATTGTGGTTGCGGTGGTTGATTGGTTGTAGGGAGATGTTTGTTGCGATGGTGGATCAGGCGGTGATGGATGGTGGAAAGGAGAGAGAGGGGGGGGGGGGTGAAAAAGCTATATCTATAGAATAGATTTTATATGTTTCAAAAATTCTCTTTTTTATTGTATTGTAATGGGAAAAGACAATAATACCCTCATGTGCAAGTCACATGCCATACTTAACCAACAATTTTAACCTGGTTAGTGCTAAAGGACGTAGAGTGTAACAGGTTTTGCAAATAAAGGATTGTGACTGTAATTATTGAAGTTAAGGCTATCCGTTGCAATCCGGTACAAACATAAAGGACGAAAAGCGTAATTTACCCTAATATTTTTTTGAACTTTCCGGACACTGTACTTTGCAATAATTTAATCTAGAATCCCATCTTCTGATGTGGTATATGATTATTGATATTAATTGTCACGCATAAACCCCTAGTCTAGACCCACCGGAAAATCAGGGTGTGACACCCGCTGTGAGTCTATTCCATACTTATCTTTTAATTTTGTGTCGTGTTTGCATAAGTTGTGTCTAGACATTCTATTTTCGGGTTAGTCAGACCAGATTAATTGATTGGGACACGTGGAGGGTTCACTCTGTTGCATCTGTGGTTTTCTTGATTGTTGCAATATGTCTGTTGATTAATTGTTTGAAATTTGTTTAGTTGTGTATTACTTGCTTGTTAGTTTCTTTGCCAGTATCTTAGTGTCTGTGATTTCGTCTAGGTCTAGGGGGCTCCCTTAACATGTTCTGCGAAGGCATGTTGAAGAACCTCTGATCGGGCTCTTTGTCTTGGCTTCTCCTTGTGTGTGTTAAGTTAGCTTCTGCTTCTGTCTTAGGTGTTTCTTGTGAACAT